>VWZP01004354.1:528304-626122 GCA_013396995.1 Dicaeum eximium
CGGCCATTGGCTGCATTCACCGCTTGTCTTCCTCAGCCGTGCCGGTGATTGGCTGCGGGCTGCCGCGGCCCGCCCCTCTCGGTGAGGGACCCTGCGCGGGGTGGGAGCGGTGCCGCCGCTTCACCGGGGGGCGCGGCGCGGGGAGGGGTTCGGGGGACCTCGGTGGCGGCCGGCGAGAGAGGGAGAAGTGGGGTCAGCCCGGCCGTGCGCGATAACCGTGCGCGATAACCGTGCGCGATAACCGTGCATAAGTCACCGGGGTGGCCGCCACGTTTATGACGCTGGTACCCCGAGCGAGCGCACGGAAACCGGCTCTTCCTCCTGAACTGCGCGGTTTGTGATTAAAATGGAGAAATGACGTTTATCACGTACTGTAATTAAAGAAATAAAAGTATTTTTCCGGAGGTGCCGCACGTGTGAGCCAGCACGCCGTTGGTGTGAGTGAATATCCACAAAACGCTTTCCTGGAGCTTTCTTGGGCTTGGCCTTGTGCTCCTCGTCCCCTCTGGCGCACGGGATGTGTCTGGTCCTTACCTTCTGTGTTAGGTCCTGGTGCCTTGATCATGTAACCCTACTCTTTCGAAGTTTGGTACCTCTATTCTGGCTAACCTGATGTGTGCATTTATTACTTTCCATGTTCCTTAACAGACACTTGCTCTGTCTTTCCAAGTTCTTCCACGGGACAGGTAGTTAGTTGATTAATACAGCTTGAAGTGATCATAGCTGTGATGAAACTACAAGTCTCCCTAAAATGGTACTTTCTAGTTTCAGCCAACTATTAATTTACCAGTTTGCTAACAGGTAGTGATAGTTGTGCTGCCACACTTGCCAATTTTGTACTGAAAATCAAGTTAAAAAGGAAAATGGTGAGGAGCAGTGCAGCAAGACCATGCCACATTGCTGACATATATAATACAAGGATATTTCTTACTGAGACCCATACATGAACTTGGCTTCCTTTTACATTATTAACAGTGTTTTAACTGGTAATTTTCTTGTGCTCAGAAATAAGATTCAAGGGCACCCTAAAGGTCTTGCAAGCTAGTTCAAACTAGATTCAGGTCCAAGTAGGCGGACCACTGATGGAAAGGGGAGGTCATTAACAGTCTGAACTTCTGCTAGTCTGCAAAAATAATTAGTCCGAATTATACCTCATTGAATACCCTTATTTTATTGTGAAGGACAAACCCACTAAATATGATTTGTATCCATTAGAATAATTTTAACTGGGAATTATATGATTTCCTAGAGTAGCCATGCACATAAACCTAAATAGCTCTACTTTCTCCCAAAATTGTTACTCTATTTTTATGGAGGCTGTTGATCACTGGTGAAAAATCATGATGTATACCAGCTTCTTCTAGCAAAAATCCTTGGACCTCCTTCATTTTTGTGAACTGTCTTGACTTTATGTGTAATCTACGTGTATTTTAATAATTAAATCCAGATTCTTTCTTCCTTGCTTTTGATGACAGGATGGAAATCCCTACCATATGGTCTATTTCAGATGCAAACTGTTTAAGTCCATGGTGAATTCCCTGGATCTGTAGAACACAGATACACAATTTCCTTCTGATTGTGCACAGGGTTATGCAACTTAAGCTCTCAGATTTGGTCTGTGAATCCCTTCATTGTTCAAGATAAGCTTTTAATATTGTGAATGCTGCTGGAATGCTTTGTATATGTCTCCAATGGGATTTTGCAAGCTGAAAGGCTTTTGGGGCAAAGGCCTTGGAGTGTTGGAAGGTTAATTTGTATTGCCATAATTCTAATTTATCCACAGTGGAGTCTTGGGGTTACAGAATTTTAAGTTTTGGAAGAATACAAGACAGTACTGGGCTTCGTCACTTTGTATTGATGCCATTTCTGCAAGCCTTGGCATGCAAATTTTGGACTATGTTGCTTTTATCTCCTTCTATTTAAAGCTCCTTCTACTAGTATGGAAGGTCCATTTCAGTAAAAATAAACACCCCATTATTTGCAATACTTAAACTGTTAAAAAACCCTGTATATGGATCTAATTTTAAAAAACTATACCAATTTAAATTAGTACTTTACCATGATAAACTTAAGAACTTTTCAGCAGACAATAAAAATTAGCATGGGAACAGTAATTCAATATGCAAAGGATATACTAATACAAGGTCCAAGGATAATTATAAACCTCCCTCACTGCAGTTTTCATCCATGCTAACTGCATTCTTAGTTATAGCATTCAAAATGTTCTCCAATTGAAAAAAAACCAGACCCCCAAAATAGATTACCTGCATTAGAAACACTGTAGATTCTCTGCAGTTTGAAACTCATTGGAAAAAAGAAAAAAAGAGAGACCCGAGAAGGATTCACTTGCTCAGTGCTTTATTTCACAAAAGAATGAACATCTCAGCAAACGTGTAGTATCGTCCTTTCCACATATCAGCAGAGCCCAGGCAGCAGCAAAATGTTACTGTTCTCTATGCTTTATTGGGTGTAAGAAGGAAAAAAGTAAATTGATCATAATGTTCAACTATAGATATTGTCAAATACATCCCTGGTTTCAGTCTGTTTTAATTAAAATAGATCTAATGCTGCCTCCTGTTGGTCACCTACAAACAAATATCTAAAATTCATCTCCACATTAAGAACTGCAGTCAGCACATTCTATAGCCTATACCTTACCTACTACCCTATACTAACCAGAGGAGGTAAACAGTTTGCTTCACAGAGTAATTCCATAAATAAATCTGACCCAGAAAATCTACTCCATTTTGTGAATATAACAAATTTTTAACAGCAGTAAACTGACTTACTACAACTATATTTAGAATATAGAAAACAAATTTATTAGTCCCTAAATAATAATCGTCAGGTCTGTGCAAACATAATAAAACACCTGAATAATTGATATTTATTACAACAACTAAACCAGTATGATAACATTACCAAAGTGCCATAATGTTTTGATAGCATTCTTTAAAAATTAAGATATTCCAATATAATCATCATTGGATATTAAAATCCCACATACAATATATATTATCTTCGTGTATATAATACTGGTCATGCTTATAATGTATTCTGTGACATAAAATAGAATACTATTAGAAATGTTTTGGTTACATCATTTAAGTGCAAATAGTAGATTATAATTTTACATGCATTTTGTGTGTTTAAGCATCACTCTATTTCAGTGAGAATATACATAATCATTGATCTAATTACTATTTTTTTGAGGAAGGTACTTTTTCATAAAGCTTTGATTCAAAGAGCTTTGAAAAATCATAAAAGATATTAAAACACTGTTTTAATTTTGTGACTTTTGTTTTTAATTGCATAAATGCTGTGTAGACTGAAAAATCTGTTTAATCCAGACTACAACAGTTACTCATGCAAGTAATTCATATTCTTTTGTGTAGTTCAATGAGATTTCTTACATCTTTAGCAATTAGTCACAGGGTTCATAAACTAGGTCCTTTCTTCTATCATAAAGCCTTGCGTTTTTTTTAACCGTGACTTTCTAACATTTCTGCTTCTTCTGCATTCAGTTCTCCCACCACATTGAATACTTTGTATGTGGAAATGTGGCAAATTATCCTTTTTCCTTCTGTGAGAGCTGTAGTACAGGTTTACCTGCCTAACTGCAGAAAACCAGTCCCATTTCACATTAACTTTTCTGTAAGCAATGCCAGGAAGTAACTGACATTACTACATTATTTCCTGATCGCTGAGTAGGAGCTCAACTCCCTGTGAAATCCATGAATGATTTGTCAAACTGGGAACTGACATTAGTTCCTGCACAAGTGTAGTGTGGAATATTAAAGAAGCATGTCTATTTTCCCAATTCAGCTTCAGTCAGTTTTCACTGTCTATACTGAGGAATTTCTCACGTACGTCATTGCTCTGTCTGATGTCAGATGCCAGAGTCTTACAGCAAGTAGCTGGGTGGAAGACTGCCAAAAAGATCTGCTGAAGGGAAAAACTTAGAGGAAAGAGCATCACCTGAATGAATCACTTGCTTGCTGTTTGTGGGACCCAGCAATTTGGTCATGACAGTGGCAATTAAAACACCCTTGCAATTCTCTAGTGTCTTCAAATTTGCATAGCTATTTATACCCATGTACTATGGGCATAATATGTTACTTTTCTCAATGGATAAATTGCATACTCATATTACGCAGGTATAAACACAACACAAATACACAAGCAAAGGTGAATTGGGCCTTGTCAATGATGTGACAAGATGCAATAATTAATGGTTAATGAAGTCTCTATGCTACCCTGAGTAGCTTCATTGAAACTAAAATTACCATTTTCCTATATGTTTGGTTTTTTCCTATTGTTTCAGGAAGTAGGAATAGTATTCTTCCTCTCTCTACTCAATACATTTGCTTTGCATTAACAAAAAGTAGTTGTGTCCCAATATAAAAATACTTGCATTTCTGTAAGGAGATTGTAAAGGTTACCTAGCTACATTTAGTTAAAATATGATTTGGAGACTTATTACGAAAAAAAAAAACCAACAAAATAAATGTGGAAGTTGCCTGAAATACTGTAGCAAGCTACTTACTTCTACAGAACTCACATATTAATTTACAGAAATTACTGCGTGAAAGGGTCCTGCTCTATTAACATGTTCTCCAAATGCCCATGATTTTATTTTACATACTTATGAAAATTGCTATGATGAATGTTACGTAAATTTGTAAAGGTATCTGATAAAAAATTACTGAGTCAATCACAGAATCGGAACCTTCCGTTGTTTACTGTTTAAAACAGAAGCATGTTCTAGGCAATATTAAGCTTTAAGCATTAATATTCAGCTTGGGTTTTGCAAAAACTATGTGCAGTAGTGATGTGATAATGAACTTACCACAGTTGTCTCAAGAAAGTTGTCTCTGATGCCTCAATAAATTGTATTCGTGATTTAAACTGCTTCAAAAGATGTGATTAAATGTTTAGAACCCTTATTCTGTCTGGCAGAAGACAACCTTAACTGCTTTCACAACTCTTATATGGAATATAAGGGCTCTCAGTGTCTTATCTGGATACTTGGTAAGAAAGGAAATTCTCAGGCTGTGAAAGATTACAAGTTAATTTATGAAACCTAGCTAATTTCAGTGTCCTCCTGTCAGAAAGAAGACTGACTTTGTAAGCATGAGATAAAATTTACTTCACAAAGTATGGCTAGACTAATATTAGCACTAAAAGTCCATTACAATTTTAACATTATCATAGCTGACTACTTAAAGTTTATCAAGCAATATATTGTGTAGTGTTTAGTGAGTAATATTTTAACATCTAAAATTACAATGAAGTTCAAGATAAAGAGTTTTAATTAATTTAAACCATAAGAGATGATTTCTCACCTTAGAAATACTATTTACTATTGACTTTAATATGGGTGTGTAGTTTTGTAACTTTGTATTTGATGTATGACAAGATACAAACTTTTCCCATCGTTAACCGAAGCAACAACTACAATTCAGTTTGCAGGTTGCTGCTATAAGCAGCCTAGTGACTGCTTAGTAGGTAGCACTGAAGACTTCAGATATGGAAGACTTATGTTAGCAAACATCCTGAAGTGTTTTTTCTTTAGTTAGCAACATGACTGAAGCAAAGATATCACATGAATCATCCGTCCTGTAGAAATCTTACCTACCCTGCAGTATATTATTGAAGTTTACTTTGCCACAGTTAATGGGATGGAAACAGAAAATAAAGCTACTACTAAGGCACAAGGATGGAGAAAAACTGGTAAAACTGAAGAGCTGAAGTAAGATGACAGGAATTATCAGTCTCTTCAAGTTAGATACCTGGTTTTAATACTGTGAAGGTCACTTTGGGTCTTGTCCTTGCTAAGGTCATTGTGATAAGATAAAGCTTGAATGAATTCCTCTTACAGGTTTATGAACATAGAAAATCTAAATAACACTAATGAAAATGTCTTTTAAACTTCAGTTACGTAGGGAAAACAGTATCACAGTCAGTTTTCTCATTTAGCAATTCATCTATTGGAACAACTGTGAATATTACAGAAATAATGACATATATTACACAACAATTCCTCATGAATATTCTTTTTGGAAAATCAATATAATTTTGAAAATTATTCTGATAATTACAGACAAGAACTGTATATCAAATTAAGTATTTAATGCTGTCTGTATAACAACTAGCATTAATGACATTTTAATGGACTCTTCCAAAAGCAATCCTACAGCATTTAATTTAAACTGAAAATTTAAACAAACGAGTACATATTACTAGTACTTAAAAACTGTTCTACAACTTGTGCATTTAAATAGACTCTTTTGACTTGGGAGTTTCAAAATTCTCCAGAGCAAATTGTCAGTACGGGTGACCAGGGGTCCCTGTATTTATTAAACTGAATGACCTGACAGTAAAATTCAGTTAAGGCTCTTGGCATTGGTGAAACTTCTTCCCACTCAGACCTACTACTGTGGTACACTTGAACTTCATCTGTGATTTCTTCTGGAGCATAATCACCACCTAGTATATAAATTTTGTCTTCTGTCCCAACTGCCCCTGCATTAAAGCCAGCACATTCAAAAGATCCTTCCCCTTTCCAAACACAGGTTTCTGGGCAAAAACTGTAGACCTTGTAGGTGGAGAGATCACATATGTACAATGTACAGTTCACTGGAACAGCTTTGATTAGAGTTGCATGGAAAAACTGCCCAAATTCTGCTACAAGCTCAGACCACTGATCAGTCATAGCATTATACTTAAAGAAACAGTCAAGAGATGGATTAAAGGCATCGGTAATCTCTACTTCTGAGCCAAGGACATAAATTATATTCTGGCATGCACTTGCTTCTGGATAGTAGATACCTCTTGGTAACTGGCTTACGGATTTCCAGTCTTTGGAAAGAGGATTATAGGATTCTACATCCAAAAGACTCCGAGTTTCTTGAGCTCCTCTGGTCTTTCCACCTATTACAAAAAGCTGATTTAAGGTTACAACAGATGTGTGCATTGTCCTTGGTTTTTTCATAGCTGACACTATGGAGAACTCATTGCTGACTGGACAGTAGCACCAGGTTTGGTCAGTGGCATCATGAAACGGTTCAGCAATATGAAGCCTGACAGTCCTATAACAATTCCCCTTGCATCCTCCAGTTATAAATATTTTTTCTCCATAGCTAGACAGACTTGACCCTGGCAGATCAATCATGTGCGTATGCGGTAGTTCTTTCCATTTATCTGTTTTGATGTTGTAGCAGAATGTATGTCTGTTTTCTCCATCTTCATCAGTTTTATGAACAAATATATATTTTTCTGTTGTTGAAGGACGTGCATCTGGAAACAATCCACTGAAGTTCTGCACACTTTTAACTGCATCATTGATTATTACTGAGCAATTTGCACTCTCTAGTAAGTGTTCTTCAGAATGCAGAAAATCCTGCAAAGTCTTTTCAGGTAACTGATGTAATCTCACCTTTTTAATCAAGTTAGGCAGGTATTTCTGCCGTGTTTCTAAATTGTGTTTGGTCCATTGGAGGACAGCTTTCAACACTGATTCTTCCTCAGGGACATTTAGTTCATCAGCCTCGAGACATTTTTGTAATATCTCAAAATTCATCTCCAAGAAATCACTGGATCTGAGCAGCAATGAAAAGTGGTGTTGTACAAAATCTAGTGCATGATCAAACAAGCGGACAGACCCATAACTTTCTGATAGAGAAAGCAACTGTAAGCAATTCACAAGATCAATACTTTTTATTAGGAAGTCACTGCAAGCTTTGGAAAGGAGTGAAACCTGAAGAAATGACGACAGTTGGAAGAGCATTTCCACATTATCATTGGTTATCTCTGTTTTTCCTGTGTATGCATAATCAAGAAAAGCTTTCACTGCCTTGGGTGATAGGTTACTAATAGTAACATTGCCATCATCTCGTTCTTTCATATTAACTTCAAACATGGCTCTGTGAATAGAATACAGAAGATATACACACAAATTAAAGATTTAGCAAACAGATGAGAACACTGATGTGGAAGGAGACAATCAGGGGCATGTAATAATGTGGGCTGGTCTAAAATAGGTCAGAAATATGGAAGTTCTTATATGAACAATGAATTTGCTTGGTGTGTTTGAAGAAAAAAATGATTGGTGATAAGAACATACTCAAAGTGATGACTTGACAAAATCATAGCAGCACCTGTGTTTTGTATGGATTTTCACAAACGGTGATGTCTCCAGCTCTCAGTGTGAGAGAAAATGTGAAATTGTGCAGGACAGCATCAGTTTCAACTTTGGGAAAGAAAGCCTGATTTAAAAAAAACCATAGTATAAAAGCCCCATGAGTTAGGTCATGCAATGTGGATGAGTACTTGAAACTATGTGGAAAAAAAAGGCCTTCCTAATTGCAGGCTGAGCAAATGGCCAGACAGATGATGGTTGTAGCCCTCAGATGTAAAAGTAGGTGAGGGGTAAATGAGGAGAAAAAAGACAAGGAAAGTTAATTACTGCTTTAGAGTTGACAGAGAGATGTATGAGTACAGGCCAATGTCAGAGAAAAAATGAGATTTTGACATATGATTGCATGACACAATGAAACTGTGCAGAAAGTAGATTGTGACTGAATACAAAGATGATGGTTGAAATTGTGGAATGAACTATTGGTCAGAAGATTTGTGGAAATTTTATTACAACTTTAACTGCTTTATTCTAAGTATGTAATAACATTTAACTCTTTCACACAATCTAACATAGCAAGATAAAATAATTAAAGTTTTACAAGCAGGTAAGCGCTGGCAACAGAACAGTGCTGCAGTATCCCTTGCCCTACCCTCTCAGAGCCTAAGCCTCAAGCTAGGAATAGCAGTGGCTTCTGAAAATAACACAAGATAATAGTGGAGGAAGAGTCAGATAAATCATCAAAGGCAAAGTAGAGAATCTGGATATTAATACATCATAGTTAATTCATATTTTTAAAAAAGTGTTATATCATAGTTCAGTTATACACTTGATATTTCTGTTGTATGGGATTTTTATAATCTCATCCTTTTCTGATGCCAATGAGAAAAAAAACCATCACTGTGCCCAGCACATACTCTTTGGGACATGAACATCTGGTAAAGTGGGAACTTGCCTGACTTCCCAAACAAGAACATATAATTACAGTAAGACACCTGTGTCCCAAACACCTCTTTGCATACTAAGTGATGACCCTTATAATCCTTTCCTCATTAACCCATGAGCTATGAAATCTCTAATTAGGGAATAAAATAGCAACTGAACAATACCAGTAGAAGAACAATGTAGGCAAAGGCTTTGACTCTGAAAGCTAACAAGTGAGGATCAAAATGTTGCTGATTCTTCAGTTTACACAATGAAGCCAAAACTAAGAGAAGTCCGAAGGCCAAGGAAGACAAAAGGTGTTCCATTTTAAAATGTATGTAGTTGACCTAGGTACTTTTTATTCCTTGAATAAAGGGCTGTGCATTCCAGGACAACTTATGAATCTGATGGCTGCTATTATCTGCCATATCAACCATTAGGAGCAGGGAGAGATCTCTCCTGGCAGATTTTAATCTTTTCATTACTGTAGGTAATGAAAAGGACACATGCATTTCCGTGTGCTTAACTTCAGTTCTAAAAATTATCACTGGAAGCTATTTCATCCTAGTATTTCTTTCTACCAGTTCATCTTGGTGCTGTCAAGCAGTTAAAGACAAATGAAAGTAGTCCTGTTTGTCAGAGAAAAAAAACCAAATCTGCTCCTACAGTGGAGAAAGTGCTCATTTCATCTGCATTTCTTATTTTTTTCAGTAATTCTTAGAACAATCTAGCTATCTTCTATTATACATGGCAGACTCACTTGGACCATGGGATGTTCCAGGACATTTGAAAATAACACTCACCTATGTATGCGCAACCATATTGAGGCGATTAACTCATTCCCAAGAGTCCATTTTTTCATTGTTAGAGTCTTAGCTTTGTTTTTAGTAAACTGTATTCAGAAACACTTTCAGTGTGGAACTGCAAGTTTGAACCTTTCTAATAAAAAGGTTAGCAAGGCTTCTTTATAAATTAATATTCTGTATGTGAATGAAGGCTGTCCACTAAGAAAACAGCTTGAAGCACAAGAAGGAAGACCCATTTCATGCTGAAAGGCTGAAATCTGTAGTTTAGGAAAAGTATGCATATCTGTTTAAATACCTCTGAAGACAATCTATACTATACTGACCACTCTTCTTGGACAAACAAAAACCAGTTCCACTCCAAAGTTATGTACCAAAAGTTATGCACAATTTATCCAATTTCTTTGTGTACAAGATGTATTTGTAATCAATCTGTTACGTTTCACAATATAAATGTGTCAAAGACTGTCATATCAAAAGTCAAACAATATCCTTGCAGACCTTCAAGTACTGATACGGTCAACAGGTAACTCTTAAACACACATAACTTGTGTCAGTTTAACCTAACAGCAGAACCACACATTTATGATTTCAAACTTGTATTTCAGCGTTTCAACTGCTGTCAGAATCTGATTCATAGAGTGAGTCCTCATGGCTTTCTGAGGCCAGAAATACAAAGAGCTCTATCTGGGATACCCTTAAAATGATGTCTGAATGCTCTGCTCAAAAGTCGGCAGATGCATGTAAATTGTGATAATTTTTTTAACTTCTGTTTTATTTTTTAAAATTCTATTCTTTCCCTCCCTCCCAGAGAACTTAGAATCTATTTCCTGCAAACTCATGCCAAAATTAGGTTTACCTGAAAAAATCACTGCATGCTGCCAGTACGCAACGGTGACAGGGAATTATTTCATCTTTCACACGAATTTTAAAATCAAAAAATATATTTTGTTCTCTGAACTTTTGTAGTACTTTTAGAATTTGTTGTCCATGACCTTCGGCCACTAAGGAATTGATTTTATTTTCAGGAACAGAAATTCCATTGCAAATAGGTCTGCTAATGTAATCCCGTTGATTGGCCATGTTTTCTTCAATCTGTTCCTGAAATGGAAAAATAAGTAATTGATTCTACAGTCTTATTATTAAAAAACCCCAACAAAATCAATACACCACCATAAAACAAACAAAGAACTTCCCAGCATTGAATTTAGTTTGTAAATATAGGCAGTTAGAAATTTGTGTTACAAATGACTTTTACACTGAATTTGACAATAGTACTACTTTGTAAAATATATTCACACGGTAAATTCTGAAAAGTAGATTACCTGCCATATATCAGAGAACAATTCTACAGATAATACCCACCTGTAGAAATTTTTTTCAGTAAAGTCCACAAATTGTGTAAAGTACACAAATTTTTTTCAGTAAAGTCCACAAATTAAACACATCAAGGAGTGCGTTTAATTGTCATTTAAGAAAAAGACTAGTCCTAGGCTTACCCTCAAAAATCCCCAAATTCTTACAATTTTATGTAAAACTAAGAGGGAGAAAGAAAACTTTGTTACATATTTTTGTTACATTCCAAAAGGCTGATCACTCTACATCTTGTAGTGGAAGGGAGACACAGGCTATTAGACTGCATCCTAAGTGGATTCCCACGAGGCACTCTGGACTGCAATAATGGAATAAAAACAACACCAACAGCCTGGCTGAATAACAGGATTGCTGGGGCTTACCAAATAGGGTCATTTAGAGACACTGGTGAAGTATACCTTTGAGTGTTTATTCAGTTGAAACTGATTTTGTCATGTACCTCTAGTCTTGTTACGAAGCTTTGTTTGCCCACCCTGAGTTTCATTTACAGTGGTGTAAATTAACTAGCTTTAGAACACATTTATATGTAAGACCATCTCCCTTTCAGCAGCCAAGTTTTTTTTTTTCTGGTGAAAATCCCTGCACTGAAGTGTGTTCTTTTTGTATGGTAAATTGGTTTTAATTGTTTTTTACAATGAAAATATTTTATTCTACTTTGTTGATATAAAGAAACTTTAAACATGAGTATATTTTATTTACACATATTTAAAGAGCTATTTATATATGCTATATCTGCATATTGCAGATGCATAAACTGCCCTTACTGCAAATCTGAGTCAAAATTGCCTATTTTAGAGCTTAAAGAAACATTCCAATTTTTTTTTATTTCAGGATTTTGCTTCCACTATTCCAATTGAAATCAGCAACAGATAATGGCCTCCTTGAATTGACAGGAGACAAAAAATTCCAAACAAAACCCAGAAACAAGAAAATTCTGGTTTTGGTTTTTAATTTTCTGAAAAGGCTCATCTGATGACACAATACATTCAGAGCAAACTAAACCATCAGGCAGTCTTCTTCATGTGAGGTACTTTCACAGCAGACTGATCTATACTTTATCTAGTCAGGTAGCTCCAATCACAAATAGACCTCCATGTCTCCTGGAAGAGAAGAGATCCAGAGATCTTGCTGCCAGCACTGGCACCCTTGGAGCAGGCATCTTCTCCTTCCCATGGCCAGACAATCTCAACGTATTCACTCTTTCCATTCTAAGCCTGAGGAACTAGGAAAATACAGAAGAACAAGACCACCATTTATTCTGATAATGTATGGCCTCATAAACCCCAACTTCCATAAATCATGAAATTCTTTTGTATGTCAGAATTCTCTAGAATACCCTTTACTTACGAATTTAAAAGCCTGCTCCTCAAAAGGCTGAATATTCAAAAGCAGAGTTGCTTCAATAACATTAGTTTCCCACATTTGAATGAAACTTTTTTTTAAAAAGTAAGTGAATTTCAAAGTTTATTTGGCATCACATAAAATAACACTTCTTCTAAAAGAAACATAAACCTTTCTGCAAAATTCTGGAACTGACAATAGATACTAGACATTCTTCTCCATTTGCATGTAATTTCTATAGCAAGCTCCAACCTACAACATCCTTTCTGTAGATAAAATTACCAATTTCAGTAATATTCATATTTGTATAATGAACATGGAAACATCTACTGTAACCAAGTCAAACTATGCTATTTTAGGCAAGATATCATATGATCACTTTCATACAAGCAATTGATGCTTCAGAAAGTTTTCTTTTACCACAATATTGCCACAAAAACTGTATTCCAGTACATTGGTGCTGAGAGTGTAAACCTCTTAATTACGCACTCAATTTATTAATGCTTACATATATTTGTTCTTCTGTTAAAATTGTTATTTGACTTAATTTTCCTTTGTATATTTATTCACTCTTAAGATTATCAAGAGTGTTGATATCCACTCTCAATTTTCATTAGAATGAATAACTGTCAAACTTCCCAAGGTCCACTTATAAGGCTGAGTTTCTGGTTTTCCTTATCATTTCTTGCAGTTTTCTCTTTACTCTAGTTTGATCCTAAATTTCTTTCACCAATACAGGATTTGTTGTACATTATGGTTCAGATCTCATCACTGTCTCACTTGTCCAATTTGCAAATCATCTAGTGCATCCTAATCCTAATTGCTAATAGCAGCGTCTCGTTATTTCCTTAAAAGCAAAATTCAGCAGTGTATCTTTAATGTTTTGGTCCCTGATTAAGGAATGTAGTAATGAGCACTGTGCAATGACTTAGCCTAATTCACCCTTCTCTCCATTAAAGAAATACATATTAAAAAAATTCAATTTCCAGCTGTCTTGTAGCCAGTTCCTGACTTTATAATTTTGGTATTAATGTACCACTTCACTGAATCTGTTGATGATTTTAGAGCCCTCCAAACTCTCTAAACAATTCAGCTAAAACTTGGTATGTTAAACAAGCCATTTATAATTATTTCATGCATACTTCTACAAATCCATATTAATTAATCAGTAGGGTTCTTTATAAATATTCTATCAACTCTGACAAAAAGGTAAGAAACATAGGGGGTACAGATACATGTTGAAGAGGTCTGCAGCTCAGGAATGCTGGAGAACACCCCTCCTTCTATTTGCTCCATAAACTCCCACAGGATTCCAATTACAAAGCCTGTCTTCATGTGGATTACCAAGAACCAAGCTCCAGTAAATGGTTCATTAGAGTTGGGATCTCTTACTTTTACTTTTGCTTTTAAGACATGTCTGTGTGCTGTTCAGCAAGCGGCCTTGCAGCCTGTCCTGGAACATGACACAAGTACTGGTCCAATCTCTCACCACTTCACAAAACCACTTCCCTGCTCATGTGCTGGACCTTTACAATCTTACGCCGACAAATGCCCCATTAGCTATTAGCCTGCTTTTCTGAAAAAAAAAGAAAAAACAACCAAAAAACCAACAAACCAACAATTGGTTGACAAAGACAACTGAAAATTATTCCAAAAGTAAACTCCCCTAAAGTCAAACATTTGCCCTGGCTTATTTTTATTGTAAGGCACCTCAAACACAAGGCCAGTTGGCTGCTACAGTGAAAACTGATACAAACTTCACAGTTGTTAAGGTCAGCCCTATATAACACCTGTGTGGGGGACATACATGTACCTCTCAAAACTATCTGTACAGGTCTCCAGGTGAGGGATCAGGCATTCTGAATGCCTGACAGTCAAGTGGCAAACAATGGCCAATCTGTGTAGGGCCACAGAGTTGAACAGAAGGCTGTGGACAGTAAGCTACTTTTCGTCATTACGGTGGATGAAATAAGGGACCACCTGGCAGCTCTGAGGGTAAGAGCATTCTTATGATCTGTCACAAAATCCAGTAATAAGGGCCCAGACCTCATTAGTTGTGCTGCTTGTAAGACCCCTGTGTTGTAGAAGCATGCTTATACTTAGAGTGGTTTGCATTGGAAGGGCCATTAGGGATCGCCTAGTTACAACTCTTTGCAATCCCAGTTTTAACCCTGGTTACAACCTCAGTTTTAACACTGCCCTTTTCCCAGGACATAAGGGACGGAGCAGTCGAGAACATAACGAGCTCATTGACCCAGATGCCAGGTAACCACACTGAGCACTCTGATAAGATCACAGTCAAAATATGAGATATACAGACACGCTCCTCTTAGAATGTAAACATTGCTAAAAAGCTACAAGAAAGTATTTAACTGACCTTAATTCCATGCAAACAGCTGCCAAAACCTCACTGAATTTCTAGTGGAACTTTTCACTTCACCAATGCTAATGCTCCCTTTCCAAAGATATATGGAGGACATAACATATTTACGATTGTCTTTTAGTTAGCACCATCAACAATCCTTCTTAAGTCTTCTTATAATTTTGTACCTAGAAGACACTGAAATGGGTAATTTATTTTCTTATACTTTTCCTTTGGAAATTCCAAATGACCTTTAGACTACGAATTTAATAACCTGGATATATGTTGAATCCTACATATTATACTAGGAGACTATACACACAGCATACTGTTAAACTCATAAAGGAGACCAAAAACATCCAGGATATTTTCAGAACATACGGGCATACACTAAAATCATAACCACTGCAATACACCTCCCAGAAATGATTTTCACATCCATTCCACCAGATCTGAAAGAGCAAAGCAAACAGAACTGTGAAGTGACCTTTGAGCAGAGATGAACTTTTGTTAGTGCAGAATCTGTCGTAGTTCCCACCAAAGCACTGATGGCAACATGCTCACATAATGTACATATATTAATAAACACTTCTGCTGAAAAGATTTTGCTAAACCAACAGTCCAGACAGCCTTAGCTGCTACAACTGATAAATAAAATGGTTACAGAAGCTTAAATATGCTAATGAAGTTGAGAATGGTGAAAGATGTACAATTATTTCTTAGTGAATGACCCAGGGAAATGTATCAAACTAGGGAGAGGATGTGTAATGAGGATCCCAGATGAGGGTCCAGAAACACAGTGGCAAAGGTACCAATCTGTTTGATCACTTTATAATAGTGAAATAAAAATATACATACAATTATGTGTGACTTTGAAATAGCCTAGGGAATTCTGTTTTGTGGAAGTACTGAGCACACATAAGTATCACACACAGCTCAGCTCATACTTTGCCACGAAAAGCCCCTTAGGGATGTGCCTGCCTGACAATAAACAGAACCAAAGCCTTGGAATAGGACTGAGGCTCAAGACTGTTCCCAGCACAAGGGAGTGGCCATTCAGAAATTACAAATAACACTGTGCAGGTAGGCGTTCTCTCCTCTTCCAACACAGCTGGCAAAACCAGTCTAAACTCAACCCTGATTTGGTACTTTATTATTTACAAACAACTGTAAAACAATCTATCTGCTTTTATCTGAAGGCACAATACAGCTGTGCTACAGCACTCACCAATTAAAAAAAATCATATCTTGGACTTCATAGCAGGTATCTTATGAGAAGTAAATTGTTCTTCAATGGAACATTACGTTTATTACATGGCCTTCTCCCAGCTTGGATAGTATGTCTTACTAGGGAGCAGGATTGTAAAAAAGGGAAATCTAAGAGCTGGTATTTTACAAAACACTTTATGTACCTAGGATGAAAGAATTAAGCACAGTGAGGATGAAGAAATTGTATAGATTTCTCTAGAGAACTTTCAGGGTTTTTTCCCCTACAGAATTTAACAACGCATTAATAGATGTTTTGAAAATGTCAAGAGCAGCATTCTAAGATCTAATATTAAAAGTATTATATTATTGAGGCTACTGTAGACCCATCAAGATGATTTGCTATTTTCATTCCTTGTCCATTCAAAAGGAGAGAAATTAAGGACTTGTTAATAAGTTTTAAAGACACCACTCCACACTATGCATCTAATTTAACATTCACTAAGATGAGTACAAGTGGAAATAGGTATCTGTAGGATTTGGTGACACTTCTAATTACTGATTAAAAAGAGTTCTTTAAAATATATAAACTATAAATACTGAGTACAAGTTCTGTGCTTTTATATTCCATTAAAGTGTTGATTGTCACTGACAGCCTAAGACTGAAAACACTAAGAGAATTCCAAGTTCCTGCAATTTCAGTGCAACTGAGTCTCTCATAAATAATTGAACTTCAAAGAAAAATCATATTCAGTCGATCATTTTACGACAAGCAAAAAAAATGCACGGGACATTTTGAGACATTTAATCCACAAAAATGACATTTATCAATAATAAATGTTGAGATAGTATTTTCAGATTGAAAGGTGACACACAGACTTTAAAGCTTTGTGTTCTTTAGAAGTGATTAAAAAAATATCAACATGGAAAAAAACCCAGCATGGTACCAGTTGAAATTAAGGAAATCGCACCAATTCCTGGAAGCATTCCAAAAGTAGAAGATTCCCACTCTGCAGGCAGTGACTATTAAGTGCACGTTCCCTGACAAACACATGAATCCATTAGGATAAAGCACTGATCATTTAAAAGAAATAAAACTGTCTGGATTTTATCCTAAAATTAAATTTCTCCAATTTATCAAGTTACTTTGCAAATTATTTTCTTAGGCAAAAAAGATCAAAAACTGTGATTTTAATTTTCAGGAAAAAATTGAGTTAAAATGGCATACTATACTTCTAATTCTGGTGAAAATAACTGTGAATTCTGTAAAAGAAAATAACAGCTTTTAATGGCTTTTGTAGCCTGTCACTTTTGCATGGGTTTAAAATGTGGGTTTTTTTCAAAACATGCAAGCAATATTGAGCATCTTTAGAGAATAATTTAGCATACCTTATTATAATAGCATGTTTTACTTAAAATAAACATGTGGGTTTATATTGAATACATCCATAATTATATTATGTATTATACAGTGCATTTTGAGCTTCAGTTTACATTTACACACAAAGCTCATTTTCTTAAAAATTAATCCACTAGTGCAAAAAAGTGCTACATTCATTATTAGTATCATCTATCAGTAACTAAATATGCAAAAGGCCACAATTTTCTCTTCAAAGTGCACAAAGTTTGAAATGCAAGCCTCAGCTAGGGTTTGATATTGGTGAAGAGCATTTTCCTGGGATTTTTTCTTGACTGGGTTAAATCCTCCTCTGCTGTCAGTAAACTTTGTCTATGGGTTTGGATAATGCATAAGACTATGCCATTCCTTCCTTTGCTAAATCATGAAGAAAAATAGGAATATAATATTTTGAAGTCAGTCAAATACCCAACTGATTCCTTGATTAAACACTTTTTATGCAATGTTACTTCTGTGTTTAAAATATTTTGCAAAGACCAATCTATACTCAGCTATAACTGAGACTTGTTCTAGACAGAAAGGCCTTCTAGCCTGTGTAGAAACAGCAGTTTTCTGTATTAACAGTGAGCTAGCAATGCTAAACGATGACAACAAAAAAGGAGCATTTTTCCATTATTTGTACACGGTCAATACAGAATGGGTGAAGTGTATATTTCTAAAAGAAAGGTGGGTTGTAAATTTTCAAACAGGCCCTAATTTTTTAGCTATGGCTCAACTCCAGAACCAAAGGCCAAGCAAATTAATTACCTTTTGAGGATTTACAGATGGCCTGTAATAGGGCACATGCGAATCCAGTTCTGACAACCATTGGAATTCTTAACAGAACAATGAGCACGGGACACAAGAGGCTTTTGTTCGGGCAGATCCTTAGCAGGCAGAACCCTGCCAGGGTGATGCAGGGCGCTGCATCTGCTCTCGGGACAACCAGCTCCTCCTTATAGTCAGTAAGAGGCAAACAGAGCCCAGCCCGCTGCGGCAGCTCTGCCGGGGCCCGGACGGCTCTCCCGCAGGACGGATGCGCTGGCGGCAGCACCTCAGCAGGGTGCGCCGGTGGCAGAGCCGGGCCGCGCATCACCTGTCCCCACCGGGGCGCGCTGCCACGAGAGCCACCTAACCCCCCGAGGGCATAACCACCCCACTGTGCCGCACACGGCCGAGGGAGGCAGAATCTAGCGGGCAATACGTTCTTTGTGCCCCGGCCAGGGTCGTCGGCCGCCCACAGCCCCACCGGCCCAAGCCGCCATCGCACGTACCCGCCCGCCGGGAGAGGGCAGTGGCGACAGTGCCCCTACTGCGCATGCTCAGGCCGCCCGCGCCTGCGCCCCGCGGCCGCTCCGTTCATTCTAAGGGAGCACTAATTGTGACAGGACGGGCGGGATGGGACAAAGGGGTCCCCTTCTCTCACAGCGCGGCCCGGCCGCGCCTTCCGGCGCTCTCCGCCGCTACCGCCTCTCCGACGGCGGCGAAGCGCCAGTCCCCCCTGAGCGCTCCCTCCGAGCAGCGCACACCCACCTGCAGCCAACACCCGCAGCTCACCGACCGGTCTGGCCCACCCTCCGCAGCAGCCACGCCAGCAGATTGGCTCCTTCCGGCGTCATTCTCCCGCTCGGTGCAGTCGGGATGGCTCTGCCGGCCGCCACTCCAGGTGAGAGCCCGCCCATCGCACGAGCGGGCTCCTCTGACGGCACCGCGGGCGCAGCTCCGCCGCAGGCACCGCCTTTCCCCTGATAGGCCGCTACCTGGCGCATTGCGCTGTCACTCACAGGGCGCCCTGACATCGGATTGGTTAGCGCTCCCGGGGGCGGACCCTCCTGGCTGAGCTCCCGCCGATAGGCTCCCGCCGGGCGCGAGGGGCCGGGCGATGGCGGCGGGGCGGGCCCGCGGAGGGCGCAGCGAGCGCGGCGGGGCCGGGCCGGGCCATGGGCAGCGGGCGCTGGGCCTTCCCCTGCGGCACCTGGCGACCCCGGCGCCGCGAGTGGCTGCTGGCCATGCGGCTGGTGCAGCCCGAGGAGAAGGAGCGCATCGGCCAGTTTGTCTTTGCCCGCGATGCCAAAGCCGCCTTGGTACATGGGGAGCGGGGACGCGGTTGTCTCTCTGCACAGTCAGCATTGCCCAAATTCCTGATTTGTCGTAGGAAAACGTACCCCGCAAGGGCTTTTCAGGGATATAAAGCTAAGGGATAAGGCTTGTATAAAAGTGTGAAGCTCTCCCTCACTGAGGAGCCAAGAGGGCGGCAGGCTGCTGTCAGTAGTTACTCTGAAAGACTTCCCAACTTCTAAGTCGCGATACCAAGTCAGGAGACAACATCAGCGTACCCTGGGGGACTGTGCATAGGACATTGGTGTAACGACCAGGAGAATAAAGCTGTTTTACACCATTCAGGTTTTAAATCTCGCCTAATAATATAGTCATACACGCCTACTACTTAGTATTGAAGGAGTTTCTCATCACTTTTAGCTGTTGAGTATTTCATTTTGCACCTAGGTAGTGAATGGATGTGCTGGAAGAAAGGCTGTTGAGATAATTTTACTGTTCAGGGTGGTGTAAAAAGTATTTCTTTGTGTCATAAAGTATTGAGCCTCAGTTACTAAAGTAACTACTGAGGAACTACTGTGATTTGCCTAGGCTGGAACTGCTTTTTGTCTTGTGTTGACTGTGCTAATAGTGATAATGTATTTGATACTCTTATGAACTCTTTTGCTTACACTTACTTGACACAGCTTTTATAAAAGGGAGAAATTTAAATTATTTGGCTAAAACACACGACTTGATATCAACAATAATAAACCAACCAATTTTTTTAGGCAGGTGGTTTTCTAGGAACCAGATAGCACAATAATTCCGTATGAATTACTTCCATTTTATTTCATAGGCTGGTCGCCTGCTGATGCGGAAATTAATTGCAGAAGAGCTGTGCATACCTTGGAATGAAGTACACTTGCAAAGGACATCAAAAGGAAAACCTTTCTTGGCCAGTAACTTGCTCGGTATCAATTCAAATTACAACTTCAATGTCTCTCATCAAGGAGATTTTGCAGTCCTTGCAGCTGAGCCTGAGCTTCAAGTTGGCATTGATATTATGAAGACTGATCTACCAGGTAATTCATTATGGTGACTAAAGCAGATCCTGCAGTGTTTGAGTACTGAACATTTTCACATTTCCCAAAGAACCAATCTGTGTCCTAGAAATCTAGTGTAATTAGAAGAGAGTCTATGAATGTATTGTGTATTGGGGATTTCTAGCTGTTAAGTGCATCCCCTCATTGTTTATTTTGGGGTGCATTGGAGGACAGATACAGATCTATTTCTCATTTAGAGAAGCAGAACCCTGGCAAAATAAAGTCATGTACCCTTCTATCATATGGACAGTACCAGCATCTGCAGATACGTTAATTATGGATTTGCTGTGTGTGAGGCAGAAGGAGGGACATCTTTCCAAACAGGGACAATGGGATCCATCCCCATGAGAACTTCATAGACTGTATTACTCAGCTCTCCCATAAGGATGGACATTTCCTGTGCCAGCCAACTGGCAGCACAGAGTCTCTCTGAATGTGCAGTAATCCTCAGTGAGAGGGGATCATGAGGAGGGACAAGAATCTTGGGAAAAGACTAAACTTTACAAGTTTAGTTATTGGCCTATTTATTTGTATGAAATAGACTGTTTGGATGTTTGAAATTGACTGTTTAGATTAGTGAACTTCAGGATCAAAATTAGGATTGTAGCAAAGTGCATTTTTAAATACAGTTTTATGAAGATCACTTAGTTTGCAAATGTTCATCGGTGCATGACTGGGTTAAAGGAGAAACATAGTGGGATTTATGACTGACTGGAATTCTGGGATATTTTTAGAATCTTCCTTAAATGTTTAACCAGATATGACAGTAGTAGTTGTGTTCTTAGAGAATCTTTCTTCACAGTTTTTGGAGTTACCCGGTATTTTATGCTGCAAAATACATTGTGTTGTAAGGTGGAGATTCAGGTAAACCCTGACTGGATAACCTTCTGTCTGATCACTTTACACCTTTTTAATGACAGCTACAAGTGTTCAGTTTTGGATTGCACGTTCAGCTAGGATGCACAGAAGCTTTGCTGCAATCTGAAGTTCTTCCCTGTGCTGTAGGCCCTTACTCTGAACATGGCGGTCACCGTGTGAGGCCACCAGGTAGCCTTTGGAGGGTTCTCCACCAGAGCTGCTGTGTGTTCTGTGACAGGAACTGTGTCCAGTGGGTAAGGCTGCTTTGTAACAGGGCCACACCTGACAGGACTGCAGTAACACAGGGACCAAACAACCAGATTAAGCTTGAAGCTCCTGCTTTTATCATAGCTCTCAGGCAAAGCAAGCAAGGTGATGTCCCAGCTGTGTCTCCTGACGCCATCCTGCACACCCTCAGCCTGTTTTCTGGGGGAGCAGAGTTACAGACAAGGCCTTGATGCCACACAAGCACTGCTAATACTGGTGTGGTATCAGCACTGGGTTAGGCATAGACCTAAAACACCACACTCTGCAGGCTGCCATGGAAAAGGTAACACCTGGACTCAGTTCCCTTGGAAACACTCTGGTTGGGCTGCCACTGGCCTTACCACAGGACTCACTAGTTTTAATTCCCCATTCCAAAAAGTTGCTAGTTTCAGTGGGTAAATAGTGAAAATCAAAACATTAAAGCATTTGTATTCAAAGCTTTTCTTGGGAGCTGCAAAATTTAAATTTATACAGAAAAATCGAAAAATTTATAAGTGGAACTAGGTATACCTTACATCCACTGCTGGTATTTTATGTAGCTGTAAATGTAGCTGGCATTTTAAAGGCATGTTGTCAATATCCAGCTGACAAGTTTTATGAAGCATATTAAACTTTATTTCTGAAGTCTAAAGACTAAATAATACTTCGAGATCTGCTACAGAAAGGCTTCAGTGTTTTTACCCAGAGAGAGAAAAGTTGTGGTTATTTTGGAGATGCTGGTGATTCCTAAAACTGAACAGTGAAAGATGACTCATATGTCTTCTTTTTGTAATTATAATTTGTGTTTTTGAAGAAGAAATATGATACTAATGGAAATGTAATAATTCTATGTGGAAAAGAGAGCCAGTAAATAAGTAATGTTAAGGATAGAAGTTCATATTACAGAGACTATAACTTAAAGCTGGCCATCTTTTCACCTAAAAATTTTCTGAGGAAGATTTTTGTCATAGTAGAGTCATCTGCAACTCTTTTGTTGCTGGACTGTGAAGAGGTAACACCGACTTTACCAGTATTATTTTCTCTGATAGTTCCACTGAGTGGTGCTCTTGTTCTGCACTTGCTAAGTACATTGCATTTCTGAAGGTGAATCCACTCTGAATTTCCTTCCTTGGAACAGCTACAAGGACAAAGAGTTCCCTATGAACAAAGTGCATTTCACTAGGTTGGTTTGTTTTCTTCAAAGACTTGTTTAAATACAAAGTACTTCATCTTGTGATGTTATCCAACAGCATCTCGATTGATGTCTCTAGTATTGTAGCTCTTGCATTCCTTTATTATTCAACCAGCAAGCATGCAAAATATGCAGTGCAGATATACAGGAGTATTATGAGGCTGAAAATTTTGAGAAGTCTGCTGTTTGTGTGCTACTATGTAACAAGGAGTCCTGGTGCATGTAAACATTTTATGTCACTTCTTATTCCATGCTATGTATTTTTGTTTTACTCACTGTTCGTAAGAAGCTGCCTCTTTCCATATTACTTGTGCTTCATTATCAAAATCTGAGAAATGAAGCTACTACAAGACATAGCCTTCTTCAGATATTGAAGACAGGTCACACTAGAAGCTATTCTTACCAGGGCAAAAAGTAGCAGTTCCTCAAAAGTTCCACAAGTGTGCAACAGTTTATAACCTTTTTTCCTCTATTCAGATATTGAAGTAAACACTGGAGTAATGGTATGAAAGGAAAATATCTTTACATATTGTGTGTTGCTGCCTTTTGGTTATCTGGCAGGTTATTGTAGATTTAAATCAGTCTTTCAGTTTAATTGTTTCTGAAGAATTACTGAGATCAACATTTATTTTTCTTCTCTTTAGATTAGTTTAAGATGAACTCTTGAGTCATTGGAAAAATGCACACTGTCCTGTAAATTTGTTTGTAGAAGTGTTTGTGGACATTATTTGGCCAGAGAGGTAATGCATATCAATTTATTTTAAGCCTTTCAAAAAAGAAATGAGAAAGATTCTCACAGTACTCTTAAGTCCTGTGAAAAAAACTGAGCTTGTGTTTGATTTTTTAACTTATGGAAAAGAAATTCTGCAACAAGTGTCAGCTTGGTTTGAGTGGTGTGTGGGATGTTGATTGACCAGTCACTTAAGCTCTGTAAAGTAGAACGCTTTCCTAGACTTAGGAAATAATTGTTGCTTAATAAAGATTGCCTTGAGCACTTGAAAAAAGTTTAGATCTTAGGCTCAAGAGCTTTCCTGCTCTCGAGTGCAAGTGAATTTTTTTTCACTAATGCAATTTTTTAGCTTAGAAAGATTTGCAAAGATAAATAAATTAACAGTTCATTCCATATCTTTGAAAATCAGCCTGCAATCTTCCTTAACTATGCCACTATATTTACTTTTATCCAGACATCTCCAATCCAGTTTTATTCCAGAATTAAATAATTGACATGCAGTAGAATTGGCTTTTCTCATTAATATTTTGATTTTATGCTAGGCTTGCTTGTTAAACGACACAAAAGGATAAATTTTCTACATGTGACTTTCACAGAAAAATTAATTAGATCTAAAAATGCTCATATAAATACTTTTTTTTTTTTTAAAGAAAGTAGGCTGTTATGTGCAAACACCTAATTATTTGAAACTGGATTTCTCTGAGGCAAGGAAATATAAAAAGAACTTGATTAATTTTTCTCTTTTTATTCTCATTATTACATTATTGAGGTGAGATGAGGTAATGCAAGAGGTGATAGAGATCTTCAAATCAGAGACAGGTCACATGTGTGTATAAATCCCACATGAAGAAGCTAAATACTGTATTTCAGTCTGGCTCGTGGAGGAAACTCTCTCTCCAGACAGTGTTAAACTTTATGCAGTTGATTTTGGTGTATTCATAAGCCTAATTGAGTTAGGCACACCTACATCATATTTAAGATATTTGGGATGTCTTTTAGCTAGCAGCTATGGTAATTTTTTTTTAATTGCAATGCTTATTTAATTGCTGCATTTCAGCTTTTCAATAAGAATTTCCTGACTTAGAAACAAATTCCAGATGAGATTGTTCTTTAGAGTGCTTTTGTTCTTCAGGTGATTTACCTTTACCTTAAACAAAGTTTTGACTGTTTCTGGCTTTATTGTTGTATTCCAGTAAATTTCGTAGCAGCAATCAGCATCTAATATTTTACTGCTAGAGATAATCACCAAGTTGTTAGCTAATGTTACAGCTTTAGGTGTGTAGATGCACTGCTTGGAATGAAGAAATTAACAAAGGGTTTGATTTAAATGTTACTTCTTACAGGCAAAGAAGTAATAATTTATAAATACTTAAGTACATCATTTTTCGATGTGAAGGATGTTAAACCAGCTGATACCCTTGAGCTGAAGGATCACAGTGATGGTATGCACTTATGCTGAGTAACAGGCAGGCATTTCTTTGTTCTTGTTCTTTTTGCAACTGGGAAGAAACAGCCATCTTAAACATATTCTTAAAGAATGTATAATATATAGCAATTTCATTGCTGTGCTTTATTCATGTTTCTAACACAGTTTTAACCTGGAATTACACAATTCTGTAATTGGTAAAGCACCAATGCTTGATAAACTGTGAAAGAAAGTTGATATTGTGATTAAATCTCCTCTTAAAGGGAAATTTCTGTATTTTCCAAAGAAAAACTCTGAATCCTTTATGCCTATTTCTTTTATAGGAAAACGTAAAACCATTTGGATTAAAATATAGACTGATAGCAAGATGCAGAACTATAAAATTAGGATGTGGAGAATAGATGTTTAAAATGAGGGTTAAACTAATGATAAAGAAAAGAAAAATCCTAAACTAGGAGCTTTTATTAAAAATAAGAGTTGGAACAAAGAGCAGCTATAAGAACGCTTGTCAGATTGTTTTGGAGTTGTGGGTTTGTTTTTTTTTTCATTCTGCACACTTATTTATAATAATGACAATTTATTACTTAATTGGTGTTTTGGGAAATTAGTTATACAGTCACAATGAGCATCTAAATAGAACTGATTTTTTTTTTAAACAAAAGCACTAAAAGTGCTTCTCAGCCTGCACTAATGACAGTTAACTGTGGCTTTCTAAATTAAGAAAATGTAGCATAAAAATCTAATCCAAGGACTAAGGTTATGTAATTACTATGTAGGTGTTAAAAATTGCCTTTTGGGGAGTTTCTTGCTAACACTGCCCATTTCCAATAGCTTAAGCTCTACAGACACATATATTTGTTGGCAAGACTGGAACATAGAAGCTGGCTTTATTTTGCATTGTCAGTAGCTTATTTGGATATTGACTGTGCAGGTACTACAGTTTGGAGCCCCTATGGGTTTCTAGGTTGTGAGACAGTCTTTTATGGACAGACTTGCAGATTTTTTTTATACTGACTTATGAAATGCTACAAGCTTTTCTTAAATATTTCACAGCTCTTAACAGTAAATGTAAAAAAAAAAAAAGCCTCAGCTGTATTTCCCTGATGTATTTCCGAAGAGAAATTCTGATTTTCAGCAAGGCAAATATTTTTGTATTTCCTCAATAAAGATGACAGGTTGTTTATGTTATGTCAGGTTTTCAGATACAGGATTGGGAGACATTTGCTACTTCTATAGGTAGATGTTTTCTTGCTATTTATTGGGTTGGTGCTGGGAATTCTAAGCATTCATAGCTCTTATGTGCTGTGTTGTATTTTGATGGAAAAAGCAATTTTGTAGTGTATTAAAAAGTTATTACTTGCTCTGCATAGTTTTCCTGCTTGTTCATCAGACTTGTTGGGTTCTGTGCTAAGCCTGTGTGTCTTTTTTTTCTTTCTTAGTAAAAGCAAATTTAATAAAAGCAGAGCAAACACTCGGAGATGATATCTACTAGAGTAGATACAGCTGATACAGGTGAATAGACCATTGAAATTCATCAGTTTTTCATCTGTGGGCCTTTGCTTTTTTATCTGCTTTTGCCATGTTGCAGCACGTTTATCTTCCACTTGCATCTTTCTTTGTATATTTTGACTGGATAAAAGACAGCTCCTGTAGCGGCAAAATTTGTTTCGTTTGATGTTAAGGGGAAGGATATGGATGGACAACATGCCAATGACTAGCTGACTGCTGTCTCTTCTCTGTGGGAAGACCAAACAGAACAAAACATGATGGATTTTAGCTGTCAAGTGGGACAAACAGTCTTTCAGCTGCTGGCAAGCCAAACAAATGGCTTTATAAGGTTTTGTTTCTTTGGATTTTTGTTCATTTATTTTTCAACAATGTCCTTATGTAGGAGAGATTGATTCCCAAATTTAAAGCACTAATACTACTTCTGTTGTCATGTGGGGTTTTTTGGACTTCATTGTGAAGGGGGAAAAGAGGGAAGGATGGTGTACAGACAGAGGTGGGAAAGTTTTAGGTGTGAAAATACAGGATAGTTTTACTGCGTTTGGCTGTGCAATTCATGTTCTGGGACAGGCTTCTGTGCAGTGTCCTGACTTCTGGCATTAAAGAGCAGCTCTATTGTTCATTGAATTCATTTATTGCATAGGATATCATGAGGTTGAAGGACATAGTCCCACAGTGTGTGTCTCCATAGGAGGACTATTTCCACACCAAATTTAGAGGAGACATTTCTCATCAGACTCTTTCAGGGAAGCCAGCTCAGTTTGAATCAGCTTGTGCTTTTTAAGGTCACAGAGCTTTCCAGGAAAAATTAGCATTAGTCAGATCAAGGAGGTGTTAGAAAGTGTGAATCATGTAGTGAAATTCATGTGGAAGATGAGGATGGCTTAGATACTGAGAATTGGCTACCCCCCACCCCTTTTATCCAATATAGTATTTTATATACCAAGGACCAACTGGATTCCAATGCAACCCCAGGTTCTGCAGTTGTGTTAGCTTCTTAAAGATGGGCCTACATTCCCTGTAATTACACTGTCACTAAATACCTGACTGTTCCTGCCTGATGAGCTATGAAAGGGAGATCTGCTATTGTGATTAATTTTTTTTTTTTGCTTGTCTGTTTTCTTGGACTAGTAAAGGCTATGAAGTTACAGGTTTTCTTTAAAATGTTAATTTTAAAGCAAAGGATTAATTGCCAGAGATTTCAGTCAATGTCTCCGAAAGAGTAGAAAGACCTTCTAGTATAGTACTTCATAAAATGTAATCATCACACAAATGTAATCATCACATAAGATGTAATCAACTCACAAAACTTCTCAGAGATCTGGTGGTCTAGATGGTCAGACACCATCTGGATTTTTTTTTTTTTNTCATGTTCTGGGACAGGTTTCTGTATAGTGTCCTGACTTCTGGCATTAAAGAGCAGCTCTATTGTTCATTGGATTAATTTGTTGCATAGGATATCATGAGGTTGAAGGACATAGTCCTACAGTGTGTGTCTCCATAGGAGGACTATTTCCACACCAAATTTAGAGGAGACATTTCTCATCAGACTCTTTCAGGGAAGCCAGCTCAGTTTGAATCAGCTTGTGCTTTTTAAGGTCACAGAGCTTTCCAGGAAAAATTAGCATTAGTCAGATCAAGGAGGTGTTAGAAAGTGTGAATCATGTAGTGAAATTCATGTGGAAGATGAGGATGGCTTAGATACTGAGAATTGGCTACCCTCCACCCCTTTTATCCAATATAGTATTTTATATACCAAGGACCAACTGGATTCCAATGCAACCCCAGGTTCTGCAGTGGTGTTAGCTTCTTAAAGATGGGCCTACATTCCCTGTAATTACACTGTCACTAAATACCTGACTGTTCCTGCCTGATGAGCTATGAAAGGGAGATCTGCTATTGTGATTAATTTTTTTTTTTTTTTTGCTTGTCCGTTTACTTGGACTAGTAAAGGATATTAAGTTACAGGTTTTCTTTAAATGTTAATCTTAAAGCAAAGGATTAATTGCCAAAGATTTCAGTCAAATGTCTCCAAAAGAGTAGAAAGACCTTCTAGTATAGTACTTCATAAAATGTAATCATCACACAAATATAATCATCACATAAAATGTAATCAACTCACAAAACTACTCAGAGATCTGGTGGTCTAGATGGTCAGACACCATCTGGATTTTTTTTTTTTTAACATCTGTGGTTGTGTCCGCATGACTTGCTTTTTGAAGGAAAGTGTATTTTTATGTTTATTTGGATTTTGGGGGTTGTGTGTTAGTGTGGCAGAAGAAATGTTTTCTGTGTATCAGGTTGCTTTGGTTTCCTTTAGAAACAGTAAAATGTGATCAAATATGGTCCTACACTGAAAGGATTTTCAGCCCAAGATTCCAGGATTTGAAACATTCATCCAATACAGTTGGTTAATTAGCTTATAAGCTTCATAGCTATTTTGTTTCACATTATTAGATAGATTGAGCTGTTCATGCTTCAGTTGTTCATTTTGCTATGTATGACGTGTCACACTGCCACTTCACCTGTTTTCCATCTGAAAGTGAGCTGGTTGTATTGATTAGGTATTAGTTGATCACTGACCTGTTTCTTTTATGCAGTTCAAGTTGGTGAGGAGGCTGTTTGCATTCTGGGATTTGTTTCATATTTTTGTTTTGAGTGTTCATTTGGGTTTTGTTTTGTTTGTTTGTTGTGTTTTTTTCAGGAGGTAAGTTGATCAATGAGCTGGCAGTAGTAGCTTTATAAGTTAGTTTGTTGTATCTGACTAAATCTAGTTGAAGACTGTAAACTCGTAAAACCTGAAGTGAAGATGGTCGGTCATCTACTCTTCTCACTGTTTTTGAAAATGCATTGCATGGTTTTAATAATTTTTGGTAGAAGTTTGTACCCTACCTTTGTGAAGTGTACGCTGTATTACCAAAGCTGACTTATGATTAACCTGATGTTTGTAAAAATGTAAAAAAATTTCTGTATTAGCCTTATAGGTAGTAATTTTCACTATTAATAGCATCAGAGTTTACATGGCTCTTAATTCTGATTGCCTTTATCTTCTTACAAATGCAGCTTGTTTGGATTCTTTAGCAGGTAGAAAAATGGGGGGAAATTACGCTGTATTTATGTACTATTTCCACAGTGTATTTGTGAACAGGACTGGAGAATATAGTCTGTTTCCTTATTCTTCACTCCTGCCTCTTTTTAAAATCAGTCTTTTTTATCTGGTCTGTGGCATTACTGTTCTACAGGGAAAATGCAAAGCAGATTTTTTGCCTAGTCTTTAAAAAAATTTAACAAAAACCCAGTGCAGTGGAAAACATGGCATTATGTATTAATGTAAATAGCTCATGCAAAAAATCCAAAATGCATACACATATGCACACATATGAACACACACACACACTTACCAGCATATAGCATTTTTACTTTCCAGGCTTAATATTGGAGTCTTTTTTTTTCAGTATCATTTACTATTTCCTCTCATCACTCTTCCTGAAATTTCCAGCATGTTTTTGAATTTAATGAAGAAACTTAACTTTGGATTTAGATTTTATTTTTAATTACTAGAATGCAATTTTTGAAAGATTACTTAGTCTATGTTCTTAAGGAGCTAATATACTTAAAAGTTTATTAACAAGGCATATATTTTAAAATCAGGGAGGGCAATATAATTAATTAATGCTCCGCATTAAAAGAAGTTAGTTTGTTGTTTTGAAGAGCTCTATTTCCAGACATAGGCAAATAAGGGGTACTTACTTAAGAAGTAAGTTTATTTCTGAAACAGGTTGACAAGGGGGAACTACTTTAGAAGTGCAAATTTAAAACCAAATAATTAATTGCTGTATGGACTTGTTCCAGTTCTTTCAAAGGAAGTTTTTTATAAATTGTGGCAAGTATTTGGCCACAACTTGAGGCTTTTTTTTAAACCAAAGTAAAAGGAAAAAACATAGCATTTAAACAGAAACTTTCTGCTGCTGCTAATTTTGTCCCCTTCATATCTCCTATGTCATGAGAAAATTGAAAATTGACATGTGAAAATTGAATGGGGTTTAGAAAAGAGCCACCAAGGTGATTAGAGGGTTGGGGAGCTTGACTGATATAGAAATGCTATTGGAGCTGTGTTTGTTGAACCTGAAGAGGTGAAAGTTCTGAAGAGGGGAATCTAGTCACAGCCTCCCTGAGACGTAGCTGCAGAGAGGATGTGTATAATTCTCTTCATGAGGGTGCACAGGAAGAGGGCAAAAGGCAGCAGGCTCAGGTTGCTTCAGGGGGAGATCGGTCTCTGTAGAACAAGTGGTCACCATGAGAACAGTGGAATACTGGACTAGGTTCCCCAGAGAAGGGTTGAAATACTCTGCTTGACAGAGCCCTGGGTAACCCAACATAAGGCTCTGTTTTTCAACAGAAGGTTGGACCAGGTGGTCTCCAAAGGTCCTTTTCAACCTACATTTTCCCCATGGTTCTGTGAATCTGTCTTTCTCGGTACTGAAGCAAATAGGGGGAAATGGACTAGGCAGGCTGTGGTACTGCAGGTAACTTGTGAAGAATAGGAGTCCTCTGATCTGTTCCTCAGGGCATAGCAGCTGTACTGCCTTAAGGAAGCAGGGAGTGAGTGCACTTCAGGACAAAGTGGTGCCTGAGCTTTTCAGAGGAGGAATGTGACAGACGGGGGAGTGGAGGGGAGAGTACTGTGTGAATTTGAACATGACTGTTCAGAAGGGTAGCTGAACAGTTGAAGAAACCTAGGACAAGAAGAGGGGTGAACAATGAGGAAGAAAGCAGTAGCATACGGGTTTGTGTGCACTCGGTGTACTAAATGGTTTAAGCATCAAGTGTATTCACCACATGTGATAAAGCTGGAATGGCAGGACTGACAAAGCTGGAGCATTTATATACCTCTACATGCTGAAGGTAGCATAGTGTGAAAAGTCTTGGGTTGTTTTCTCTGGTAGTCCTGGGTTATTGAAAGGAGGAGAACTCTGAAAGTAATAGAGGAGGAAGGCCACACAAGGACATTCTGGAATGTTTTGTCGTTTGAATCACAAGAACAGGCTGGAGCCTTACCGCTGTTGTCTTAAATATTTGAGAAAGGAGAAAGGGAAAAAAATTGGATGGTTTAGAGCAGGTATTAATGTAGTTATTTGATTGTAAAATGGGCCATACAAACACAGAGGTGAGAGAAAATACCTTTCTCTCAACAATTTTTTTCTTATTTTTTATTATTTCAGGGGAGTTAGATTGTGCAAGTAGGATATGGAATTTGCCTTGGTAATTCATCAAAGCATACTTAACATTGTGGTTGATTTTTTCTTCTACTGTTGTTTTCTGCAGAGGGAAGTTAGTCCTGCCCTTAGACTGTTCAGGATCATTCCATTAGCTTGGTGCTGCAACAGTCAACAAAATTCTGTCTTAAGAGGTTCGCTTTAAAATGCAATTGAGGGCATCTCTGAAATGTCACTGCCATGTCTTGTGGGACTAGTATGTCACATAACACTTTGCAGTATGGCTTGGAAATTGTGAGGAAACCTGAATGTGTGCTTTAGTGTAACATTAGTTTGTTCAGATCAAATATTACTGCTGCCAGTACCTGTTTTTATTTAATGCTTAGATACCTGTAGAAGACAACCACTTTCTAGAGAAGGCTTAATGCCTTTACCCCTGGTTTAGGATGGGGAACATGAGCATAGAAAAGGAAAATTCCTTGCCCAGCCAACTCAAAGAATTACTGGCACAACTGCAGTTAGAATCTGCATCTTAAGCAATTATTTAGTGAGTGGGTTCTTCAGAGTAGCATGGTATTGGGAGGGGGAAGTGTTTTGGGTTAAATGTGACTAATGTTTTATTTTCAGTAAGAACATTGAGTAACCTATCAAAAAATTGTCTCAATATGTGGAATTGTCTCTGTCCAGATCTTTATTATCCCTACTAAAGAAAATAGTTTGTTTCCTGCCATTGTCTGTTTAGCCATCTGGAAGCCCAGTTGGCCTTGGATGCTTGCATGGGATACTGATTAACATAGGCTGTGGGTAGCCAAGCTTGTAACAAGGTCCATAGATTTCAATGTACTATAGAAATGGCATTGATCAATATAACTACACACTGTAGTGTCTTCTACAAGGTAAATTTAGACTAGTGGGGAAAAGTGGTGTAGCCCCCAAAGAGCTGCTGCAGTGCCACACAGCTGTGATTATTTTTAGAGGAAGCTTAAATTTAATCTAAGGATTTGAAAATTTGGTAGTTTGAGGCTGGGTTTTTTAGAGGATTTTTTTTTTCCATTGGTATATTTCTTATTGTTATTATGGGCACCTCTCTACCCCCATTTTTCTTCCAGAGTAAATCCAATCCAAATAGCTTAATATGTGTGTGATAAATTTGGAAGACTGTGCTTCTACAAGTGCTTTAAAAAGCGTTTCTTTTGTATTCCAGCATCCAAGGGTGGGAGTTAGTATAGCTTGCTACATTTTGACAAACTGCATGCTGTTTTATAAAATGTTACTAGATCAAGCTGTCAGATGCCAGAGACCATATATGCTACCTTTTTAATTTAATACAAATTTTTTATGTTTATATAAAATCATAATTGGTTAAATACTTTGCCTTTTAGAGAATGCTGGAAATACTGCATCCTGAACAACCATCAGCTCACTGCTTTAAGGCTGTATAAATTCAGATTGTGGAGCAGAGTTGGTTCATAAATTTTTTTCTATGAGTTTTTTCCTAGAGCAATAATGTGAGATAATTCATTTGCTTATTATTACTACTCTGTTAAAATTTCTGTAAATATCTCTGATTTATAGGTAGCAGCTCAATTCCAAATTTCTTTCACATAATGAAGCGACAGTTTACTGAAACGGAGTGGGATGTAATCAAGTCTATGAGTAATGAATGGATGCAGCTGGATATGTTTTATCGGCACTGGGTAATACTTCTTTTCCTATTTAAAGTCTGCAAATGTTCACATTCTTTTTGGATATAATTTATTATTTTCATTATAGTAAAAATGTAATCTATTTGTAGTTGTATAGAATCATAGAATGATTTAGGTTGGAAAAGACATCTAAGATCCACCACTAAACTACGTCCCTAAGCACCCCTCTACCCATATTTTAAAGAATTTCAGGGTGACTCAACCACTTCCTGGGCAGCTTGTTCCAGTGCTTGAAAAGCCATTTGATGAAGACGTTTCTCCTGTTATCCAGTCTAAACTCCCCTGGTGCTACCTGATACCATTTCATGTGAAGATATTCTTGCACTTTATATTTCAGTGATTGTTTTAATATCAGAATAACTTTGAGAAGCATGGTATAGCTGACATTTCCAATGGGATTTATTAGTAGCTTTAAACACATAGCCAGAGCAAGGTAAAGACTTCATATCTTCACATATTCGTATGTGCCACTGAGTAATTTCAGTTGCATGTTTATTTTAATGCAGCAGGTTAGGCTGGGTATAAACTATGTTGATAACTTTTTCTCTTGATAATTTCATCAGTCTACCCTCACATTCACAGTAGTATACAAGTCTTAAATTTATTTTGTCTGCAATGTGTGCTCAGAAGTAATGTTTAAGTAATGTGTATAGGACAGTAAATAGCAGTTTAAAAAACAGTTTATAGCCAGTATAAATAAAATACATTTTTTATGTCTTTTAGGCCTTAAAAGAAAGCTTCTTAAAGGCCATTGGAGTTGGAATTGGCTTTAACTTGCAAAGAATTGAATTTAATGTGTCTCCATTGCAACTGGAAATAGGGAAGGTGTATAAGGAGACAAAAATGCTTCTGGATGGAGAAAAAGAAGAGGAGTGGACATTTGAGGTAAAGAACATGTTTTCACTAATGAAAAGCAATCTCAGCTCTTTATCATTGCATTGCATGTTTGATTTTTTTTCTTTAATTGCAGCTTCACATCTTTCATCTATATAACCCCATTAAGCTTATATTAATCAAAACCTAAGATATAAATCTGCAGCTTTTTTAAGATTGCAAGGGCATCCCATAGATGAATTAGTTATAATGTCTTTTTATTTTTCCTGTGCCTGGAATATATTTCTTGCACTCTGGGAAGGTCCTAAGGTATGCAGGAAGTTCACAGAAGTATATTCAGATCTGATTTCTGGAACAGGTCCAAGATTTTAAAGTTCCTCATCAGTTGGTCTAGAATTGTTGGTCTCAGTAGTCTAACTGAGTCTTGGGGTTTGGGCTTTTGTTTTCCTTCTTCAGAGTTATTGGGACTTATTACTAAAACATCTGTCCTTTCAGATTTGGTAAGAAATTATCAGTATCATCTCATGTAGTTTAAAGGATACATAGGGAAAAAACGGATAGGGACATGGTTTACTGGTGGACCTGGCAATGCTGAGTTAACAGTTGGACTTGATGGTGTTAAAGGTGTTTTCCAGCTTAGATGATTCTGATTCATAATGATCTCAAACTATTTAATTACCTGAAAAAACAAGCTTTAAAAACAAATTAAATGACAATCCCATTTCTCTACACCCCAGAGGCATGTTTGTTCAACCACTTTAAACAAGGTAAAAAATGGAACAAACTGTCAAGTGCACTTTTCAGTAAGATTATTCAGTTTCAAATGCATATTTGCATTTGAAAATACCTATATTGTTGGAGACAGCTGTTCCAATAGAGCTGTATGAATTGACAAATTTCTGCTCTATGTTTATTTTCTTTAGTATACAAAGTACATGTACCCTGTGCATGTGGTATGAAAGAATGAATTTTTCAGTAATGTTTAACTTAAAAGTTTCTTTCTTCCCATTTAATTCCTTCATTCAGCATTTCTGTCCACTTTTGGTTTTGTGTTACAGGTTTATGCATACTAAATCAGTCCTCTTACTCAATTCCTACACAGTATAGCAATATCAGTATGTAATGAAATTCACTAGTTGGAATTACACTGGCAAAGGAAGCTACTGGGAAAGCCTGTGATACATCTTGTACCAGAATGCTTTCTGTGTTACTGCAGTGTACCATGGCCAAGGGAACATCTACTTGTCTGCATTGAATTCTGGAGCTCCTAATTTTGGTCATTGATGTGTCTGTGGTTGATTGACAGAAATAGCCTGAAGATGATGCTGCAGATAGCTCCCTGTAATACTTAAATGCTTTCTAATAGTTTGGATTTTCCTTGTTACTTAGTCATTACTGCTAAAACATTCATGCAGTTTTTGTCTGAGGAATGTCTCCACTTCCACGCTTGCCCACCTGCTTCCCAAGACTGCAGCATTATAATGAGGCACATTCTTGTATTTCAAAAAAAGGGCTTAATATCAAGTTTCCTTTAAATACAAGCTCAATTGGGATGTAATTTTATTTAAATATCAATATTCATTAAAATTAAATAAATAAATTGTTTTTCAGTTATCAGTCTCCGGAGAGCCTAAAATTAAGCATTGCTTTACTTTTTTGTCTTTTCCCAAGTTTCTTTTAATTTTGTGTCCATTTTCTTACTTAGAAAAGTCTTTTTTTGTCTCATCAGATTTTTGAAATAACTTTTCAGTTGAAAACAGTACTTTTGAGAAATCTGAGAGTCACTTGTAAGACTACATATTACTGTTACAGTCTTTTCCTTGGGTTCCCTGTTGTGCCAAGTTTACTTTAGGGAGCTTTTTCTATCACATAAAAAAATATAATGACCTCACTTCCACATTTCAGAACTGCCTGTATCTTAGTGAAAGGAAGTGATCGAAGAGAGCAAGACTGTTTAAAATTCAATTATCACATATTTTTGATTGATTCATTTCAGTTTTAAAGAGAACCTAATTTGTTAAAAATGGAAGGGCAAAATAAAGGGGATTGTATCCATTTAAATTACACAAAATATTCTGAAACCTCCTTCAAAAAGTACCATGTAATATGAAAAAGATAACTTTAAATTCATAAAGACCAGGAAAAGATCCCCCACCTTATACTTGTCGTGACTAAAAGGTGAAGAGAAACACTAATCATTTAGAGCAAATCAAAGTTGATACTATTTAGACAATCTTTAACTGTTCACAGTCAGAGCAAAGCCAATTCAAATTGGAGATAGAATTTTCTGTGAACAGTACAAAAAAGGTTTCTCTTATTTCATTGTAAATACCAAATTAACTACTTTGTTATGTAGTTGGCTGCTTGTGGTCCTTTTACCAAGGGTTTAGTTTTGCTCGAAGTATCTTTGCCCTCATTCACTCCCCACATTTTTTGGTGTGAATGGAAAGCAGTTGATCAGAAACAGCTTCTTCTTGATCTTGATGGAAGGATGTAGCTTTAGGGTTTTGTTTTTATATATTACTCTAGAGATTGCTACGCTGAAGATTCCCTTCATTTGTTTTGGAAAGAGTTGGAGGTAAAAAAGCTTCATTTAAGAGCATCAATTTAATTTTAAGATATGTCTGCTATATGTGTTGAATATGCTTTATTCATATAGACAGTACATGCTTTCCTCATTTTAAAAAGGTGACTTTGTTTAGTAATAACGAAAAGACACTCAGTGAAGAGTGTGTAGAGTGATAAGAGTATTCTGTCAGGATTTAAGATGGAGTCATTATGATGATGGTGATGATTATTATTTTTGTGGGTACTTCTATATGCTCCATTTACTTCCTTAGCAGAAAATAAACTTGGACAATTGTCCTAGTTTCATCTCTGATATAGTTAATTTTCTTCTTAGTAGCTGGCATAGTGCTGTGTTTTGAATTTAGGATGAGAATAGTGTTGATAATAGACTGAAACAAAGTCAAGGACTCCAGTTTCTCATAGTGTCCTGCCAGTGAAGAGGCTCTGTGGTATGAGCTGCCTACTACTACAACAAGAATGAAGGAGTAGTTAATTCTAGTAAAAACAAAATAAGTTGATTGAAAACAGTTATCACAAGTTCTGTCATTTAAAGAGATAAATGTAAATTTTGTAGCAGATCTTACATATGGAAAAATATATTGGCACAGGAACAGGTTTCTCAGAGAACTTGTGGATGTTCCATTCCTGGAAGTGTGTAAGGGTAGTTTGCATGGGGCCCTGAGCAACCTGGTCTAGTGGAAGGTGTCCCTGTCCAAGGCAGGGGGGTTGGAATGAGATGATCTTTGAGATCCCTTCCAATGTAAGCCATTCTATGAGATTATGAAAAATAGATTCCCAGTTAGTGATTTGCAAAATGTTACATGTATTTGTGACCCTTTCCTTACTGGTCCCAGTTGTGTACAATTGATCAGGAAGAATAACTGGATAGTACTTACTGGAATAGATATTAAAGAAGAATCTTAAATGGGGCATAAGACATTCCTGTTTTCCTACCTACCTCAACTTTGGATACAGTTATTTTATATAGGAAGCACGTGATTTATCCTAAACTTCACTCTGGGATTGAGAATCACCTGGCAGAACTGCTGTTGCACAAATAACTTTTTGCATATTTTCACAACAAATAGTTGCTTGGTTTGTTTATATGCAGATAGATTACTTCCAGAACATGAATTTCAAAAAGAGATTACCTGGGTCAATTTGAAACATATTTAGTAATTGCTGGTGTGCAACTGTAGTTGGCATCCTTCACCCTCAGTAAGAGAAGTTAATCCTGTTGCATTGTCAGGAATAAGTACTAATAGAAACTTCTATTTCTAAGACCATCTAATCCAACTGGATTCACTCATCAATCAGTTCTGCTGGCTGGGAAAGTACAGATTCATCATAAGCTTCTGTTGTTGAGTGAATTCATAAGGATTTGAATTCCAGACACATCATTCTGCCGGGTCTTTGAAATGAGATGATTGTAAATCTCTGTGTGCTCTAGTAACACTTTTGTTCTGTGCAGACAAAAACAAATTTTGGTCCATTATATGTCTTCTGGTTTATAGAGAGGAATCTTAACAAAACAAACTCTCTACCCTGAAGGAATTCTATATGAGTGTCCCTTTTTTTGTTTAATCATCTATTTCCATTTAAGATGCTAATATTTTAAGCTGGTATAGCAGTACCTCCAGGGAAACAAGCTGATCCGCTGAAATGATTTTTATCATTTCAGTATGTTTCATTAATTCCATTGCTTAAGGTTTTTGCTGGCCACTAATAAAGGCCAGGAAAGATGTTCCTTTCTGTATTTCATTTGGATTTTCATTGCTTTGAAACGGCAAAGATAGAAGAAGGGCATCGTTTTTTTTATTGTAAGATGCTAAAAACACACTTGTGACCATAGAGATACATGAAATAAATGAAATAGAACCTTTTTCATTCTCTGTTCGTTGGGCAGGGTCTCTGCAGGGAAGGTCTGCCTGTTAAATGCAGCTTTGAACTAATAAAAAACATTAATTTGCTAACAATATGTAAATACTATATATAATATGTTTTTAGTTGAATAAACAAGAAGTAATATAAGTTGACCTCACCAAAAGAAAATTCTGTGCTTAAAGCTGTTTGCAGACTTCTGATTACAGGTGTAACCCACTCACTGCTGAATGTGCTGTACTGTGCCCTCTGTTCTGATCTGTCTTTGACCTCTTGGACATGCAAAAAAATGAAAGAAGGACAGAAAATGAAGTGATTAAAAAGGGGATATAGTATTTTTTCCATCTAGAAAAACAAAACGCTGCCACCCTGGAACTGTAGAAATGTTTAGTAACACCTGATCAAGCATGTAATATTCGTAGTTTTTCTTATTTTTGAGCAAGTTACCGAAATGAGCACACTGACAAGTGGTTACCTCTGAGATAGCATTCTTTATGCTTGATTTTTTTTCAGTTTTGTATCCCAGTAAAGAAGTGGAAAACCCAGTAAAATACTCCATAGGAAGTACATTTATAGCTCTTGCAGTCATGTAAATTACTGCTTATGCTTTAGGTTTATTAGTGTTTCTTATATTAAATATTTTTCTTAATCTAGACAGAATTGAAATACTCATTTTCTCACTAGCACTTCGCAGAAAGGTATGACGAGATGAACTTGACAGGGTTTTTTTTTAAGTAGGTGAGGGTTCTAAAGTCCACTGCTAAAGCTGTCAAATGGGCACAATTTTGGTGCTGAAGAGATCAAAGTAAAAGCACAGTTCTGTTTCCTCACCAGCACCTTTCAGCCAAGGCACCCACATTTGCCAGAAACGTCCCCCAACTTCACAGTTGTACTGGTGCTACACATGACTGGAGCAGCTGCTCCCTTGGCTTAGCTGGGCTGAGTAGATTTGAGCTGAGCAGCTTGGCTTTATATATATATATATTTATGCACAGGGCTGTTTTGGAGTCACAGAAATGGTATCCTGGCAACTGAAGCCTGAAAATTCTGTGGAGTAGATGAACTGTAGAAAAGCCTGATGTACACTGACACCATTGTTCTAAAAGACATTTTGCTTAGATTAAAAGGGGAGAAAAATGAGGCAACCAACAACCTGTCAGAGGAAATAGGAGAAAATCATGGTGCTTTCTTTATATTATGATATAGTGCAGTTAGAATATTTCCCAAATAAGCCAAAATTGGAGATTCACTCTTATGTCCCAGGAGAATATCCCAGTGACTTTCTCATTTTCAGATTAGAGGCAATATCAAAATGGATCACTTTCCTAGGTAAAATTCTAGTTATTCTTGATTTTTAGTTTAGAAAGTGTGCAGAAAACTTCTGAATAATGATGCAGGGAAAATTTATTTCATCCCCTTAGATATATATATATATTTTTAAAAGCCAGTGGAATTATGGCTTGGCTATAGAATAAGCATTATTCAGAAACAGTAAGAGCCCTTGGGGTTCTTTTTCCTGAAATTGTTTAGGATAAATTTTTAGTCTTTCTAGAAAAAAAAACCACTTTAAAACCAATCTATTAAATAGGTTAAAAACTGTATTACTAAATATATAGTTATACATCTAAAAATGTTGATTCATATTTACACATAGCAGTACTCAGGCTGTGTCAGGAATTTGAATTTGTGCTCTTACATGCTGTCTGAAGCCAAGAGGGAGAGAGTCATTGGTTTAAGTTTAAACTGACATCATTGTTTTTTTAGAATATCTTCTAGAGGTTCACAGTTCATCTCACTGGAAAAGGATAGCTAAGATGGGTTGTATGGTTTGGGACTTAGAAGGGATGGATAAATGAATGCTCAGGTCACAAACTTGAATACAAATATCTGCAATACAAATGGAGAAGGTGATGGTAACCTATAGTAATCTGTCCTCAGCCCTGTGAACCTTTTAATGTGTCTTCATCATCGAGCTCTCCAACAAAACTGCTAAAAAGTACTATTGCTTTTTGAATGTCATTATTTTAAAGTATTTTAAATTATCTTGTGCTGCTGTTCTGAACTATAGTCTAAACACTTATGTAGTCTATACTCTGGAAACAGAGTAAAGAAAATGCATTTACATTGCCATTTTTCATCTTTACTAGGAAACTCGCTTGGATGACCATCATCACGTTGCAGTGGCGCTTGGGAAACAGCAGGGATTTGTACAGAAGGATTCTGATGTAAGAAATTGTGAAGTAGCTTCATCTCTTGGTGATCACTTGAATATAAACTTATGCTGTAGCTAAAAGTCTGCCATCTAATATACAGGGCCAAGAAGAAGGCTTATCTTAGGCACAGTATTAACCAGAACCAAGCAGTATTACTGAAGTGTTTCCTCTAGTTCTGTTGTGCCTAGAGAAGTCTGTGGAGGAGAAATAGTTTCGGAGGACAGCAACAGATAATGTCAAGTCTGTAATGCATGTACTCAATGTGTTCATTCAAGAGAAGATTAAGTGATTTTTGTCACAGCCTGCTAGTACTCATGTGGGAAAGATGGTTTTCACAGAGGAAAATGGAAACAGTGAACCAATCTGGACTGCTAAACTTGTATGACACCTCACCAAGTTGATTTTAGTGGGGGACTGTCAGTGCATGTATCCCAGAGCAGATCCATCACTGAAACACCATTATGACAAGATAACCCTTGAGACAAGCAGCAACAACCAACAGATGGGAAGAACAGCAGTGTTAGTCTTCATTCCATGTGGTGTCTCTATAGAGAGAAAGAGAAAAGCTACTTAAAAGCTTTTCATGATTTTCTGTGTCATTTAAAAAAGACCTCAGTCATGAAAATAGCAGTAAAGGTCAAAGTTAAGGCACAGGCAGATTGGCAAGTTGTAGCCAAAACAGCCAGACAGTCAGCAAATTAGTGTGACAAATTGCCAGATTTTTCTCTGGTGTTCCAGTTGCTCCCAAGAAAATTGGTTAGTTGTTTTCTGTTATTTAGATACAAAGATTCTACCAGGAACTAGGAAAAAAAAAGAAAATTAGTATAGGCTTGGATAAAAGCATGGAAGTGGTAATTCACACTAGCTATCATGGTAACAAAGTCTATGTTCATGAATAACAAAGGGAGACAGACCTTTTAACTGGTATTGGTTAGATTGAGAAAAAGATGTATTAAATTCCCTTTGAGGATTTATTGTGATAAATCAATGGACAAATATTTTTTAAGAATTTATGTGCATTCTTTTTGGCAGGACATGCTTAAGTTCACGGTGGGGTTGCACTTTATCCTTCTAACAGGAATACTGATAACTCTTAAGTCTGAGATGAAAAGAAGGTGGCTGTTATTTTGAAAGACAATTACCTAAGTATTCTACAGGAATCCAGGATTTTTTAAGTATCAACCTTCACCATCATGGTCACTTACATTAAACATATCGTAGAAAAAATAGCCATGATATCAAAGATTATGATGAAAAGTCTTTGAATCAAGAGTCTCAAAGGCTTCCTTGTCCAGTGACTAAATTTATGTCGGCCTAAATTTAATGATCTCAGTTCAATGAGGAAAGATCATTTTAAGCAGATAAGAGAGCATTCTGAGACTCAGTAAGGAAATTAAGTGAAAATTTATGTACTGTTGCAATGTGCCTTTTTAGGCCTCCTTCTAACAGGAACATGGCAGAAATGAAAGTTGCCTTCTCTCTTTGTAAAAGAGCCATAAAAAGGATTCTATTTATTGCTAGATGTGTAGAAAGAAAAAGTTGTTAATTCTAGTTTAACATGTGTTTGTGTTGTTCAATTTTTCATCAGTTTTAGGATGTCAGTGTTTGTGTCCGTTCCCTCTCTTCAGTCACAAGAGTAATTCATTATGGTCTGCTTGCAGAACATCAATTTTCAGCTTTCTTCACAAAATGATAGCATGTACCTACAATTCCCAGGAAAGACCAGTTGTTATGTCAATGTACTGTAATTAAAAATCTCTAGTGTCAAAGAGTCTTACCAGAATGCTTGTGACTGTAATATGTTTGAGGAAACAGAACTTTTATCTGTGTTCTTAAACTAGATCTAGACATTTTTCTGAGGCTAGTCTCAATAAAAGATGGCTGAGTTTAAAATTCTTTATAAATCCTGTGTAGGATATAAAGTGTCTTCTGTCTGTCACTTGCTATGCTTCACAATTGTGAAGCATTCAGTCAGGACACACTTCCTTTGGACAAGCACGTGCTGAAGTTCAAATTACATCTCTTAACGACTACTTAGCTCGGAGGCTTGGTTCATATTTGGTATGCCTCTTTAATGTCACTTGCATGGCTCTAGGTACCATTCCTGCAGCTTTACCTCATCTCCAAAATGTCAAGTGAACACCATGGCGCTTGTGTAAGGACAAAAAGTGAGAGGCAGTTCAATCTTTTTCGCTTTCGGTCTGCGTTGACATCTAAGAGTTGTTCTGTGTTGTTACAACAAGCACAAACCACTTTGTTGTCTCTGCATTTATTTCTAATAGTACCCTGTTGCTCAAATACTGAAGTGGAGAATTTTTGCTTTTTGCCTATTTACTGAGCTACCTTCATCAGTGTGACAGAAAGAGATAACAAAATCCTCGAAAGTGACCTTGGACTGAGTCACCTCCAGCACAAGCTAGGAAGGGTCTACGAGGCACAATTAGGAACAAATTCCTAAAATCTTCTGGAATTCAGCGTGCTTGAGTGCCTCTGAAATGCCTGTACACAGGATGAGGAATAAGCACAATGAGTCAGAGATCTGTCTGTGGCTGCAGGGTTCCAAGAGCACGAGATGGTGGACGTCGGGATCCTGGGGCAGTGAGGAGGACTCACAACCCTCAACATGAGAAAGGCAAACTCTCTCCTCCTCAAAGGACAAAGAGGGGTCCTGTGGGATAAGGCCTCAGAGGAAAGCTGAGCCCAGGAAAGCTGCTTAACATTCAAGGATCATCTCCTCTGCTCTCAAGAGAGTTCCATCTCCCTGCATATGAAGTAAGGAAAAAGGCCAGAAGGTCTGCATGGATTAATGGGAACTCCTAGCCAAACTTGGACATAGAAAGGGAAGCATACAGAGGGTCGGAGCAAGAATGGGTAACATGAGAAGAATACAGAAATGTTATCTGAGCATCCAGGAATGAAGTTAGAAAAGCTAAAGCCCAAATAGAATTTGATCTGACCAGGGATATTCAAAGCAACAAGAAGCACCTCTGTAAGCATAAAGAAGCCAAAGGGAAGGGTTTCGCTCAACAAGACAATGTTGAAAGAGGCTGAGGTGCTGAATGCTGCCTTTGCATCAGTATTTATTAGCAAAGCTGGCCATCAGGAATCCTGGGTTGCAGGGATGAAAGAGGAAGGAGCAAGGAAGATGCACCCTTAGAGGAAGAGGATTAGGTCAAGGAATGCTTGAGCAAACTGGATGTGTGTAAGTCGGTGAATATTTATGGGATACAGCTGGCATTGCAAGGACCCTTTTAATAATCTTTGGTTGATCACGGGGACTGGGAGAACTGCCCAAAGACTGGAAGACAACATGCAATAAGGAGGACCCAGGCAATACAGGTCTGACAGCTTCACCATGATTGCTGGAAAGGTGGCAGAACAGCTAATTCTGAACACCATTTCCAGGCACAGCAAGGACAATGAAATGATGAGGACTAGTCATCATAGCTTCACCAAGAGAAAGTCATGCTCCACTAACTGGGTACATTTCTGCCATGAAATGACTGGCCTGTTAGATGAGGTTAGAGCAGTGGGTAATTGTCTGTCTCTGTTTCAGTACCTTCTATCTCTGGCACTGTCTCTCATAAGATCCTCCTAGAAAAATGCTGAGAGCTGGATAAGCAGACAGTGAGGTGTATTGGAAACTGGCTTAATGTTTGGGCCCAGGGGGTGGTGATAGAGGTACAAAGCCTGGCTGGAGGCCAGTCACCAGTGCTGTGCCCCAGGGCTCAGCACTGGGCCCAGTCCTGTGTAACATCTTCATTAATGAACTGGGTGATGGGGCAGTGCACCCTCAGCAGTTTGCTGGTGACACCAAACTGGGAGCAGTGGCTGGTACACCAGAGGGTTGTACTACCACACAGAGAGACCCTGACAGGTTCATCAAAAATGAGTCAGTTTGTCTGATGTTGTCCTGGTTTAGGACAAATTAGGGAAAAAACCTCCACAAGGAGTCCCCTAGAAAGCAAACCTCCACCACCCCCTTCCCCCCAACCCTGGGTTCGGGAAGGAAATCCTCGGAGGAAAGTGGAAAAAACCTGTTTATTTTACAAATAACACTCCCCAACACAGGAAAGGAAAAAAACAGCCCCAGATGTTACTCAGGCAGTTGCTGTGAAGGGAGGGTGCTGAGCTTCTTCCGCAGACTCACGTTCCCAGAGCAGGTCCGGAGCCGGTTCGGTGATCTTCGGTGACGGGGAAGAAAGAAAGAAAGGAAGAGAGAGAGAGAGCAGCGAAACAGCCAGCAAAAAGCAAGCAGAAAGCAAGCAGAGCCGAGGCGGCCAAAGCCGAAAGCAAGCGCAGCAGCCGCCCCGAGAGCAAAGCAAAACAGCGGCAGCGTCCCGCCGAGAGGACAGGGGGAGGGGAAAGGGCGCAGTCGCCAGACACAACGAACTCCAAAGCACGATTTGGGATACGAGGCACCGTCATCCTAGGACACCCTAGTACTGAGTAACACCACTGCAGAGGAGCCCTACTGAGTTTTATGAAATATTAAACATTAAGAATAGGTCACTCCAGTAAATGGCCTTTTAGAAGAATCAGCCATATTTATGTTTGATTCATGCAGGCTGTACTATCTGCCCTGCTGTCTGGAAACAATTACATTTGGAGATGGCATACAGCACGCTGCAGAGTAGTGTGCTTAAAAAAAAAAAGAAAACAAACTCAAATCTTTTTCTTCTTTGAAATGTGATTTTTTTTTTTCTTGGAGTGATGAAACTAACATGGAGACTGTGACACTCTAGTATCTAAATCTCTAGTATCTCAGTCTGTATTTAATTGGATTTAACATGGGGAATTGCAGGTTGATTGTGACCACTTCAGTTTTTAAGTAGCACTTGAGTCTGAGAGAAGCATGCAAAACGTCAGTGACTTCTGGTATTAAAAAGAGTACAAATAGACACACCTCGTGGAATAAATCTTCACACAATTGTCTCAAATAAACATCTCTGCTGAAGAATGAAGTACAATTTGTTTGATGGTGGTGTTTTTCTTTTTTACTGGACTGAAACAGTCATTCTGTCATACTTGCAGCATTCTATAGCCCTTGTTCCATCAGTTTTGTGAACTATGTTTCAATGAAAAACTCGATTTTTCTGTGTGGCCTGTTACATGCTTCTAATAGCTACTGTGTAGCCTAAATGAGGGGGAGTGACATTAGTCTCAAATGTAGAATGTTTTCTTTCTTCTTCAGTAAGCAATGTGTAGTTTAAATGTGACAGAGAATTTTACAGGAAGAAAATTGGTATTTATTGATTCATGTTACGCTAATATGTGTTTTCTTTAGGTCCATTCCGTGGAGCCTAACCAACCGCAGTTTACTTTATTGACTTTTGAAGATTTAGTTGCATCTGGTATTCCAGTCGCACCTGAGGATTCTGCATATTGGGACAATTTCTGTTCAAAGCAGGAGGGTCCAGTGAAACAGAGTTCACATTCAAGATAAGACTGTGTATAAGAAAAAGAAACTTGTCAAAGTTCTTATGCTGTTATCCTGTTTAATTTGAAGTATGGGAATAAGTGCACATATGTAAATGAAATGTATATTTCCCTATTTAAGCTGACAACCTGATTTTCATGACACTTCATTGGAATTGTAAGGAAAACATGTTTCCTTACTGAAGAAATTCTGAGTGAGAAGCCTGAACCAACATGCCTTTTTGCATCTCCTTGCCTGTAGTTCTTACACTTCAGTAATTATCCAGGCTAGAAACAGAGAGCAGTTGTATAATAACATTGTTTATTAGTGAAAAAGTGGTTCGTATATGAAAACATGTTTCCATACTTAATTATGCTGAAGCTTAAATTATGATACTGCTTTTTCTCTTACAAAAATTATTCATTTATTCTCAGATGGAAGAATAAAGTCAGGAAAATTGGTACAAATTCTTATGCTGTAACTGTGTGGTGCAAGTGTTAGTACACTTGGTGTTTGTGTAATGCCAGGCTGAAAAGGTCTGAGTCTTGGTAGACTGGAGCTACATGTGTGCAAAAATAGTTCGAATCAGGGAATTAATTTAGAAATATTTAATAGTCTTTTTACTTCTTCTCTTTGTTAATTAAAGCTTCCTGTACACAACTTAGTATTTGTCTTTAACAGTTCTTTTTTGTATTTTTTTTTTCTCAGCAATAGATGCAAGCCAAGCAGCAGTTCAATTTTCCTAGGCTTGCATTTGCATCAGTCATGGGAGGAAACCCAAAGAAAAAAAGAAAGCTATTTACTTTTTTCCAAATAGTCTTGTAATGTCTGATGACAGAACATTTTACTGTCCTAACAAAAAACGAAGTTTCCAGAGATCTGTAGATCTTGAGTGCACATCTAGAATATTTTGTCTTCTTTTTGGAAACAAATCGTGTTTTGTGCCATTACCTCTCACTCTTCTTTCTAGAAATTACAGAAAGAATGTGGTCCATCTAAATTTAAGAAAACATATCCTGAACAGAATTATCTTTGCCCAAAAATAATTACCTTCTGTCCTACAGTTAAACATAGATCTTCATTGAATTTGGGATTGTGTGCAACTAGGCTGCACCTTGTATTCTGGTGTACACCATGAAAAGGAGAATCTACATGTAGTGTAGCCACTGAACCTATGCCTTATTACAAAGATGAAGAAAATTTTGCAAGAGAAGATGATTTTTATGACTATTATACAAGCATTTGGAGTTCTGCTGTTGATAATTCTGAATTCAAGCATGCTGTTAAACTCTCCTGCTTCCAGTGCAGATTAATATTTTTTTTCCATTTCTATAACTCTCTCATCATGCATGCTAATCAGAGTTCTTAGTGTTTTGCTTTTTTTTCCCTCCAAAACTACGAATCAGTAAAGCAATGACTTCCCTTCAGACTCCACAGGGGCTAAATCAGATGTTCAGTAACTTCAAATCTGAAGTTTAAAAAAATAAGAATATTTTATATACAAATTCTAAGTCATGTATTCCAGATTGTTTGTCTTTTAGAAAAATGAAATTCAACCTGCAATGAATAATTTGCAATCCACAGAGGTCCAGTATATGCCAGTTAGTCACTGGACCCATCAATTACAGGTTTGCCAGACACTTCGAAGTAGCCAACTTTTTTGCTAGGACAATGAATTGAACTGCAAATATGGGATGAGCTGAGAGAGAAATTTCAGATCTAGATTTCTGAGGATAAGAGAATTAATTTCATATTATAGATTAGTTATTTTTTACAGAAGCAGTGTCTCAAACCAGAAATTTTCTTTCATTGGAAAGAGTTTTAAAAGTATTAATGAAATTATTTATAATATTCTGCTTGCATGTAAGCAGAGGACAAGCCAATTTTGTTAAATTAGAAAATTATGCTTGGTTTTCTTACGAGGAAAATGATAGTTTTCAAGACTGTATTTAATTAGAAAGAGTTTGTTTTGGTTAGTCTTCTATGAAGTAAAATCTTAGTTTAGAGTGGTTCATAAAGACTTGTCTAGAAGACTGGTTTTTCACTGTGTGATTTTTTCCGTGTCTTTTAATTTACATTGAACTGTTTGAAAAATAAGGTTAAGCTTCTTTTTAATTTTAGTAGTAATAAGGTTAGGTGATGGTAATGCCTTTTGAAGAGCCACTTGAGTCAGGTTGTTTCCTGTCAGTGCAAATGGACACAATTGTTACACTTGCTTTTAGCTCAGTGGGAAAGAGCAGCTGGATCGTTATGGAATTTTTGGCTAAAAGCATGCTGCTAAAAGGCCAGCAGGACATTCTGACTCCTTATGAATGTGAATGATCCTTTTTAAAGTCAGAAGAAAGTTTTTCTGGGTATCTGTGCTGTGGAGACACATACTGAAATAAGTGTTGCTACTGTATACAAATAAATTAATGTAATTTCGCAGTTCTACGATTAATTTCTTTTTTAATTCACCATCACACTTTCTGCTGATAAAAAGATGATTGAGCCCTTTCTCCAAACAAGGCCATTACACTGACTTACTTTCATTTCCACAGAATACAGTCCTAATGGCCACAGAGTCCCTCTGCCATTTGAGAACAGCTCCAGCTTCCCTCACTAGGTCAAGTTGTTGGCCTCATCCAGGGTAGGTGAACTGACCTTTGCTGTCTCCCATCATTCTTCTGTCCCAGTTACATCTAAAAGCCTTGGGGCCTTTGGTTTCCTTCTCCAGAGCTCCATTCCTTCATCTGTTTTGTTTTCTAGATACTGTCCTTGACATAACTGTACCACATAACTGTACCCACTGAGAGGGTAAGAAGCTGCAAAAACAAGCTCTGCTCCACATGACTCTTTCCTAGCAGTGGCTGCAGCTGGGTAGATTTTTTCCCTATGGAACAGCATTGACTCGTCCTTCATTTTCTTAAATTCTCAAATATAGATCTTAGATTAGATGTGCTGTCCTAAGTGGCATATCATTTAGAATATAAGTATCACATATCACAAAACAGTATTTCTGAGAAGTATTTATTAACAGTCTCTGACCAAAAAATCAATTTTAAAAGTTTTTGTCTTTAGTGAAAAGATTGTTAAAAGTGAATAGATGTGTTTTAGTTTGGAGTTGTTCAAAACTTTTTCTATCTTAGACCAAAAACGGTCAAGTAGATTAGGAACTTGAGGGGGTAAAACTGGGTTCAAGGCAGTTAGCAGCTGTGTGACAAGAGACAGGTGCCATTTGATGTGAAAATCTGTAACTTTGAGAAGTGGATCACGTGAGTTCACTCAGCCTTTTACAGAGTCTGTAAACTTACACAAGATGTAGATTGTTACTATCTTATGGGATCGAGTCCACTGATGTTAATCAAGTATGCTCATCTTAGCCGAGAAATCAGAGATGCATGAACAGAAATAGTGTATATATGGTTGTTATATGTGTGCTCTGGGAAACATCCAGGCAACAGCTCAACTTCAAACAACCATCTTTACCCAAGACACTGCAATAAGGAGATGATTTGCAAAAAAGTTGAAAATATGTTTATACAAGTCAGCACAGTGCCCTTTGTTGGAGCTTTACAGGATTATAGTGCTGCATTCTACAAAGAAGATAAGTGGTTCTTGGCAGAATTGATACAACCATGTCTAAAACAGCAATTGGGACTGTCAGCCTTAACTGCTGCCTAATTCTGGAGGTGTGCTTCATTATCCTCCAGAATACAGTTAGTTTTGATTACTTCACTCTTTGTAGAAAACATAAGCATGACAAGAAATCCTGAATTTTCAAAAGAGACGACATTTGAACAGTGGTTTGTTTTTTTCAAAAAGTCATTTTTTGTAATATGTTATTTTCTTGTGCTGCACATGCAGTTTTTTATGGCCAGACACTGTATATGAATCCTGTTTCTTCTAAGATTGGGTATAATTACTGCAATAAAATGTGGACTATTTTGTGTTTGTGTTGTTTACTTGTGGTTATTATTTTATCTTGCTAATACTTAGATCCAGACAGAGGTGAGATTACTGAAACACTTGTCTAGCACTCTTTGCTGTGTTGGAAACAATTTATGGGACCATGAAACTGTACACTCTTAATGACATCCTTTGGATGAATCATGAAGCTGAGGTCTGGACCAGTTCTCCACTACTTAGCTTCTTCCAGTTTTAATTTTGTGATGTGCAACCCAGTGTCTGACAAGTAGGGCATAATGTTGGTGCATTCTGTGCTGGAGTGTGTCTCATCTTGTGGTCAAAATTGGTGTGGTGTGAAGATTAACACTCTTAGGAAGATGCACGTTTTAAAATGCAAGACCAGTGTTGCTTACAACAAAATTTCTGATTTGTTTTTTTAATTAGGACAAAGAACACAAAGATTCTTTAGGTTGTACTAGCAGCTTCTTCACACAGAAAAAAAGCTCTTTTACTTGCACAAGACTTTAAAACATGTGAAAACCTGTTTTGTATTTATAAGTGATCTAAACAGTAAAAAAATGGGTATTTCAATTGAAATGTATCTTCTGTTTTCCAGCACCTAGGGTACTTTAAAGGTTTGCCAGGATGCTTGTCGAATGTGTCCTAGGGATGTAGTGATGCCTTTTGACATTTGGGGCAGGAACACCAAGATTCCCAGCATAACCAAGATGCAATGCCAGACCAATAGGCAATGCCAGAACTTGGAAGAACGTAAGGAGCTTTGGTAAATGGTGATGCTACACTCACGAATGGCAAAGCTCTGAAGGGGTTGTGTAAGTTTTCTTCAGGTTCGTACTTTTAAAGTTGTATAAATGTCTCACTTTGGATTTGGTAATTACATCACAAACTTAGGCATTTAAGTCTAGTCAGATATTTCACTAGAGCACTGAGATTTTCATTGCAAACTTGCCCCTATTTTGTTAAAACACCTGAGTAGGCAGGTGCCTCATTTCTGTTCTGTTTCTGTGTGTGTTGGTGTGCCTCGTGCTGTGCCCTTGGGACCATAGGACCTCTAACACATCCACCTGAGGTACTTCTGCTGCAACAACTTTCAGTAGGGCTAGTCCCAGCATGCCGACAATTCCTGCTGGCACGGTTTTCTTTGAGCTGAGAAGAAAATGTATTGGTACCATTACCAACCTCTAGTATGTTAATGGAAAATATGAGTAAAGAAATTGCATGTAAAGACTTTATGCTGTAATGGAAATAATGAAAAGTGAATGTGAAAGAAAAGGTATACTAATGTTAGCTTTTAACTCACAGAAGTTCTTAGTTTTGCTTTGTTCTAAGATCTCAAAGCAGCTGAACTTACTTCAGTCCTTTTATTTAGGTTTCTGGGGTTTTTTTCCCCCTTAAAGTTAAATAGTAGCATCTGTATTGCAACTTCAAAGTCCCAGTTAAGATTTCCCAATTGTGAGTTTCTCTCGTCTGTGTAGCTTAGTGTTTCCAGACTTGGTTCAGTGTTCTAAAAAATTGCTTTCCTTTAATCATGAAATAGGCTGGAGTTCACTCAAATAGTTGGTACATCCACTTAGTCCATGGGAATCTTTGTCCAGAGACAGAAATCAGGAGCTTGGTGTGCCCTGCTTCACCAGGCAGGTGCTGCTTGAGCAGGCAGTGGTTTCTCAGCTGTGGGGTGTGACACTGGTTTGCTCAGAGGAGGGGAGGATCTGCTCCTGCTGCAGTGCCTCTAAAGCTGCCTCCTGGTTTCTGGAATTACCTCGCTCACCTGAGTGATACTGCTACTTGATGTCACTGAATATCAAACTCTCAATGGCATGACTTTTGATTTTTTTGTTTTGCAGTGTTGGAGGTAAACATTCTGCCCCATGAATTTGCTACCAGCTGTTCTCACCTCTGTTTGCAGTTTTTGCCTTTATATCAATATACCGCTGGTTTTGGCTTTTAGGCATCCTAGAGAGCAATCTTAATAACTAGTGCAGAAGGGAAATGCAATAAGACTAGCAAAAAAGTAAATAATCTTTATAAAAATGATTACAGATTTTATATGAATAGAATTATATGTAGTAAGCTGTATATGTAATATTTCACAATAATAATTTAATAAATGTATTATATATTTATAAATGTGGACTTCTATATATATATGCACACACTGCTTTACAGTATCTTACCTTTCAATTAAGCACAGGTCTGTGTTTTCCTCTGCAAATAAGTACACAATTATCTATACATAGTTGAAATACTCATTTGTTATTTTTCATCATAGGGGCATTTTGATGTATTCAATTGATTCTCTATTAAAATTACTTGGGGTTTGCATTTAAAACAGCATTTAGGCAAAAATCTAAAAATACTGCCTTGAAAATATTTTTCCTTTAAAATGAATACCCTCTGTTTTCTGTTTTCTCAGCTTCAGCAGCAAAGTTTTCAGTAATTTATCACAGCTGCCATCAGGTGGGTGGATTCTCAGTCCTTGTATCTGTTGATTGTACAATGTGCTCCTCATCCTAATTGAGAGCTTTTGTGAAAGGCACAGTGAACTGCTTATTCAATGAGGTCACTGGTCTCTTTGTGAGAGAAATGGAATTTTCCTGCAGTTATTAAGTTCCAACACTGCTTACTGAATAGAATAATATTCTCAGGAAGCAGTGTTTGCTACCTGCATAAAAAATTTTGGTAATCTTGTGACGGTTACGTGGTCTACAATTAATTAGCTGCCTGTACAACATTGGGAAAATGTTTTAGATTAATTTTGTATAGTAAAACTGTGTGAGTAGAAGCTGTACTCTAGTTTTGTATTTCCACATATCACAATTACTATTCTCATGTGAGTGAAAACAGTGTATTACAAAGGGACTGATCTTTCTGATATCATTGTTTCTGACTAATTGCTTCTTAGGATCTTTAGATTATTTGTTTTGTTAATTTAGAATGTTTTCCCTAGACTGCAGTAGGATATTTATTTACATTTCAAGTCTAGCAGTCAGACAACTCCTGTTTGCAGAAATCATTGTTATCTCTTGGTCGCCTTTTGGGATAAAACCAGAAAATAGCTGATATAGCAAGCTGAATAGCTGTTGATTGCAGTGGAAGCACATTGGTTTCAAATGGATTGGATAAAGTCAGATGTGCTGGCCATAGGGCTATGTAGCACTGGTTGTGTAAATGCCTTCAAGAAATCAGAAAATACTTTCATTCTCTGAGGTGAGCCTTCAGTAAAAAGGACGGAAGAAGGTAATGTCAGATAAAGGCAATAATTTCTCCCAAAGGAGTGCTGAAAGAGTGAAGAACCCCTGAACATGTTAGAAATTCTAAAACACGTATGATTTATTTATAGAAGCCAATTTGGGGACTTCAAAAGTCTTCTAATAGAATGATTATGGTTTTGGTTTTGTGGGGGTTTTTTTTGGAGTGACAGCAATTTGAGTGCAGCATTGATTGGATTGAGTTGTTTAGTTTGTCTGAAAAGGCTTTTAAAAGGCAAATGAAAATTCAATTGCATTAAAATTTAAATGTGTTGATGCATGTATCTGTTTGCTATGTTAATACAGATATGTAGAGTACACACATACACACACACACACACACACACACACACACACACACACATAGTCAGCCTTACAAGAACTACAAACCAACCCCATTTTTATTAACTCTGTAACCAGGAAGTGTCAGAGAAGTGCTTCAAGAGTGGGTAATACAAATGGTACAAATAACTTGGGCTGATGCAAGAGAAAATTTAGGATCCAGCAGCTGAGAAATAAAAAGCAGTGCCTTGAACAAATAGGAGAAGGAGCGTATTAAGATATAATTTTTTTATCTGTTGGAAGCTTTTATTAAAAATACATGAGTTAAAATACTGTAAAAATGAGTAAATATAGTAGGTAAATATCTATTTTCTTTGCCATTTAATGATTGGTACTTTGTATGAAGGAAGTCAACAGAAACTGAAGAAACTGCTTTGAATTTATTTTGCTTTAGCCCATTGGTCTTAAGGGCTTTCCTAGTTCAACATTCAGTGGGACATGGGAAAAATCCGTGGTATCTTTACAGTACATCCTTGCAGTTTTTTTGAAAAGAAGAGACCAGATGCAACTGTTTCCAAAAACAAATGCTTCTGAGAAAGAGAAGCTCCTGTCATTGTGGGTTGGCAGGTAGAAAAACACCTGTTAATTAGAAAAACTGGTGGGCACATCACAGTCTAATAACTACGGTGTCCTGCTTTGAGGAGGTGGTTTCATGGTGTTGGTGTAAGGCAGGATATCAGAAATTATGCCTACATCTTCTTTGTGCAGTAGAGGTCCTGTAGGACTTAGACAAACCTGCTTGTACTGTCTGTAAAATAACATTATTGGTAAAAGAATAATCAAGAGCATAAGTGTTAATGGAAGTCTGAATCCCAGCTCTTGTGAATTCTTCCATCCTGAGCTTCTGAGAATGGACACCTGTTACCTTTTTTGTGTGGTGATTCCCCAGCTCTAAAGTATCCCATTTCTACCATAGGACACTGAGTCAGATATTTGTCCATTACAGCGTGCAGGGCTTCCCTCCTGGACCCAGGAGGGTCTCAGAACTCACATAAATTGGGGAAATTTGGTGAGCAAAGGGAATCAGGCCAAGCACTGCAAACCAGTCTAACACCTGAGCTGACATCAAACAAGTCTTTGGAAGAAGAAGCTTTAATTCTTAAGGTAAGTATGAGAGCAGCTAAAACTGGAATCTCTAGTGCGCTATTTGTAGTGAAAACTACTGTTCTAGGATTTATAGAATCTTAGATAAGAGCCCCAGTCTGTCAGTTTTTCGTTTATGTACATCAAAGCATGCACTTTCAATTACGAATAGTACAGGGCAATGGCACAGTGGGGAGATAAGAATTAAGGAGCTTCCAATTCTGGTGATAAAATATTTTTTAAGGAGTCTTCCTGTTCTGGTGGTAAAATATTTTTCTCCATTCCTTTAGCTTCCAAAGTGTAATATTTCTGTATAACTTACATTTTCATGTTATTATGATATATGACTTTTTGTTCATTTTATTGGTCTAAAATTGCCTTTCTTCTATTTTAACTATTCAAGGGCATGTGGTTTTGTTTTAACTGGGTTTCTGCTACTATAGAAGTGTCATTTTAGAATTAGTGTCTGCCTGCTGCCTGTATTTCTGTGCAACCCTAATAAAATCTCTTCTTGATGCCTCTGTTTACCCTCTGGCTGTGTATCATCAGCTGAAGCTGCAAGCCCTTTTTCAGAAAGAGTCTCCCAGTAAAAGACAGGCTTGGTCCCAGCTGGAGCCCCTTTCCATTACTCTTACATAAATACTGCAGGAATAATTGAATCCTACCAATAGCAAACCTAATAATCCAACAGCAGCTCCTTCGAGCTCAGATGATGTTGTTGTGCTTGGGGATCATCCTGAGCTGCTGTGCTGATACGAGAATAAGAATGACTTGGATGTTTGTCTCCTAATACACTAAAGAGATGAGCAGAGACCTTGGGTGACTCCTGTGAGTGAAGACATCAGTGCCACCCTGGCACATTGCATTTCTCTCTCTGAACTGGAGGTGGGTTGCAGATGAAATTTCCAGCTGGTTTCATGCCTGCCTGCTCCTCCATTTGAATTAGTAAATCTGTAATGGAATTATAGAATATCTGTGCCAGTAATGTTTATACAGCAGGCAGTATGCCAAAGGCTTGACAATATCATAACTTAATTAAATGTGAGTTTATGTATGAACCAAAAGATAATTCAGTTGTGCTTAGGGTGTATGGCCTCTGCTTGTCAGGCTTTCCTGCTTAACCTACAACTTCTTGGACAGGATATTTTTATCTTCTGCAGGCCAAGGTCTCTTGTGATGCTGCTGACATCCCATGCCAGTTCACAAACACTTTGTAATCACAGCACATTTCCAGCACTCTCTTCCTCCTGTTCACATTCTTTGATCCATTTCAGTTTAACTTCCCTCTATGGGGGACTGAGTCTGAGTCCCTCTTGCAGTGAAGATTTTCCTTCCCTTGACTGCATGGCATTCTGAGCAACAGACTCCCATTTTGTACCAGTGTAATTGAATACCTGCAGTGTGAGTCTGGATATTTTCCCTCCCACTTTTATAATTTCCCTTTTTTTCTTTCTCAGTTCCTTTTTTTCTCTGGATCTGTTTTCCTATTCTTCAATCCAAAGCCTTTTCTATTTTTTCCTCATAAAACAAATCTACATTTTACTTTCCAGTTTGCTCCCTCTTCACAGCCTGAAGATCTCACACTACTGTGTGCTGGCTACAGAGGTGGGGAAGGTGCATCGAGTAAGACTGGCTCCACCTGCCCTGTGATACTGTTTTCAGGCAGGAGTAGAATCTTCCAGGTTCTGGCATAGATAATGCAACGGCTGTTCACCCTTTTTGAACAGCAGTCAGACTGGGGTTAGGTTGATTTAATAATTCTTTTTTTTTAATCTGTTTGGGGCAGGACCTGAATTTATAATTCAGGCAAGGAAGGTGTGTGGGTTTGTGCCACATGGGTCTCACTCACATTGTTTTCCTCTTTGCATGGGACCTGCATCAAGTTATCAGTGCATTTGCTTCCTCACATGTAAAACGAGCTGACACATTTCTATTAGCTGGTGGTTTGATTTGTTTAGTGCCTCAGAGCCCTTGGATTCAAGCTTTTAAAGAGATGAAAATGTCCTGAAAAATCGTTATTGTGGTTGGGTCTATGGGTTTTGGAAAGACATCAATGGATTTTAGAGGCTTTGGTAGCTGTGTTGTCATGGTTTGAGGCAGAAGTCAAGCAGAAATCAGCATAATCTACTGTGAAGGTTCCTGAGTGTATCCACACACACTGCCAGCAGAATAGAGTCAAGCTATAGATTATGCCTGAATGGATTTAGGTGGCAGCCTACTGCTTTCTTTACCTCTAGCAGTGCAGGTAGAGCCAAAAAGCCAACTACACAGCCACTGGGATGTACTGTGAGCCCTCTGGGATGCACTGAGCCTCTGCTGCTTCTTTGGACCTTCCAGGCTGATCCAGTCTGGCATCGAGTCAGTTAAAACAAAAATGTTCAAATTATCAGTTTGATGGAAAGGATGAAATCACACACAAGATAGTTAAGCCTCCTCACTGAGGTGGTTGATACTAGCCAAAAGACTTCAAAAAAGAGGTACCCCAACAGTGCAGCAAGTCATAAAATAGCACTGGTTTCCCATGGTTTGTGTGAGCAGTTTGAGTGTAGCTGGAATTTTTGCTGAGATCATTTGCATAAATGGCATATTAAGTTTCATTTTAAGTCCTAAGGTATTGAGAAGTTTATAAGGAGAAAATTATTTCTCAGAGGTATCAAAATGTAGTAGATAGCTGGAGGTCACACTGCTAAGCTGTAGGAATTGGATAAATGTTCGTTTAATGTGACAAGTGAATAATTTTATGTTAGCTTAATGCTTTCAAAAGCTTGTTTTATATTTTAATTGCTTATCAATGATTTATGTTGCACACCACAGGATCAGAAACAGTGACTAGTTTAATTATGCATAAAAAGTAAAATGCTAATGATTTTATTATTTTCTGCAGTACCTAATAAGTTTTCTATTATTTCCCCATGACAGAAATATAAATATTTCAGTATATTTGAATATATTATCCAATAAATATAAACTAAGCCATTGTTTCTATTCAATCTTTGTCCAAGAGGATTATGAGGTCCAAATCACTCATTATGTCATCTGTGAAAGAGAATTGTGTATCTGGACATTTACCTTCTAGCTGCTGACTTGTACTGGACAGTGAACAAAGCTGTAATCAAAGCAGCATTTAAACTTGACATGTAACCTGTTTGCTGCTTCTCTTCCACTGGATGTGTAAGTCGTAAGAAATGAAGATTGTCATTGTGGGAATAGCAGGAAGCAATCTAGAAAAAATACCTTTGAGGTTTTAAAGCACCAGCTATTTTGATGGGTTTTAAACATCCTGGGGCAATTTCAAAAAGATCTCAGGAGCAGCCATGTCCAAAAGGCCAGTATATATATGTCCATATATGAGCCAGTGAAGGGAATCTACAACCCAGAAGCCTTTAAATAGCTTTAAATAGCATTCTCACTAGAAGAGATTTTGGGCCCAGATATATATATATATATATAGATAGATAGATAGATATAGATATATATATATAAACTGTGAAAGAAGAAGCAATATCTTCTCATTCCTGGAGGACGGAGAACAGGACAATATATGAGATGGAATTCCATCATTGTAGGTGACAAAGCCCAAGAGGCAGATAACACAGACTTTTTATGCCCACAACCATTTGAGAAATAAGAGCAGTAGAGGCAAGACAGAACATCCTGTGCCCCTCTGGGCACCCACTGAATCTCATAAACTCTTACAGGTTACAGGCTGATGGGTCTGAAATTCTGTATTATGTTTATTTAGTGTTATGTTAATTTTTTAATTCTTAATATTATGTCTGACTGTGGAGGGAAGATGTAATAAGCTCTGACTTGCAGAACTCTGGTAAGAGCTGGGTGGTGTTATGGTGTTATGCCCAGATCATGCCATGCAGGGGTAGCTCATGAGAAACAGACCTCAGACTCCTTGCAAGGTACAGCCCATACAGCAATGGAGTATGAAAGAGGATGAAAACAAAATCATGACAATGCACTGGCTGGGCTAGAAAATATATCATTGCCATCCAGAGAAGGTGAGATGAGAGAATTTGGTTAGCCTGTGCTTCCCTCCCTTTATTCTGCTCTATGTCTAATGTGAAGACATTCCTCTATTCCGACCTTCCCCTTCTATTTCAGGGGTGGCACATGGACAGTCACTGGACAAGAACTGAGCTGGATTTGCAGCAGGGTGGCCCAGCTGTCACTGGGACTGGGGAGGTCCTTAGGTGGAATGACACAGAAGTGGTGCCTACCCAAATAGTGTTTGGGAATGCTTTCTGGAGAAAAGCCTTTCCCAGTTTGTCTTCTCTATTCCATATACTAGGCTTCTGATTACTTTTAAATTTCTTTTTTATCCATGATTTTTGTTTAGAAAAATTGTCCTAATTATTCTAAACAATAATAAACCTATTGTTTAGAAAAATGGTCCTTTAAGTTTGACCACACCAAGTCTCTTCTCTAACTTTCCTTACTTCAATACCACATATTTTATTCTTGATTTTGAAACAATTTACAGAATGTGATGAAGGAATAAGAACTGTTCATATAAATCAGCCTTGATAATATAAATCAGGCCAATATAAATTTACCTTTAAATTATTTCTATGATGTAATTATTATTTAAATTCTTGCGAGAGCACACATTTCTGGTGCTATTTCCAGACAGCTTTTGATGGATATAAATGAGGATGGGTTTACCCTGGATCAGCAAAGGCAGATGTGTGGGCAGACCTCTCTGCCACTGAGGTATGTCAGGCTCAGAGGCTCCCAGAGGGAATACTTTGAATTTCCAAAGGATCTGGAGCTGTGCCTAGGAAGAGCAGGGGCTGTATCCACACACTCTTGGGACCTCTAGTTAGGCATGTGCTGTATTTAACTTGTTTCAAAATGCTCCAGCCTATTTCAACCAGATTATAGTTTGGCCCAATATTCTGGAAATAATGATCCCATTCAAAATCCACACCTTGCCTGATGTTTTCAAGGCTGGTCTTGGTTTGAATGTAGAAGTAGAGGGTGTCTAATGCAAATCTAATGATGCATAGAAAGTAACTATTTAAGCTAAGTGGAGCGTAGCATTTACAACTAGAAGCCATTTAAGTATTCTCAGAATTGCTACTACTTAAGCTGTGTTTATAATGTTTATCTAAATGCAAATGAGAACACTGCTGTTCATATCTATGTTTGTCATTTTGTCTCAGTTTGTCATGAAAAGAGCTTTTATAAACTTTCTGAAAAGAATACTTACAACTTTCTAAAATAAAACTTTGGTGCAAGAAACAGATGTGGAGGTTTTTTAAATTAAAACTCTTTGCTTAAAAAGACTGCTGAAGTTTTCAGTAAATGTTTTCTGTATTAGGTGTTTAGAACAGGTCCTGTACCTTGGTATGTTGCAAAATAATAAATAAAGCTAAATCAATAGATGTTCATCCAGTTTGCCTCTCTTTGCTGTAAAAGACCTCCTTCATTCTATTCATGATTCACATGCTTAGGCTACTGTCCCCTTTTCACTACTCTAATCCATCCAGCAAAAGGTTGTATTTGTCACAATGCTGAAGAACAGAAGTGCAATGAGATGCTACCTCTAAAATGTACTGCCTGACAACACAAGTCAAACACAAAGCATATGTTGTGTCCTCTAGAGAGGCCTGTGGACTTGTGAGGGCTCAGTTTTCAGCTAGCTCAGTTCCCTTCACTGACCTGCCCACCATGGCTTCAGCACTGGTACCCAGGGGGGAAGGTTGAGTGCCACAGGACAGGGCACGTGGAACAGCCTCAATCACAGCCTCTAACTGCTTCTTCCTTCATCTTGTGCAACTTCCATATGACAGAAAGGCCCATTTTTAAAGATCAGCATTTATTTCAGCACAAAAGAGTGGTGAGACATTCCCACCTCTTACCTCATCACTTACATCTTTTCATGTTGCAAAAAGAATACTGGTGGAGACCAGGGTTCATGTTAAGGTCTAGCTATAGTCATTGTAAGTCACTATTAAGCCCCATGACCAAGTGCTGCTGAGGAAAAAGCATTTCTTAAAAATCTTGCATAGCTGTTTTCCATTCATGTTTAAACAATCACCTGTGATTACTTCAATTTTCAAGCCCCACACTTATTGGTGGGCTGGAGTTGTCTTGCTCCCCACATGGATGACAAAAATGTCGCCTGAATTCCGGCATGGGGGATGCTCCTTACGGGGAGCAGTCTGTGTACCTGCTCAGCCCAGGACTGGGTGGTGACTGCAGTGCCCTCAGCCTGCTCTGTGGCTTGTGGGAAACAACCAGCTACCACTGAAGCTGAGGGATTAAACCCATGATTCACCTGTTACAAGGTACTTCTCTAGCAGTGGATTTGGCTTTTCTTGGTGCTGGGGCACAGACTCCAGAGAGGAGAAAATTTTCAACCATGTATTTGGAATGTCAGTGATGTGCCTTTACATTCAGTAGTGCTGAGCACAAGGGTCTCTTTGGGGAAAGACATAGATCATTAAATGGAGTCTGTTGTTGCCCAGAACTGGGGTGCCTAAGTGCTGTGTTGGGCTTTAAATGCTGTCATTTGTGCTGTCCAACATGAGAAGAGTGGCTGTAATTTGCTGCCTGCTATCCTCATAGATGGTGAAAGAAGGCTAATTATTTGGCCAGATTTATTGGTATTTGGGGCTTTATGAATTTTATCATACAACTTGATTAGTTTTCCAAAGAGATCCTCACAGTTATGTTTCCTCAGGGGACAAGCAATTTGTGAGAGTTCCTTCTGAGTATTTCCCATTCCCCACCTACCACTCCCCACCCCAAAATCACACACTCTCTCTTAGCACTCGGTTGTCAATCAGCCTGGGAGCAGCACCACCTCCCAGGTTACTCTGCCTTTCATGCAACTCACTTTCTAACCACATTAATGTGCTATGTGCTTTTTGGGCAAAGGCTCCTCTCATTTCTTGGAGGCACTTAGCTGCTCTTCAGTTTTACTCTGAGTGAAAGGTGAATGCTGCTGTTCTTGGCTTTGGGAATCTTCATCCACCCTCCTGGTTGAAAAATTTAATAGTGACTTACCTAAACAAGGTGGTGCCTTCTGAGCAATTAATGATTAAGAGCTTTCACAGCATTTGGAACATGTAAAAGCCTTAACATCAGCAACAAATTGAAAAAACAGTAATTTCAAAATTATTTTTAAATGAAAGTATTTAAGTGACTTGCAGTACATTAAAATGTATCATATCATATTATATTATCAAACCCCCCTAAGAAACACAACAGATGAAAGGTTACTGTATCATCATTGCAATTTTAAGAAGCATTATTTTGCTTTGTGCTTTGCACAATGCTGGATTGGTAACAGCTCAGAGAATGCAATTTCATTTGTGTCAGTGACAATTGCTTTGGTGAGTGGGGACTGACTTCAGTGAGAATGACAGCTTAAACCCAGCCTAACGTGGAGCCAGCACTGGTGCTGGTGTAGGGAGCAGGTGCTTATTTTGCAGTCTGCCCCCAGGGCAGATACCTTGCAGGAGGCAGGAATGCCTCCTGCACTACTGGTCTGAGGGGTCTGCAACTGAGGAGTCTTCCTCAGAGAACATATAGATTTTTTTCTTTATTTCTGTAACCAAAGAGTATTTCAGAAGTCTATCTAAAAATGGCAGAAAGCAGAACAGTAACTTGACTTGTCTTAGACCGGCACTCTCCAGGAGAAGAGAAATACAAGACTAATAATTACTAACCTTTCCTGGAAAACTGCCTGACTAAATAGCTATAGTCATTGTAAGTCACTATTAAGCCCCATGACCAAGTGCTGCTGAGGAAAAAGCATTTCTTAAAAATCTTGCATAGCTGTTTTCTATTCATGTTTAAACAATCATCTGTGATTACTTCAATTTTTCAAGATGCAATGTACAGAGAGAGAGCTCTGAAACTCATTGCTTTTCACTGTTCAAACCTTATACAGCTAAACCTGTTAGAATAAAACTATCTAAGAATGTACAAAGTAGATAAGGGGTGATTTTTTCTCTCTGATAGAAGTGGAGGAATTTTTAGTAAACCACTTCAATTCAGCATTTTTAGGTGAAATTGCAGAGGTTAATATGTGCTGTTAAGATAGAGTTTCTGAAAAAATTGTTTCTTGATGGTTATTTGGAAGCTATTAGCTACAACCTCAACCATCAAAAATGTAACAGTTACTGTTTGCAGTATGAGTTTTCCATTTCTTGAACATTATTGACAACTTCTAAAAAGTGGTCAAAAAAAAAAAATTGAGAGTGTCAGCAATAGAAGCCAAAAAAGAAGGATGAAGACAGTCCAAAGATTTACATGTTTCTCAGAAATAATTGCTCTCCTCATTGCAAGTAAAGGTCACTTCAAAAAGTATGAGATATTGCAAAAAGAGAATTTTAAAAAGAAACTAAAATCAGGTGTGAAATCTTTTGGAAAATAGTATAAGATGGAAACCAACTGAACTTGCTGAGTTATAAACAACTTCTCCAACTGGCTGTATGACAAATGAATGGCTGTGCCACTCGAATCAGCATGGAAATTCTGCAGCACTTCATGCCAGATCTGGAATGGGGCAGACTGCTCGTTATCTCTGCAGCATTTCAAAACTGCAGAAAAGAAACAAAATTACCTATCCAAAATAAATCCCCAATATAAAAAAGTTGTGCATTCGGATGTGAATTTTCCCATCTGGAGAAGAATGACTGTCAACAGCCAGATGATGCTTAAAAGACAAGCCATAGCTTGGCTGCTGCTTTGAGTTCAGGGGCCATCTGAAAGTGGACAAGTGACCCATGGGCAGCATCCAGGTTACAAAGCTTTTGCAACTTTTCATGAAATAGGCTGTTTACACTAATTAATATAAATATTAAAATAAACACCATAAACATAAAGAAGAAGAAGACCACCTCTGCAGAAACACTTATGATCCAAGCATTGAGCCAAACACAGAAAGTGGAAAAGAGCAAAGTGATGGAAAAAGGGATTTTTTTTCTAATTCATTCATCAGTTTCTGATCAGTACAGCAAATGCATGGTCTCACTATGAAGTTTCCAAGGGGAAAAATAAGGAAATATGAACCATTTGTGTGTTGATGGCTCTTCACCCAGGGCTAGTGTCCAGGCTCCTGTTCCACAGTACTGACCAGCTCATCCCTCTGCTGCTGAGAGGGGCCCCAGTCACTGCCTGGGAAAAGTGCCACAAAGTGAAGTATTAGAGGTTGAATGAATTCAATGTTGTGAATCATTGGGTGGGAAGCAGGGACAAAGGAATAAGTGGTTTTCCCCATGGAGCTGCTCATTTAAATGGGATAGTCTTGGAGCAAGTGACATCCTTCTCTTTGTTTAAATGAGCACCACAAGCAGATTATTTTGATGGCAACACTATGCTCAGAGACTTAGGCTATAAATTTTTTTTCACTTCATGAAGCTCCCTTTCACTTATAATGAAACCTGAGACAAATCTCACTTCACCTTTTCCCTTCTCCAGAGTACCCCAGTGCAGTTACAGAGAGGTGAGAATGGGGAGAGAGTTTCTTTGTAACTTTTGCTGTCTTTAACAGTGCCTTATCTCTCCTTTTCATTTTTTTTTGACTGCTCCTTTGCCAACATCATCCTCCCAACAGTATTTGATTCCAAGCAGCACCATGGCACAGAATGAGATAATATTTGGTATTGAGAACAAAATTTACATTTGTCTAAGGGAAATAGGTGCAATATAATTCTAATTTGCTATCAGATAATCACCTATAGGATAATGTAATAGTTAAACACTCTTTTTTCTAGAGTTTGAACAAACACTCCACCACTCTCCCCACATCCACTGAGCCTGTCTTTTCACTACAGATGGTTATCAGGTTGGTCAGGCAGGATTTCACCTTCATAAATCCATGCTGGAGTGTGCAAGCACAACCAGAGTGGACTCAGTCACCTCCTCCAGATCTGATCACGTTGTTAAGCAGACAGGTGCCAGTGGAGACCCTCTGTGGTGCTCCCCTTGAACCACCCTGTACTGCTCTCCTCTTGAAAAATCTGGTCATTTTATAACCAAAGACCATCAAGCTGCTCAGGCAGAGTTTATCCCCAGTAAATCTGTACCAACTGTTCCCAGCCAGCTGCTCCTTGTCCTCAAAAATGCTCTATAAGAGGCCTCACTTGGCGAGGAAGTTTTCAAGTGAGGCTGAGTGATCTGCAGTTGCAGTCACATGGGGAGTAAACTAAAACCTTTGTATCCTTTTTATTTTTGTTCTCCTTTTTAAAAGTAGAATATGTGATTTCTAATTGGTGGCAACTGCAGCAAATCCCAAAGACTTTAAGCCTGAACAAAGGCTTAGCATTTGTTGTTTTTTGCCCCTATGCTACTGAAAAGTATGGCCCTTTATCAAATACACTGTGCCTAAGACATTCAGGTAGAGTTTGTATTCTGGCATTAGCATTATTAGGAAATAATCTAAACATTTTTTTTCTCCTAAGACACTGAGGAAATAATTGCATATCTTAAAATGACAGTAAATAGCATAGATGGCGTGACCTCTGTGTGTTATTGCAGATATTTTGTGAATTACCTTTAATTCAACTGTCTATAAATTCTCTTATGGGTTCTTCTCACAATTAACATTTCCAAGGAAATCCGTTTGGTTAAAGCAGGAATCAAACCTTCCAGAAACAACATACAAGCCAACAATTCTCTCTAGCAACTGTTTGCAGATAAAAGTTTTAAAAGCAGGTGCAGGTGTGGGGAACCATGCATGGAATTTCCCCTTTTTGGAATGTCTCTGGCTTGTAGTAGGGTCACATTAGTGACAGTCACCCAGCTGTGTGGTGAACCTTCCTCCTACGTGTCCTTTGGGAAAGGCAATGTTTGTCTGCTGGAGTCCTGAGGAGATCTGTATCTGCAGAATTGGCTTTTCAGTCCACTTTGTTGGATGTGATGTACTTTCCCATCACCTTATCCTTAATTACTGTTTCCTGAAGATTAAAATCTGAACAAATAGTAACTATTTGTATTAAAGATTTTTAAATCCACTGTTTTATTCTAACTTACATTTACTCTCAAGGCTGCTGTGAGCATTAATTAAACAATATTTGAAATGTCACTACAAAATATAATTATAGAAATAGCTGATTTTCATGCAAACTTAGCAGAAGGATAAAACCTTGAATATGAAGAAATCCACTTTAGCAAATCTAGTTTAAATATTTTTAAATTTACTTTATGGAATCATAATGAGCTAGTTAATGTTCTGTGCATATCTTAACATTTTCCAAAGTTTTCCACAATGCTTAGTTTTCAGCTTTCAGAACAGAAGAACTTGGGCACCTTTTGCTGTGGATTTTCAAGAAAGACAGCAAATAGATCTTTCTTAGCCTTGAAAGAAGATGTCACTTCCCTATTGGCACAGGTTCTCTCCATGTTCAGGGTTGTAACATCTCTGACACAAACACAGACATTTGCAGCCTGCAACATTTGCTCAGAGAATTAGAGCAGAGGCAGCTGTGCAAACTCTGTATCTGAAATTCTTTGAGTGAACTGGGTGCTAACTAAAAATCACCCTGTGATTAGAATATGAAATGTTTGAACAGAGGTAGAATAAACAAATATAATTGCAGTGGAGTTGACCTCTGCAAAGACACATTTAAAGAAGCTGGGTCAGTGAACGGTTTTCTAACTTCCAATTCCTTCTGGGCTATATAGCGGGGCAAACTTGTTTGTACCAGCTTCAGGAGCACAACCTGTCCAGCACCTGGTTCAGGTTTGATGGTGGTGTCTCAGTTCTACAACCTCCTGCAAAGCTTTTTAGTTTTGTCTCACAAAGGAAGAATGATCATCCAGTCCCTTCTCCCACCAATATTTCCTCTGAAACTCAAATTTTTCTTTTGAGCTGGGGTGGAGACCATTACTGTCTACAGTAGGTGTTCAAGAACCCCTCATGTTTGGTCTGAATTGTCATCTTCATTCCCCCCTAGAAGAGGTGCTCACCTCAGGTCCATCTGCTGTGGCACAGCCACAAGGGAGCCCAATGGCAACACTGCAAAATGTTGCACTTTCTGACTTCAGTAACAGCAGAATTCATGTGCCAGTCATGAGGTACAGGAATTCTCCTTCCATTTCTCTCCCAGTTCCCCTTCTCTTAGGAACCAGCAGGCAGCCAAGGAATGTAGCACACCTTCTTCCTCTGCCCTGACGCTGTTCTGACATGCAGGGTAGACAGATGAGAAAGAAAATCCCAGTCCCAAGTGTTCTATCCCTCCTTTTGAACACAGACAGCTTTTAAACCTCTGTATGTGCCTTTCCTAATGCAAATACATTCACAGGTCCTTTTAAGTGTAATAGATAAAAATTTAAAAAGAAGTTTGGAATAGAACTGCCAACCTGAAATTGCTTTTGTCAGTATGTTGCATAGCAGCCTGGATGGCAGGTTTCTTTTAAGACCGTGTTTTAATTGAAGATTTGTTTTTCAGTTCATCATACAAAGCATGCAGGTTTGATTTCTCTGTAATGCTTTTGCTGGCTTATCAGTTTCTGTAGCAGTGTATTATCACACCCATGCTTGGAAGGAACACTGCAGCACAGAGTATTTGTTTGCATTAGGTTATCAGAAATGTGGTTCAGTCAGAGCTTAAAAAAAGAAAAAGAATAAATTACAAATCTCTTGAGATACGATAACTCACTTCAGCACTTCAGTTTTATATAAGGAAGGCAGGAGAATAAATTAAAACTACACAGATAATTCTACTCTTCTTAATTCTTGAATTCAAGTGCTTTATCCTCCTGGGATACTTCAACCTATCCTTTTTTTGTGCATAATGTATGTAAGTATTTATATATAGCCTGTCTCTTCACCTACAAGTAGCAGCTACTGTTTCAAAAATTTCAGATGATAGGAGGAGAAGAGACTTTTTGAAAGCCTGACATAAAACTGGTGCAGTGCAGGGGAATGGCAAATAGGAAAGAAAAGCATCAGTGTGGTAATACTGACAGTCAGAGCCTGTAACACACAACCTTTGGGCTGGCAGCTTGGCATGCATGGCCAGTCTGGCATTAGCACTGCCTCGAGGGAGGCCTCGGTCTCTTTGACCTTGAGAGTCTTTGAATGAGCAGAAAATGGGATAATACTGAGGTAATACCTTCTCTCCTGAGGGATGTGCCATTTATTAGTGGCTTTTACATGTTGTTATTTTGTTTACCATGGAAAATAGCCTCAGAAAGAGCAGGTTGCCTCAGTTCCCTGAACACAATTATGCGTTAAGGGACTGTGGGAACATCGAGTTAGGAGAAGCAGACCACAAAAATAAAGGAGAGGGTTGCATTAAAGGCACAGCTGACACAAAAGCTGAGCAGAGCTTCTGCAAACACGCCACGGTGAGGTGTAGGGGTCCTGATATATCCCAGCCACAAATGTCCTGGTGTCCTGCCCAAACAGGTCAGCATCTCTGGGCAGGCTGGTCCACTCTCCCAAGGTCAGAAAACTCCAAGGGTTTTCTGGTTAAACAGTTCCCTGTTGGAAAGGGCCACCTCAATGAGACTGAAATGTGTAGACAATTGGGACACAATTCAGCTTTGAAATAAGCTTTGGTTTTACTTTGAAAAAAAATCTGTTGGTTTTGAAGGTGGTGAAATAAAACATTTCTTCAGTGATGCTTTGCTTTACCAGCTCTGAATTTTTTTTTATTTTTAGAGTGCTTTCTGCCTTCCAATTTGTTGTCTCAGATTTGTATGCATAACTAAATCAGACATGAAACACAATCAGTGATCATTTAAAAATAATATTTAAGAGGAATTTACACAAATTTGACCTTTATTTTAAGGAGAAACCATCGTAATCATCTAGAGCCCAATTCCAGCATGATATGCTTCAGATTTTCTTCTGTACATTTCAGTTTTAACTCCAATGGTTGGAATACAAATCCTCTCTAGTACAACACCATTACACATCTGTACAGTCACTGCTGAATTCTCTGGGAAACAGTGCTTAAATGTGCATTTTTTCATTGAAAAACAAAAAAATGGGGGTGATGCACGACCATTCTGCTCAGCTAATACAAGTTGCACACTTACAATATTAACTACAAATTCATCAGAACACTATGAACTCCAGAGAAGCACATAAGAAAATTAAAGGAGCAGCATCAGTAATATAATAAGTAGACATAAGGTGGGCAGGTACTCTAAAACTGTAACAGTCCAGTCGCCCAATAAATTTATGCAGAAATGAAAATTTTGATAATACAGTGCATCTAACTAGGTTACACCACCATTAAGGGATGTTCTGAGTACATTGGTACAGTAATTTACCATAAAGAAGCAAGCAATCTGTTTTCCGTACAGGAAAAGATTGGGTATGACAACACCAGTAAGAGAGATTTAGAATGGACTTTTTCAAAAGAGTTTGACAGATAGCCATCCATTTTCCAATTATAATCTAATTGAGTGTCTGTTTTTTTCCAGTTTGTATCAAAATGTACTTGTTTTCACCATATAACTGTATATTTGAGTAAAACATTATTTGCTTGCCTATAGCATATTTCCCAAAAGACATCAATATCTTCACCTGAAGGTAATAGAAATCTTCAGGTGAGGACACCAAAGGGTGGAAAACCCCCCACCTTCTCAGGTGCCTTCTTAATCACCATTGTTGTTCATGGTATGTATGAGTTCATATTGCTCACATCAGGCTTCACCATTCCTTATCTGCATGTTTTCCCTGCTGGACATCTGATACTTACTTCGAGATTATGGATTAAAAACATCAAAAAATCATGGTTTTTGTTTTGCTTCCTTTGAGCATCTAACAGGCATGCTTATACATGACAAGCAGTTTAGGCATGAAGTCACCACAAGGTGACCTTGTTCATCATATTCTTTCATTCAAACAATATTTTTTTCTGTTTTCAATTTTTGTTATGATGCTGTCTTGGAAAAGCAATGTATATTCTGTTTGCTCCTGAAGTTCGAGGTGTTTTTCAACATTTATATAAAGACATATTGTTTGACATAGATGTTCATTATTCATTTTAACTCTGAAGTTCTGAAATCACACTACTCAGAAATATTGCATCTGGGGCAATAGCTATTTCCCAACACTGATAAAAAAAATGTTGTAATTGGCGTTTACACTAGAGTTACCTTCTTACTATAGGCATGTAAAGCTAGTAATAACAGAAAAGAAGAAGAAAAGAAGACTGGCTTTTTTATAATTTTGAAAACAAGAGGTCTATGAACCTGTTCTGAGACTTCCTGAATACGTATTAAACACATCCACAAAGTGTCAGTAGCCTTTTATACCAGTTCCAGTTCAGAAGAGTGTCACAAAATGTCTAACATTACTAACAGTAAATTTTGAAAGTGCTAAAAGATATGATCTCCTGATGTTGAATTTTGCTCTTCAACAGCTGGATTTCAATGCTTGGTTCTGGTTTGTCAAAACTCTTCAGAACTGCCATTCCTCTGAGGAACATACTCCCACACACGAGCAGCCTCGGGTGCCATGGTGTCTTTTGGGTGCCAAGCAACCTTTGGACAGTGTGATATGGGTATGTTCTAAATTGACAGGTCCCAAAATAACAAGCTTAAATTCCAACAGGAGAGGTGTTGGATTGAAAAGGATTTCATGTGCAGCCAAAAGGTAAAAAAAGCTGGAAAACAAGCTACTAGCCATATTGTCACAGGTGCACAATAATGCAATATTGATTTTAGACTTGAGCAGTTTTGGCATATAGAACAGTCACGAAGAGAATGTGTGTCTGCTTATTAGACTTAATTCAGATAAAAATGGATTCAATGCAAATCTTTGCATCAAACTGATAAACAGTCTTGAAAGGCAAATATGCTACAGGCAGCCCATTGAGTAATGCTCATTTTTCAGTTTTAGAACAGAAGATGCAGGAACAATAGAAATACTAATTTCTGAATGCTTTATCTACTTGAAATTAAAAATCCTCTACAGACTTTGAAATTGTTTGGACCATCTGCTTGTGAGAGAGCAGCAGCTGCAGGCTGCTTCATGGAAGAAGGTGATTTGGGAGCCAAGGGTGACAGCTACAGTAGCACAGCTGTGCCCCAGGACACTCAGACAAGGACAGAGCAGGTGCTGTGTCCATAACCACAGCCCAGTGATTGCCAGACAGGTCTGCAGTGGCACGGCAGGACCATGGCCAAGCCAGGAATTCAGGTCAGCAGGCTGGGGCAGGGGGAACTGTGGGACAATGCTGGGTGCTGGCACCCCTGCAAAGAAGCTCAGGCAAGGACTGAGTTCATGGGTCCTCAGTGAGGAAGTGAGGCCCCAAAGTCCTCCAGCTCATGTGCTGCATGTCTGAGCCAAGGTTACCCAGGCACTCTGGATCAGGGCAGGCTTGGAACACAGGCAGCCAAATCCATGGGAGAGGGGAAGGACTTGCAGAGCCTCTCAGGGCAGTCAGAGCCCTGACACTGCTCACCTTTGGGAAACACACTAAAGACCTGGGCTAACACTACTTACAAATTTTCAGAGACCTGGAAACTTTCAAAGATCCTTACACCTGTGGTTACTGCCTTAGCAACAAAATGCTATGAGTCAAATTATTTTCTGGTACCCCTCTTTTTGTAGGTGTTGAACATTGGAATCTTCTACTGGAGCAAGTCATCCTCCAGCAGGTATGATGGAAGTAGAGAATATTTGGATAACCAATCCATCTAGGTTTCAGTGAAGAAATAACAACTATAAACAAGTTATTATGTGCTATTTAGCAAATCTAAAAGCTATCTGAGCTGTACAGAATCCACAGACCTGATTTTTTGTTTTGAAGAAACAAAAGTAGAATTTTGCAAACACAAAAAGTGCTGCAGAGCTGTTTATTCAAAACAAGCAGTTTTGGCAATACCCAACAAATAGCTGCAAAAAGATGGAAAGTCAACAACATTTTAGGGCACTCTGGGCTTCCATTCACATCAACCTTCTGCACTTGAGCAGAAGGTTATGAGCCTTTTTACTCATAGATCACCAAAACAGTGAAGAGATGCCTTACTCTGCCAGCATGGTCTGCTTTCAATTCTGACAGGAGAAGGATGGTTGAATATTGCAGAAAACAGGTTCTGTACTAATGAGTCCAACAAAATGACTGTCAGTAACTTTCTGCTTGTGGTGAGTGCAAACATTTAAATACCATTGTATAGTGTGAGCTACATCTGGTCTTCTTGGGTGTGAAGCCAGCTCAAGTGTTAGACTTTTAGGAATGTATGTCAAAAATAACCCTTGTAATGAGCTTTTGTACTAACTAGCTGGCTCAGCCTGGTTGCACATGCTCCTATACTTCTCCAATCTGCAACTCAGCTTCAGAACTCTGTTCATCTCACGTTGTCACAGAGAGCTGATTGGTATGTGGTTCTGTTTTGTTCTGTTTAACACATGAAAATGTTTCTGTCTTAACAGTTGCTGGTGTTAAGCATATGCATTCATCACAGGGATGCAACTCATTAACTACTAAGGAAGTTCCAAGCTATCATTTGTCTTCCATTTGCAGTCTTTGAAATAATCCCTGTGGTGTAACACTGAACACAGATAATCTGGAGTCAGTTTGGTGAGTAATATGTTCCTCCTCAGGAGCAAGAGAAAGATGCAGCAGTCCTACAGTCTAGAAAGTAGACTCTTCAACAGCACCAGCTGAACAGGTTGCAAACTGGCCAGTTTGCAATCAGCTTACAACCCATCTTCACAGGGATGGCCACTGTGTCTTGCAGAAAGAAATAAAGAGCTGTGAATAAAGAAGATAGAAGGCAGACTGCTCTTAGGAGTGGTGGCATTCCTCAGCACGACTCAGCACACAGGGAGCTGATGATGGACTTGAGAAGAGGAATGTGTTTGTTGAATGGCCAGGCTCCCTAGAAGGCAGAGTTTTGAAATTCTTTGTCTGTAACTCTTCATTTTTGCAAAACTTTTGAAGATGTCACCATGATGGACAATTCTGCCTCCCTCATTACCTGTGTGACCATAACACAAGGGTTGCTAACATGCCATCTGCCTTGGATGGCAGCAGAATGAGATCGGGACCTAATTGTATGTCCAGCCCCAAGGACTACTTGTTGGTAAACACTTCTAGTTAAAAAAGCTCCAAACTTCTGAAGCCTGACCATTTTTTTGAAGTTAATACACCTGAGCTGATGGGGATTTTCTAGTTTGGAGAACGGGAGGCTGAGTGGCAACCTCATCTCACTCCACAGCTTCCTGAGGAGGGGAAATAAAGAGAGACCTTTCTCCCTGGTGCCCAGTGTCAGGGTGTGTGGGAATGGTTCAGCTCAGCAGCAGGGGAGGTTCAGACAGGACAAGAAGAAATATTTCTTTACCTAGACGGAATATTTCTTCACCAGTGGTCAAACACTGAAGCAGGATTCCTGGAAAGGTGGTCAGTGTCCCAGGCCTGTCAGCATTTAAAAGGCATTTGGACAATGCCCTTAATGCAGTTGAAGTTGAACTTTTCTGGCAATGGCAACTTCATTTTAGGGGCAACTCAGGAACAGGGACATGGTTGCACAGATGTTTTGTGTAGGGCATGAGCAGTAAGTTCATTGCTGCACAGTAGTCATGGATCGACTATTTTCTCAGGTGACACTGATTTAAGGCATTTAAAATATTTTTTTAGGAATATGGTATGTTTTGGACACAAAAAGCTGACAGGGAATTTACATTTTAAAAAATTAAATTGGATCTTCTTGTCTCTATAATTTAATAATTTTATATAGTTTATGAATAATAATCTGATCAAAAGGTACAACATTCACTATTAACACTGTTCATTGTATTCCAGTCTGAATTTGATTTACTTCAAATTCAAGCCATTTTACATTGTTATGCTCTTAACTGCCAGATTAGAGTCCATTAGTATATTTGTGTACTGTACTAGAAAAGGAGCTGGAGAACCAATTTGAAGATCAAAGAAGATTAGACAGACAGCTGCTTAATTCAACCATTTGAATTGGTTTATCATTAAAACATATATTGCTTTGGTCTAGACACTGAAGTTTTAATCACTGTTGATTTTCAGCTCTCAGAATTAAATTTGACCAGGATTTTCCATTATAGGAAAGGATTTCTTATTTAGATTAAACTCAAAAATCAGAAAACTCAAAATCAGAAGTCCTATGATTATATTTTGCAAGAAGCATCTGTATGTTTGCTTCCAGAGAACAAAAAACCCTCTAGGCTGTACTGTAAGAACTTTTCTTATGCAAAAAAGATAGTTGCATACAAATAATGCTTTGGGGGAGCCTGTGAAGATTTGTAGCACCAAAAGGCAATCCCTATAGTAAAAAATTGCTTCTCACTCCTTCAGAAGCTTAATAGCAGCATGTCACATAACGCTGTCAGAGTTAATATCTGGAACTGTTATTTTTTGACTCCACTGAGCATGCCAGTGAGGTAATGCATGGGCACAAAAATCAAATGATGGAGAAAAAAATCCAGCACTATCAAATCAGTCTCTGGATAGTTTCAGTCAGGTAATTGAATGAATTGTTATTTGTACCCAATTCCCTCTTCCTGAGTGTGTTAAAATGCACTACCTTTAATTGCATGGGAAGGAATATTTCCTTACTTTCTGGTGACCATGACAAGGACAGCTGACACAATCAGTGAGAACATCAAAGGCCTCTGACTTGCTCTGCTCCATGCCAGAAGGTCAGAGGCTGAAGTATGAGCACACACACAGTCTCTTGGCACTGAGGGACAAAGGGAGTCCCACGGCACCTGCACCCACCTGGATGTGGTTACATCCAGATCAAGCCGCCATTTGGATTTATAACTCAATGTTTCTCATTTTCCCTGGAGCATCCTCTCTGGGAGCCATGTAATAGTATGGGATTCAGCACTGAAAAGGTTGAGTATAATGAGATTAAAGGGTGTCTTTCCCAAACAATGATACAAGGAAATCTCCTTCCTCCATGTATTGAACAATGTAAGCATTTTGATCATGACTTAGGGAAATTTGAGAATAATTTCCTATAGATCCTGATTTCAAAAGCAATCACTGCACTGCCTTCAACTCTGCATTGCATTCCTCTCTGCATCAGGACATGTGTGTGCCAGAAAATCAAACTGCTCTGTGCTTTATCTTCTGGTAGCATCATGTGGCAAACCTCCAAGGACTTCTGCATGGCTCTGCTGATTTTGCACCACCCCTTGTGATGAATAAGACAGGGGATCTTGTAACAACTGTCATGGAGCAGACTGATGTTGTCAAAACTTTTTTTGCCTCAGCTTTCACTGGTAATTGCTCTTCCCACATCTCTCAAGTCCCTGAATCTCCAAAAAGGAAAAAGTGTTCAGTGAATATTCAACTGAAATGTAGGCTAAGCAATAGACAAGACTTCTCGATCAGGATAATGTCCTTAAGTGTATCAGAGATGATTAAAATTGGAAAACAGAAGAACATAAAATTAACATGATTTTAGTAGTAACTTTAGCAACTTCCTACAAAAGATTTTTCCTCCAGGCATCTGAATAGCAACGGATATTCCCAGAAGCACCTTGCTTCTCCAAAGGCATAAGTCATCAAAATACACAATGAGAAGGAAAGAAAGCAAGAAAAACAAGAGAACAGAGAGCAGGTGGGAGGTAAACCTCAAAAGCGACTTCCTCTCCTCCAACCTCCAACCTCAAAGAACAAAGAAGACCTCAGGGCAAAAGAAACCCAAGTTTCTAGTCCTAGGGATTTGAAGGGCTATATGGGAAACCTTCTAGGGAAAGTGCTTCTGCTAGTTTCAAGAGGAGGCACTTCTTTCTTCAGTGCATCAAGAACAGAAGTAAAAGCTTTTTTTAAATGATAAATTCATCATCTGTCTCTTCAGTTTCCAAATGTGGGCAGAGTTCTCACATTCATCTTCCCCATGGGCAACACTCAAAGCTATCAGGAGGAGGAAGAGAAGAAGCGGGAAAGTCAGCTAACTCAAATAAAGGTTTTTAAACTTAAATCATCATGATGTCCCTTTGTTCCTGAAAACTCCAGGCAAAAGAAGCAAGAGGAGTCTTCTGGCAACATTGTCTGTCTCTAACTATACAGGTGCAAGCATGCAACACAGCAGAATGGGCAACCAGAGCAGAGTGTGCATAGGGAGAGCCTTCCCTGCCACATGGTACTGGATCCCAGCTGCACCCCAGGTTTGGTGCTAGCTGCAGTCTTGCTGAGGGGGGAATTCCATCTCCTCCTTTAGGTAATTGATAGACATGTGTTATTCCCCTTGTTCTTGGCCTCCAGAAGGAGTACAGCCCATTAAACACTGTTCTCCAGCTATCAAAACCACCTGCTTGTCCACCTTCCAGACCATTATGTGCTCACGTGCATCCAAAGATATTGTGGGAGACCTGCTCTCCTTTCACCCAAAAGCATAATCATTATGTTAGAGAAGGCCACTGAGTCAGGTGTGTCCCATCTCTCTACACTTCTCCTATATCCTCAAACAGGATCATGGGGTTTTTAAGGGCTCTGTCAATGAAACACTCCCAATTGACAATGCCCAGCTATGGAACTGGCTGTGGACCTGCAGGATCCATCACCTTCTCCTCAAGCCCTTCCTCTCAGGCATGACCAAGTAGAAACCACCTGGGACCCCATGGTCTTGACTATTTTCCCCAGAGCCATCTTTCTCCAAAGATGCTAAAATATCGATTTGTGTTGGTTTTGTTTGGTGCGGTTTTTTTGGTTTTGTTTTTTTTTTTGTTTTGGTTTTTGGTATTAGGGTGGGGTTTTTTGGTTGATCTTTTTTTCTTTTTTCTTGTCTTATAACCAGCTTGTAGCAGGATTTCACAGCTCACATCCATCCAGTACCTGCCTTGATTAAATAGAAATAAAGAAACCTGAAAAATTTAGAAGACCCTATCTTCTCTGAACCATTCAGCAAAGACATAAAACATCCAAACTCAACAAAAATAAGCACAGCAAATACTTGATATAGCTCTGCAAGGGAGAGTACTGCATCATTTGCTCTCTGGTCTAACTCATGGGTTGGTCTGTCAGTCTGTGTTCCAGAGTGAGCTGTGCTGCCTTGTCCCAGCGTCTCCAGGAATTTGCCACAGCAGGATTTCAATGAGATTATTTAGAGAAGACCCTTTTTTATGCCTAAGAAAATTTTCCTCATTAAGTTATGTCAACAGCAGAAGGAGATTATTTCTTACCTGCATAAGAAATGCACCCTGGTGCCCTGGTTATGCTTTTTAACTTGTGGCAGAGAAGGAACTTTTTTTCTTTTTTTCTCTTTCTTTTAAAATTACCTTAATACTGAAAGTACTGAAAGTTGCCTAGCTTTTTTTTTTTTTGGAAAGCCACTCCTAAGGGATAGAGACCATACACCAGCTGTCAGTTTACTTCTCATCTGTTGAAAAACACTCAGAGCTTTCTGCAGGGCAAATTTATCAGCTGAGGATAGTTTGTTCAGACTGAGACTGGTGTTAGTCAGGGCAAATGGGCTCTTCTTCCCTTGTCTGGGCATGTGGGAGCAGTTTTGTTTCTGGAACAACTTTCAGAGTCCATTTTAAGAGTTCACATCTCTCAGTTGTGCTCAGACTCCTCCTGAGACACTGCAGGACTGTGGGCCCACCAGGACTGAATAATCCTAAGCAATTGCTGCTCCTACTCCACTTCTCCTCAAAACTGAGTAACCCCAGAAGCATCAATTCATCATTGAATTTGCAAGAATATGCCTGAACTTGGAGCAGATGCCCCTATACTGGATGGGAAAGATAAATATAGTCTCCAAATATCTTTGCAGATCTGACTCTTTACCTTACTGCCTGTTTCTGTCTTCATTAGAGCTAATGAAGACAGCACAAGGTCATATTAAATTTAGTATGTGAGTTATAAATAATGGCAATGGTCATTAAGCATGCTGAAAAAAAGTGAATATTTAAATGAAACTCTTTCAGGTTGGTCTGAGCCCAACAGAGAAGTGCACACTCTTACATAGCCACCTGGAAATACTTGACAGTGAGGAAAGATAGCATCTGGGAAGTATTCCTCAGACAGGGTCCTCATAACAAAATTCTGTGTGAAAAGCAATAAAACCCAGAGACCTTTTTTGGCTGTTTTTCACCAGTGTTCATTTTGGCTGTGTAAGAGGGAAGGTAATCTCATGGAACAAGGAGCCACCTTGGCATACATTCTAAAAGGTCTTGTTGAAGGGTCTAACTCTAGTTTTACACCATTTATAATATCACTCTGTTTATAATTCCACTGTGATTACAGGATGAAATCAAGAACTGACTGGGCTTACTCCTGATATACACTAGAGGATGTCAGAGCAAGCTCACTGACTGTTTATCATGTACTTTAATTGTAATTTTTTAATACTGCTAAATGCTCTGAAATCTTTGTTTGCAGGGACTGACAGAGGCCCAAGATAGAGGGTGTTAAGTACCTTCCATAAAAAAACTCCTTGAGGAATTTCTGAAGGACCTCCTGCTTCCCAGGGTGCTCAGCTTACTTGGAGAAGAGTCCTTGTTTTACATTGGTTTTATTTTTGGCTGGTTGCTTTGGTACAACTTCTAGTTGTTTGCTCTGAGCATATCAGCATTTTCATTGCACAAAAGTTGATCTACAAATGAAGAAGTGCTTATTTTGCTTTGTGTTTGGTTGCTACAGAAGGATTTCACTAACATTGAGTCAATAGAATGAACACTTATGTTTAGAGTTGGATGAGATAAAATGGAAGGGCTGCGTCACAGAAAGTCCAGAGAAGGGCTTGAAACACTTCAAAGGGGTAAGAGTTTTCTTCTCAGAAGGGGAGAGCTTTAAAATATACATCTGACCTTTAAGTACCTTTGAACAATATTATTAATAATTTTCTGTCATTCTTTACCTTTTGTGCTTCAGACAGAGCATTTTTTACAGAATATATTTTCAGTTCAGTCTACATTTTCAATGCAGTCTACAGCATTTCAACACATTTTCCAGTACAGTCTACATTTTCCAAGTTCAGTGGCACATTAACATTTACAGAAAATTTTAATCAAAGTTTGAATGCCACAATCACTGTGGGATTAATTAATTAATATTTTGAAAGCAATTTGTGGAAAAAAAGTGCAAAAGGAAAATATCCTTTCTTATTTTTGATGCAAATTACATTTCCATTGTGCCGATTTTCAATTTAACTTAATGCCAAAAAGGTCCCAATACAGCACTCAGTTTAGTCATGTTTTTGCATTCAAACTGTTGAAGAGAAAGCTGAAAAGCAGCTCAATGCTGTCCTGAATTAGGACCATGCTATAGAAAGAGAACAGCATGCAGAATTTGTCCTTCTGGGCCAGTAAAGCCAACGACAACACAACAAGAGATACCAGACTTTCATTATGAAACATTCATAAATGCACTGTCTTGTTCCTTGGTACCCTGATACTGATTGCCAAATGGAACACAGAGTGCCTCTGTCTCCAGAGTTAAAGAAGTTTTCTGCATGAAATAAATTTACTTAGATGAAATGAAAAAAAGGAGAAAAAAAGAAAAATATACCTGAAAGGAACCACAGTTCCATATTTGCCTTGGCTAATTTGGATGGTCTGATGAAAATTTCCTATCAAAGCCCTGAGGATGGCAGTGAGGGACAGCCTGCATTAGGGGATAGTAAATAGCTCTGAAATTGAGGATTAACAGAACAGACATTTTTACTCTTTGTGTTGAAAGCTTTTGTCCCTAATATGTGTTCTTTGCCTCAGGTGTCTGGTTCACCAGCTCTGTGAAAGCAGAGGACCAGCACCCACACCATACCTACTGGGGGATCACAGTAATGGACAGGAGGAAGAAAAAGTGCCTGGGATGAGGAGAGTCTTCAGAAAGCTTTAAAGGAAGAGATTGCCATTTCCATTTTAACTTGGCTTGTGACAAGAGCTCTTGAGTCTGGTCAATGAAGCACTACAAACTCTGGTGATTGGAAACTGGAATTAGATAATTCAGGCTATAAATAAAGTTCTGTTTTCCAGAGGGAGGGCAGCCACCAGCCAGGCAGCTCCCCAGTATGCCTGGTGCAGCCTCCATCACCAGACAAGTATAATGGTCTTTTGGGAAGCCATTAATTCAGAGTAGGTCTCTCTTCTACAGGGTGTCACACTAAAGAATCTGTCCTTTTATTAGCTAGAACTTCAATTTCTGCTTTCCAACAGAAGAGAGTTTATTAGTAAAGCGTCCCTCAGGTCTTCTTTTCACTATTTCTTTCTGTTGCCAATCACAACCAGTCTGAGTCATCACCTGGACAATAAACTCTGTGGCAGAGGTTTCTGAATATCTCTCAGAGATATTTAAGTCTTTCTCCACATAAATCTCAGTAATTTTTGTTTTGTAAAATGACTGTCCCAAATCCTTAGTCACCTTTGAATTTCTCAGCATTTATTTTTAAGTGCCATACAGTTCATAAATGTTCAGTACTGAGAAGCACTTCTTTCTCCAATATCACTATCTGGTAAAAAACTGAACTACCAGAGAAACTTTCAGTTTAGCTTTTGACTTTCTTTTCCTTCTCTTTAATAATTACCTTTAAAAAACTCTTCCAGAAAATACATTACTGCAGTATTAAGGGAAGTGAAACACTGCTGCAATTTAATAGTGGCCAACAAGGAATGAGCTATTCCAATATGTTGTTAACACACTAGTATTGTTCTTTACTTTTAGAAAAAATCAGTCTATCTTCAATTATGCATAGCAAATCATGTAAGCCTGCAGGACTAGACTAATGACTTGCCTACCAATGATCCCCAAAGGCATCTTTGTCCTTGCCATCAATCTCTGATGCGGTACATTAAGAACGGAAATCTTTCCACCCATGGCCTACCATTAGGTTTCCTTTCATGCTGGTAATCTCCCTGAAATAGAAAATGTGAAGTTTAGAAAGAGAGAGAGAAAGAACAACTGGCTCCTTTATAACACAGTAAGTAAGAATGACTCAAGAGCATGGGTGCCTCGTGAATTGCAGTGCATTGAAATGACCACTAAAAACAGTTTGTCAGAAGATACTGTGCAAAATTTATAGAGAAGAGACTCAAGAGTTTGGGTAGATACTCTTTTAAGTAGATGTTTGACGACCTAAGTTTGAGATTTGTGGCTACATTTTGCTGGTATAAAAATCTTGCCAAAACTCTTGCCCGATAACCTAGTACTACTGAATTTTTTTGACCATCAAAGCTTGATTTAAGCACTAAATCTTTCATTCTGCTCATTGGAACAACATTTGCATCTTATATGCAGTTTAAGATGCTAGAGCCTGTTGCAGACAGCACATGGTGAACTTCACCATGGCCAGTTCACATTCTTCAGTTCTGCTATGCAGAGGATGAGCTAAAACCCAGAAGATTATTCTGGGTTCTGGGTTCTGAAGAAGGTTCTGGGTTCTGAAGTTCACCATGTGCAGTCTGCAATAGGCTCCAGTTCTAGCATCTTAACCCAGAAGATAAAACCCAGCCTGACAGGGCTCAACTCCTTTGCAAAATGAGGTACATGTAGTTCTATAAAAACTACAGATCTGCAATGAAAAACATGAGTATGACAAAGCTTTCCCTATTTTAGGTATTCAGGGGTTGTTTTTGCATTTTATGAATGGTGCATACAGAAGAATTAGAATATAAATTATTAATGATAAAGAATATTTGAGCTTGTCAGGCTAAGACAAAAAGATGTAATGCAGGATACTATGAATAGTGAATCATATACTTACATATATTTTTCTTTCCCATGAACTTTTTAACAATGGTGTAATAAATTAGACAGAAAAGGAAGCATTTATACAACATTTATAGAATAGGCAGTGTAGACTGCTGTGATATTTAAGTTTTTGATCTGTGTGCCTCTTGTCAAGATTTGCAATGGCTTGTTCTACACCTTCTTATGCCAGACTATCACTGTAGTCTCTGTCTGTGCTCTTATTAAACTCAACTTCTTGTTTCATTGTGGATAAAGTTGATGCCCACTCTGATTCAGTTCAAACAGCATAGATTAAAGTTGTCAGGCACCTCAGATCTGGGTCTGTCATCCATAAGCATCTCTAATGTGGTTTTTTTTCTGCCTGTACCCCCTGCAACCTTCAGAGGCACAGGGAAGTAGCATGCTGCTGCTCAGCTCTGCCACTCTGGCTCCTAAAATCTGACCTTGAAAGAGAGACAAAAGGAAAACTAAAAATTACACCAAAATTTCCCAGTCACCAATACTGAGATAAATTGAGTCAAAAGACAAAGATGTGAGAGAGTACAATGCATATGGACTTGCCAGCAGAGCTCAAATCTAAAAACGGGTGGGGGCCAAAAGTTGACAAAAAATCAGTAAGACAGCCATTCTAAAACATGTGCCTCTGCTCTGTATGCAGCATGTGATGTAGAGGTATATAAAAATCCCAGGAACTGTCCCCAGACATCCATCAAAAAGCTAATCTTTATGTGTTGATAAAAGAACTGCTTAAAAATAGATTTAAGTAAAGAAAATAATAAAATGCTTGGAAATTTATTTGATAAGACAGTTTCTGATGTAGAGCACAAAATAAAGATTATATAATGGGTGTCAAGATAATAAATTGTACTCAAATTCTTCTCATGCTTCTGAGTCATTTAGCCCGCTGTCCTTTTGAGCTGTCACTTGAACAAAGCATCTGAAATGAACTAATTTGATAGCTTATCTCATTTATCCTTCTTTGGGAAGCATTCCTTTTCTCCACAAATCTCTAGAAGAGGCTAAAAGGAGAGACAAATACAAGTGAAAATGCCGGTAAGAAAGACAGTTAGGTCTTTTCATAAGCTGAAAATTTGAGATATCTATTCTAGGCACATTTGGTGTGTACACCACATTCCTCTGATACTCAGCTCAGAATTTAAAGAAAAGTTATGGAAATTCTGTCTCTTACAGGAGAGTCTTTGGGAATCCAACAACACAACGAGAACACAGCACAACTGCAAAGTTGTGGAAGAGCACCCAAACTGGCCTGGCTGTCAGAAGCCATACAGCTGCCTTAGCAGGACTGAAGTACATGGACAGATTGCAGAGCCAGTTGCCCCATCTTAGGGTGCCTGCCCACAAATAATGTAATTATTTGCTCTCCTCTGACTGCTGAGGCTGGAAATGTGGTGAGGCCACAGTATTCTCTTGCTGAGGCTCCTGGAGTTATGCAGCACAAATAGATAATAACTATTATCTATTATTAACTAACATGCCTAATGAGAGATCTCTTTGAAGGCATAGGGAGGATGCCAGGCTCACCCACCCCTGTGTGCCTGTCTGAACAGATGAGTGCCTCTTAACCCACCTCTCAGGTTATCTTTTTCTTGCATTCTTAGAGAATCCATGATCGTATCTCATTTTTCAAACAATTATTTGCTGTTCTTTTCTTAGCAATCACCTGGCTTAAGACAGACACTTAAAGGGAATTTAGTAAGGCTTGCTTCATTATCCAGCCTGGGTACACTCATGCTTCCAGCATTCTGAAAAGGTTTAAGAGATTGAGGCGTGTATGAAAATTGCATGAAGCCCTAAACTTCAATGGGATTTTCAGAGGGGATGTCAGTGTCAAACTCTCTAACAGACAAGTGGACCTGGAGCTCAACAGAATAGATTTACTTTGGACTAAAACTGAAAACTGGTTAATGTGTGGGGAAATATCTAGCAGCTGGACTAAGGTGCTCTAAAATGTAGTATACCTTAAACCAATCAAAATGAGATTAGTGGTGAATTTAAGAACCCACAGAAAAATACAGAGGATTATTTGACAGCATTATCATTCAGAGAAGGAGATAGAGAAAACTAAGCAAAGACATTCTCAAACACTGTTACCATCACTCAGTATTTTAACATGAAACAAGAAATTTAAAGCTTTAGCTTTGGTAGTCATGCTATTCTGTAGCACGTCTACTGCTTTATCTCTCCCTCTTTTTCTTTTTGGCATTTATGAATATTTCACATTTTTCATACGGCTGGGGAGAAAAATCATTGGATTGTAATTCTCTAAGACTTAAAAAAGCACATGGCAAATAGATCTTTAAACAATTAAAATAGAAGCTGGTTGATTTTGTCAGCCAGGATCATGATCTTTGAATACTCACAATACTTTTAATGGATTTTTTGTAATTCTGACAGAAACTATAGAGTGCTGGACTACAGCACAAGTTTACTAACCACTCAAGTCTATTTGCACACAAATAATTAAAACGTGAACAAAAATGAGAATTAGTCAAAACGGAGAATAAGGGAAAAGCTAGTAAGAACACAGATACATTAATATATGTGTTAATATTAGGGATTGTCCTATTTAATTTTTATGACAAGCAATGCAAAAGCATAGGTGAATAACAACTACTTGAATAACAATAACTATAAAAATTATATTATAGGTAGGAGAGCCACCTAATACAAAGGAGCTTAACAGACAGCCAAGGTAGTGAAAATAAATTTTAAAAAGTTAATCTGATTAAAAACTAGGTAATATCAAAAGGAAAAAAACAATCTTTTAGGGTGGGATTATCTTGCCTAATTTAAACCATTCGAAATGTTAACTGTTGAAACTTTAAGCATCTCATTTCATCATAATTGTCTAGTTTCTTGTGTAGTCAGTGGAAATAAATATGTTACAGCCAAATTTAATTCATCTCACCTATCTTGAACAATGCTTTAAGGTGGCTGCCTTGAGAAGATCTGGGCTCTCTTTTAACTGTAATGGAATTTAGAACCACTGCCTTTGGAACTACATACTGGACAATTAAGATTAGTTGAGATGCATTTCACTCTTATATGAGGGAAAACTGTAGGAAAAAAAAAGCCAAGACAGATTTAAGAATGATGAAAAAAAGAAAAAACAAGTCAGAGATATAAAATTACATAAATATTTTCTTACAATTTTTAAAAGCTATTTGAAGATTTTTAGCCCATGTTAATTAATACCCCAGTAATTCAGACAAGCTTGTGCTCTGAAGAAATTCTAAAATGTCTGCTTTTTTCCTCTGCATGTGGGGAATCTAGCCATTTTTAGGAGAACTAATTCATTAAAATTTGGAAGCCCAACTCCAGTGTTTAAATTCGAAGAGAGAATTTGATTGCACAGCTTTGAAACAAATTTTGATAGAAAAAATTACAAAAGACACAGGGATAAATAAATAAATGGAGGCAATAGGTTTTTGTCAAAGTTTTCTGTCAAAATATTATTAATTTTCTTTAAAAATTAAAATCATTTTAAAAATTAAATATAGGAGGCATTTTACAAGAAAATCATAGTGAGACTGAAGAACAAGAGAACTAGTTGTAATGTGGGTAATGTATTAGTGTAACTACTTTAAGGTGCGTAGGGAAGTGCACAAACACAAAATGAAAATGGTGTTCTCCAGAGGGTAAGTCACCAGGGAAAGGTAACAGTGAGGATCCTCAAAAATTGCTTGTGAGATTAATTTACTAGTACTTTCATTAATTATTTCTTAGCTCAAGAACAAGTATGTGATGGTAGAACTGTCTGCTATCATGATTTTGCCAGCAGACAGGCAGGCCAGGAAGAAGAGCATGATGTTGGAGATTGCAGTGATGGAAGTGGGATTAAATTTAATGGTGTAGAAAATGAAAGACCATGTGCTTAAGAATTTCTGCAGTAATAAGGCATTCATCAGCTGAATGAGGCAGAGAAATGGTGTTATGTGAGCACAAGAATCTTCTGAAATACCACGGGTAAGTGGACATGAAAAAATAAGAGCGTTCCTGAGACGTGTTGAGAGGTATTTCCAGCAGAGGCTACTTGTTTGTTTTACCTGCATGGCAGACTGAAGTTCAGTGCAAGTAAAAAAATACTAATGGCTCTTGTGAGAAGTATGAATGCTTTTTGTGAGACTTCCTCTGGTGTTCTGCAAACCCATGTTCTCCCTTGTGTGCACTCCTTTGCAGTTCCAAAGGAAAATGTGGCTTATAATAAGGGATAAACATATTACATGACCAGGTATTTAAACCAAAGCACAGTATTACATCAGAAGGGAGGAAGCCAAAAAACAATCCTTAAAAACAGCCCTTAATAAACTGCAAAATGGATATATATTGAGCAGGAATGCATTTAGGCTCAAAATAATAAAAATAAAATATTTCCTTGTCATCATTACACACAATTAATGGCACTTTCAATAGAAGGCATCTAAGTAGTTTCAAGATTGAGCTTCCAATTTTTTCCAGTTTCTGATTTCCAAATTTTTCCAATTTCCAATTGTCTTCTGGAAAAAATCATACAGTAGTGTTGCAATTCAAGCAGGAGACTGGACTCACTGATTTAAGAGCTTCCTTCCAATTTTCTGTCACAAAGAGAACAGCGCAGAACAACAAGTTCAGGAGTAAAAGGCTCTTTTCTAGAACATTTTGTTACAAGATTTTAAAGGGTTCCACAAGGAAAAGAAGACTGTCTTTATTTCCATTTGTGGAGGAATAAAATGAGGCATATGAAGGTAAAATGTCTTTCCTTAGTTACACACCAGGTTTGTGTAAGATAGAATAAGGTTCTTTAATTCCTGTGTAACTTCCTACTTCTGGAAATGAGTGTGAAAGAAGGGGTTTTTTTCCTGTTAAAAATAGCTATTTGTAAGCAACAAGCTTATAATTAGAAATGAATACACACCATGGCGCTTTTCCTTTTGGAGATGGTTATAAAAGAGTAGGGCTGTTTCCCAGGAAATTGTGCATTTTTGCATTTGGGTATAGCTCCAGGTGTGAAATAGAGTGTTGTTTGGAGAGTAATAAAGCTCCTCAAATTCCCATGGGAAAGTGTAGTCTTGCAGCTGACTCACTTTCAGACTTGGGTTTTGTTTGGTGTGGTGCTGCCCATGCACAAACCCAGGAACTTTGTGTCTGGGCAGGTCTGGTGCCGTGGAGACCCCCAGATGTCCAGGTTTGCAGACAGCATGGGTGGGGCTATGTGCAAACACAGCCTTAAAATAATCCCAGACCATGATGACACTCACTTCATCAACCTGACTTTGAGGTTTTTGCAAGATGAATTTGGATAATTCAAACACTCTGTTCTACTACTAATTTTTCAAAAGGCTGCTTTAGCATGCTAGACTGACAGTGAAGAAAGGAAATACCAGCCACAAGATGAGCAGAAGTTATTTACTCTGAATTTGTTGTGTTGATGTGCTGTCTATTCAGATTAGCTGAAATGTAATTGCCTCTAATTCCATTTCATCTGTTTGCAAAATTGTGTCCATACCAATAGACTTTTTCTTCCTTTTCAGTGACAGACTCATATAAAACTATTTGTTTACCCAAACAAATGGAACTTTGTAATAAATTACTTTATTACAGTTTCAGAAGATGCCAGAGAATTATTCAGTAGGGCATGTATGTATTAGATACTACTCATTGGCTCTCACACTTGATAGATTTACAGAATTAGAAAATAATGCCTTGTAATGAATAAAAGAGAAATAGTTACAAATACAACAAAGCATTGATCTGCAGCCTGATAATTTTAAATTATCTTTACAGTTCTGGAACACTGAATATAAAGTATGTATATTATTGACACAGGAAGGTTGGATTAGACAATAAAAAAATCCTGTATTTTTTATTGCATTAATTCTTTGATATGAATAAACCAAACAAACTACTACTTAAGTAATTTCAGTATTGCTGTTGCTTTATCCTTCAACAGTCTTATCTGGACAATTCCTCGATTTTCAGTTGCATTAATTATCCATTTATTTGGCTTTGTAACAGCATTTACAAGGCGCTCCATGTCACGGCACTCACACCAGGAATTTATTCATGTGTTGGGGTTATGGAAGGTCCAGACAAGTGGCAGATGGTGGGACTCAGAATGACTCACAGAGAGAAAATGGCCTGAGTCACTCTCTGTCTTTCCCCTTTATATGACCTTTCCAATGCCTATGGTCCTCTGGCTTCAGAGCATACTGTGTCAGGCAGTTATCACTGAGAAATCTCTTCTAGGGAGTCAGTACATTGCCTATCCCATCCTTGACTGACTGGAAAGAGCTGAGGCTGTTGGAAAACACCATGGAATAGCAGTTAAAAAGAATGTTTCCTTGAAAAGCTGAATAATGTCTTTAATCCACTGTTCTCCTGGCCCTTTGCCCTCCCCATGATCTTAAATATTTCGTGACATACCACCCGGATTTTGCATCCAGTTTTTTGCTTGCTTTCTTTCTATTATTAGCTTAAATGTTTGATTGCATCTCAATTGCATCATATTTAATATTAATACACAGCACAAAGTCAATAATTTTGTTTTCAAAATTTGATCAGAAACTGCAAATTGCAGAGGGGATAATTTGCGGTAGAGATTGTCAGCCAAGATTAAAATGCATTTGAATGAAGACTAGAGATGTGCAATCAATTATGTTCTTAAGGAATACACAAATATCTTGGATTTTATATGCAAATGCTGTCACAACTCTGAGCCTTACTTATAAATACACAATGGTAATTGTGACTGTGAACATCTTGTGTTTCACTCGTATTCCCAAATGCAAAATCTCGGCACTCAGGAAAACTGTTATGAATTTATAACTCTGCCTAAAAAACTTCAAGTCCGTGAACAAATAAATGGAGCTTCTGTAAAGAATCCATAATTTTGCCAAAGGATTTTTCTTGGAAAGTAGATTTTTATGCATTTTTACCAGGTACCTTCAAGGAGAGAATGAGCCTTCTTATTTCTTTGACAGCAAAAATTTGTAGCCTCTCACTTGCTGTCACAGCCCCACCTAAACTCCAATAATCTTTATGGAGCTATTTATTCTTCATTGTTGTACCTTGTAGTGATTTTCACTCCATCCCACAGTCAGTCCCTGAGAAGCATTGCTCCTGGATGTGTCCCAGGACATAGGAGGCCCCTAATACCAAGGGACATCCCAAAAATAAACATCTAGTTTATATTGCTGGCTAGATTACCATTTCATATTTATATAAACATCTATAAGGCCAAACCTACCAAAACCCAGCAAGAGAAAGAAAAGAATCTTTTCATTCTTAAGTGCTCTGTTTAGTCATAAATGTAATGGTAAGATTATGAGTGACATATTGGATATCTGTGTCTGTCATATTTTGGCTAGATTGTGTGAAATCCAGAATTACAGATGAATAGTCTTCCTCTGTGTTTGAGACAGCACTTGGACTCCTTTTACATGAGGATAAAGGGTGTTTTGGGCTGCTTGCTTGCCTGTATGATCCTGGGCTTTGTCAAGCTGTCTCAGAAAAGACAGATCTTCTGTCATCAGTAAAAAAGTGTGTTTTCTGCAGCAGTCTGGTGCTCATGACAGCAATAAAGCCATCTCTGTGCAGCAGTAGGATCACATGGAAGTGCCTGTTTCTCATCCTCACCTCCAGCCCCCTGGTCATGAGGATTCATCAGCCATCAAGGTGTGGCTCTGCCCTCAGTTCTTCAGGAAGGTTGTGTTGAAGTCTGGCCAGCAGGTCTGGCTGCCCTGGGCACCAGGGTGTGCTCTGCATCTGCTGTGCCAAGTAATTCCACATCATCATGGGCTCATACAGGTTTGTGTTGTTCCTTGTCTGCTGAGAAAAGCTGAACTAAAGTGGCTCATATCTCATAAAACTGGCATTTTTATGAGATATGGAGTAGTTACAGGTTAGCCAACTCACAGAGATTTTGTGAGAGTAAACAACTCTTTACAAACAATTATTCCAGAAAAACTTCACAGCACAGTGACAACAGCAAATGAAGGTATCTGAAAACTATGGTACTGAGGGCAGTCTACTCGGGAAGATAAAATGAGAAGTATGACCTCTACCAGGAATATTTCCAGGGGACTGTGAGACCCAGGCAGGAATGAGAAGCAAAACCACCCTTGGTAGGGATTAACCACCTTAGGAAAGCATATCAGTGAATAAATGTTGCATCTCCATGACAGGGACTCACACATATGAAATGAGACATTTAAATTTGACATTTTGGTCATAGAAATGGTCAGTATAAGTTAACATGCTCTGCAACATCTAAGGAAATCTGAGGAAAGAGGCAACAACACTTCTGTTTGGACTGGCTGTGCCTGTCCTGAGGACACAGAGCACCCCTGGGCAAAATGCTGAGAGGAGTCCAGGAGAAGACTGTGACACAGACACCAGCAAGGGGGTGCAACAGGGGTAAGGGTCAGGTCAGGCACGCTCTGCCAGAGCCACTGCTGGAATATTGTCTTTGTAGCCTATAAAAGTCACTGTTCTCTCTTGCTATTCACCTCACAAAATTAGGTACAAACAAGCAGTAAAGGCCAACTATCGATTTTCCTGTCTCTGAAAATTGCCTCTGGTAGAGCAATTCTAGGGCTTTGACTAGATGTCTAAAGACAATCTGTGAAATTAAGAGTTGAAATAATTTTCAGCAACAGGATAAATAGAAAGCATAAATACAAAATCTCATTTGTGTGCACAAAGAGGAAGGACTATTACATATTTTGCACTCTGGAACTTGTATTTTTAAAGACTCATTTTTAAAAAAAAAATTTAAATTATTACTTTCTTTCTCCCAAGTAATATTTCATTCATATATTCACCTAAAATTAATTGATAGGGAAATGTAAACTTCTCATTAAAATAATGGGAAACTTTTAATAAGGGAACAGAATTGCCATTATTTTAATCAGATTTGAACTTAAACTTGTTATACTTTGATTAATATAATAATAAAAATTTTTATTATTTGTTCTACTTTAACATAAAACTGCGTGTGCAAAGGATGGTGGGGCTTTTTACTTTTTTGAGATCATACATCACTCAAGTTTTATTTTCCTGAAAGCCAGTTTGTTTAATTCCACCATTTTTTCTATCACATATAGGTACCTTTCAAAGTATTCTCCTGAGCAACTTTGTCAAACAATGTTTCCCACAACTTTCAATTTGACTGTATGGATTTAGACTTTGATTTCTCAACAGCCTTCTGCAAATTCGTCTTGTTCTTCTGCAGTCTCTGGTTTCTTCTACACAGTTACATTGAAACATTTTTTTCCAATGAAACCCATTAAAACCTTTTTTTTTTTTCATTCTCCCTACTCAGATCTTTCTCTTAGTTTTGAGCAGGTAAAAACAGGATGAGCAGAAAACATTTGGACCCATTTGCTCACAATTTGCTATCTCAGAGCTTTAGCAGAATTAATTCACCTACGTCTTCCTTGAGCAAATTACCATCCCCTAAGCTATGCTCTCTCACTTGCACTGGAACTGGAACTGTTTCATAATTGCATAAATGATTCAATATTAACTGGTCCAGAAGCTGACTGCAGTCTCAGTTCTCAGGGCATAACTTTTGCCAGAGCAATTGCTGTTAGACCCCACATTGACAGAGATTGTGCTGCGGTGGGTTTGGGTACCCTCGTTGCAAGGGGGGTTGGGCTGGGTGATCTTTGGGTTGAATCTTCCAATCCAAGCTATTCCATGACTCAATGATAATGCTGCTCCATCTGAAATTTCTGCTGTTCTGGGCAAAACAGTCACATAAAACCACACTCCATTATCTGTTTCTGCTACTCAAGATCCAAAGAGTGAAGCTGCCTCCGGTGTTCCAAAGGGCAGGCTGGTGATTCTGACTTTAGTCCTGGGGGACTTTTAGAAGAATATAGTTTTAGGTATTCTCACCACCAAAAATGCTTTTGAATGTGCTCATTACGGAAAGGAACACAAGGCCCCAGATGCTTCTTAGGACAATATTTGAGAGCATAATGTGTCTCTCCTACACTGCGTGCTCTCAGTGTCTGATCTCAATAACAGAAACAGGAGAGCTCAGTATTCCAATAACAGAAACAAGAATGCATGAAAACACAGATGGTGCATATTTAAAACACTTAGCCACTAGTCCTGATGCAGCCATTCCAACACGTGCTCAGATATGGAACATTATAACACCATTGACACATCCAGATGTATTTCATCTTGGCCTTGAAGGTGCTTTTCCTCACATCCCTGAACAACTATAATGCTTTGAGAGCTCCAAAGCTCAGCAAATAATGAGATTACCCAAGATTTTTTTTTTAATTCTCTGCCTTCCCAGACAGGCCAGGCTGGGTATATATATGCCCATGTGTGAGAGGTTACCCAAGCATCCATGAGGGTGATGGGTCTGAGGTGAGTGGCACAGACTGGCTGAGGCTCTCTGCTGTGCACAACAGTGGAAGTACTGAGCTGTGGCTCCTCAAACACTGTCTCACATGCCCTGTTACTGGTCCTGTGTAGAGAAATGAAAAATGGGTAGACATTTCTTCAAGAAGAGAAGTCAAGAACGCCCATATGAACCTCACTGAATACCTCAGAGGCCATGAAAGACAAGCAATGAAGGTTGTACAGACACAAAGCATTTCACCAAAATCAGTGGGGTTCCAGTTAGTGCAGTGATCTGGGCCAGCAGCATACACTGCAGACTCAGCACCTTGCTTAGACAATATTGCCATGGGTTTGCTCATGCTACCACAGTTTTTCAAAGAAGATGATGAATGAAAGTGTTCAACAGGGTTCAAAATTGAACAAAAGTAAGCCTAGTTAAGATATGAGACACATTTTCACAGGATATCATGAACATTGCAAATTTAGTTGGGAAATGTCATAATCCAGGATTATTAAAACCAAAAATAACACCTCTAGTTTAGGAAGCTCCAAAGCTTCAGATTGCTCAGATGCCATTGCTAGTCCTACTTTTGCTATTCCTGTGCTGATAGCTGTTCTTGGAGCAGGAGACTTGCTGAGATATATCTTTGGTTTGAGCCAATACAAATGTCCTAATGTATTTACATTTTTGTCTTTTCTCCTTCCTAGAATGTGCATAATAGGAGATGCAGAAAGCTATTCAAAGAATAAAAATAAAGTTCTGTTTTTCAAGACATTACCATCCAAGACAAGGGATAGATGGAAAAAGGCAGATGGAAACAAAAAGGAATCAGTGGCACAACATCAGTCAACATTAGTGTCATTAAGATTATTCAAGTTTTACCCCTGTAAGTTTGTTCCAGGCATTAGAGCAAGAAACATTTTAAGAGGAGGCTTGGAGAAGGATAATGAGGCATTTTTACTGGTGTTTACAAAAAAGTCCTTCAGAGTGTGAAGATGAAAGTGCTCATTTTCTCTAAATTAGGAGTTGGGGATTTCACTTTATATTTTCATATTTTAAATTCCAGACTAAACCTCCAGTTACTTTCCATTACCAGTGTCATGTTACTCAAGATTATAAAAAATCAAAGTAAATGCCTTTTCCTCTGCATTACAACTGTGTATATTTAGAGGTCTGAAGGCTTTCAAAGCCTTGCATGCTTTGGTGCATATTTTGTGGTATGTGGGCTCCAATATAATTTGGTGTGGCAGCTGGGAATCAGGGACAAAGCTGTGTCTCTAATAAAGAATGTGACTTAATGCACTATTAAAATATGCCTGAGAGTGTTGAAAACTTAAAAATCCAGTGCAACAGAAGAGGGAATAGGTGATATAATAGTCAAAACCACAGGAGGTGAGAAAGAAGAGTTGATGTGGCAAAGCCTTCACTGGACTCAGGGATTGCTCCTGTCCTTGCCCACTTTCTTTTCCAGAGTGGCTTGTGAGGAGATTTATGTGTCCCCTCCAGGGAGCCTTCTGTGTGTCAAATGGAGACTGGATTACTCCTCAGTCAGCAACCTCAGCTAGGTGCCTGCAGTGACCTGCAGTGACCTGTGAACAAAGCCCTGTTTTACTCTTGCTAATGTCTCCAGGCTGGAGGGTGATGGAGAAAGTGAGCAGTAGAGAACTACTTGGGCTGTCTCATTGGGGACAGTGGCCTGTGTACACAGTACATGGGCAAGCAGGACTCCTCTGTCACCTTCCTGGACTCAGGAAAGCTGAAAGAGGTCTGGAAAGCAATTCAGAAATACCCTCACCCTCAGCTCTCGAGGATCCCACTCCCACAGCCGCAGAGGAGACTCAGCCAGGCTTTGCCCCCCTTTCCTTCTGTACTCACCGCACTCAGCTTTCAAACCTCTGCTGCTTCCTCCCCAGATCCATGGTAGGCTTAACTGTGCACAAAGTGCACTTCTATTTCTGGTTCATCTTCCAAATGTCCTCATTAGCAGGATAAGAATCATCTCATTCTAGCTTGCTCTTTATGAAATTGAATCGCTACTTTAGCTGGATATTATTCATACTGAAATCAAGTTTATGTCTTTTTAAAGGGAAAAGTGCATCAGTTCTAGCCACCTACTGAGCTACCATATTTCATGCCTAGAGGATTCATCAAGCACCTGATGATTTTTCAGAAAGGGAATGAAACCTATGTGTGTTTTCATTGATTTTGAGGGAAAAAATCCTAACTCTGAACAGTTGAAAATCTGAGTGCCAACAAACAAAAAAGCCTCAAACTATGAGAGAGTTTTAAAAATACATGTTTTGTTAAGATTCTGGTTTTAGACTCTAACATTTTTAAATTTTAAAGAAATTTTAGAGACAAATTCCAAAAATTTCTCCCCACTCCAAAGGTAAGAAATCCTAACCTATTTAACCTTCTTAGTAAATTCACACCTTCTTTTGTTTGTGTTGCTAATGTTACTATTTAACACTATTAGTGTGCACTTCCAGGAAGTAGGTGCATACTTACTTCACTTAGCAAGAAGAAAGAAACAGAATAAAACCCATTTTGCTTTACTTCGTTCCTTCAGTTTTACAGCCAGGATATTTTGCAGCCTAGTGATGTCCAAGCTGTAATGCAATTCAGAGCTAAAACCCACCAGTCATACCCCGAGAGACTTTTGGAAGCTCATCTGTCCTGTTAAGCAAGGTGCTTTAGTAGAGCTTCTCTTCACACCTGAAAGCTGTCCAAGCCTCCATGCTTCAGTCTCCCGTGCTTCTGGAGCTGTCACTCACTGCTGGCAGCAGATCCAGCAGGGAGCCACACGTGGCACATGACATGGATAGAGCCTCTTGGTATTTCTCCTTGGTCCCATGAACCTTTCTCACCTGATTTGTAGAGTCTCTTTTCTTTCCGTGTCTCCCGATGAACGGCAGCAGGGATTGTGCTCTGTGATCCCTTAATGATGACAGGAATTTCTCAGACCCACATCTTTCCACAACACAGTTTTCAAATCTGAATTTATGTTGACAGCCTGTTACAGGCAGGGCGGTTTTGTATGCATGCCAAGATACTTTATGAGTAATATTTTAAAGTATCTTGTTACTTCATTTTTGCTTCAGTGTTTCCCACAAGTTAAACATTAGAGAAACTCCACCTTGTTATGTGCTATCTCATCAGTAAATTAATGCCTATCCATCTTTTCCTACAATTTGTGGTTTTCAATGTCAGACAGGAGTAGTTTGATTTTGGTGCCTTTCTATAAAGGCGTTCCAAGCATTTACATATTAATTAGGACAGGTAATTCTTGAGAAAGATAGAGTAACTCCTCTTTTAAATGAGTTCAAGTAATTAATGTCCACTGGACAAACCACTGCACTTCTAGGTAGTGGTTCCAGTCATTAGTAATCCTCTCTGTTAAAGATGTATATCTCATTTCTACTCTAAATGCATTTGCTACAGTACCTGGATATTTCATTTAATTATGTTTATATGGGCAAGACTGGAACCCTCATAACCCTTTGTTCCCTTTTGCACACTGAGGTATTTAGAGATAGGGCTTAGTCACTATTTCTTTTCCCCGCTTGATAACCAAGGTTCTTAATTTGCATCCTTATGCAGCTCAAGGTCAAAAAGCTGAGGCAGCAGAAAGGGCTCTAAGCTGCAGGGAGTCATTTCCCCTCCAGCCAAGGAAAGGAACAGGTCCATCTCATGTTGTCTAGTGCCTGTGCAGGTCTATTCATTTCACAGGGAAGATCATTATTGCAGTACTGCCCCCAGCTCTGAAGAGATGGGATGGATCACAAAGTGGTAAATGCTTGGGATTCTAAAGGCACAGTGGTGCTACTGAGTTTTCACATATTATGACAGCAAATGATAAGAAGGGTAAGAAATTATCTTTTGTGGTATAGTATTACCTGTATTAAGGAAAAAGGTAACTGACAGTGGTATTAACTTTCCCTTTTCCCTGATGAGAAAAAGAATAACAAGAAACAGCACCTTAGGACTGAGGTCATCACACTCAACCTTGAAATCAGCTGTAATTTTCTAGCAATAAATTTCCAGTTGTAGAGATTACATAGAGAAGTAATACATTTTCCATTACATTGGAGTCTTCAAAATGAGATTAGGTGTCTTGAAAAGAGTACAGAATTCTTTAATTTGACTTCTGTGAAAAAAATACATACATAGATTACATGTAGAGGAAACAAGATATACTTAGAACAACAAATTCTGGTGTCAGAATCAAGAAGTACAAATAAGTAATTTCCACTTCATTTATAATTTTTTAAGAAGTCAGGAGCATGGTAAAGGGTATGGTACTGTAAGAAACATCCAAGAGACAGTCCAGCAGCATGGAGGAATCAGTGCTTGGAGCTGTTAAGCTATTTTTAATTTATTTTTCATTCAGATTTCAGTGATGTTGGAGATACCTGTATAACAAAAATTTGTTTTGACTTTAGTGCTTGTGATACCATAATAGATGGAACTATTTTTTAAAGACAAATACCATAATTATTATTTACAATTCATTTTCCTTGGTATTACTTTAGATGATATACTTAAATTCCTTTAATTCCTCAGTTACAGATTCATACACATTATTATGTTAAATTTCACATTAAAAATAATGACTGTTCAAGGAAAATTACTGCATTCTTGACGCCTGTCATATACTTGACATTACTGGTACATATTCTCAGTATTTTAAGGGTTTATTTCTGCATTGGTTTCTTTTTCTCAATTACATCTTATGGCAGACACACAGTAAGAGTAGGCTGTGAAAATTTCTGTACCTGATCTAGTAGGTTGCTTATCAAATAAATGAAATATAGAATGAAGAGTGTATTAGTGCAGTTCTCTGTATTCAGAACTGATCCATGAAGGTAGTGCAGTCAAATTTTGATTGCTACTTACGAAGAAAACAGAACAGTTGCCCTGTTTCAGGAGTCTAATTCTAGGGCCTAATTAGCAGTCAGTTTGTTTGCCCAAGTGCCACTGAAATGCAATTTCTTTTTTACAAATCCATTTTCCTCCTCAACTAATGTCAGAAGCATGGAAGCCCTTCTTGCTTCTCAGTGACCTCTAAATAGCAATGCTCTGTGTAAGAAAAAAAAAAAAAATCAGCGTCTCCGTTCCCTAAATTTCATGTAAAGCTTTTTAATTTCTTTATTTTTCTTTCTTTGCTCAAAAGTGTACTGTGGTAATAGCCTGTGCCTGTTCTACAAGTTAAAGATTCACGTCACTCAGAGTTTCTTTTGCCCCTTCAAAACCAGACATCCAATCTTTGCCAGAATCATCTGTCTGCAAGGTACAACATTCACAGCAAGCCCTCAATTTTCAAAATACTATGCAGCCTTTTAGCCATAGCATATCCATTAGAATCAATTCCTGAACCAAAAACATGCTCTTATTTTCAGGAAATCTATCTCATTGAGTGATTATTCTGGATACACCAACCTGCTACTCTAATTCTGCTATTTAATGCATCAGAATCACCTGTAAATGATGATGCACTCACTGAATATATTATTTTCCTGTCTCCTTTCTGTCAACACAAAGTGTTTCTTAGTTTAATCTATGCCTTTTAAGACTGTGCTAATATTTGATATTATTTTATTATGCAGTATAAATAAATTTAAAATATATGGCACGGCCTCGCCCCAAGGACCATTTGTAGTTCTGTGCCCACAATTTAGGAAGGATGTGAAAGCACCAGAATGCCTCTGAAGGAGGGCAACAAAGCAGGTAAAAGGGCTGCAAGAAACGTCCTGTGAGGAGCAGCTCAGGATTTGGGACTTGTCTAGATGGAG
>VWZP01004354.1:626195-655538 GCA_013396995.1 Dicaeum eximium
CCTGCCAGTGTTTAAGAGGTGTTTCGACAATGCCCTCTCCTCTCCTCTCCTCTCCTGTTGTCATGTAACCAGACTGTGAGCTCTGCATCCTGTACTGTTCCCATGGACATTTTTCTCTCTTTGTGACTTTCCTGTGGGACAATTTGCCACACTCACTTGAGGTAAACCTGCCATAGGAGGATGCATAGCCATAAAGGGTGGGACAGAAGCATCACTGATGTTCAGGAAGATATCTCAGCAGCAATATTTGCAAGGGACTGACTGACTGTAACAAGTGAGACAATCCTCCATCCTGAACTTGTATTATCAAGGTCAGCCTTTTTTACTGCTCAGAAAATTCAAGCACTTTGATGCTGTCACTCCTACCTTCCAAAACACGACACTAATTAAGAGAAATGCCATGACATGAGACCTGCCTTAGGGCATATGAGCGCTACATCCTGTCCCCTGCCCAGTGATGCTTTGTGCATAGCCAGCCACCATTTCCCAACATCAATTCTTCTGTGTTTCTCATTGTTCTTTCAAGGGCAGCAGGGAGGAGACTGTAAATCATTTAATCTTCATCCCTTTCCTCCTCCTCCTCTCCATACATCTTCCTTTACATGCCCTGGTGTGCAGGGGAAAGTGAGGCAGGAATTTACAGACTGGCTGTAAGAATGCCACCCTTCACCTGCATTTACCCTCACATTCATTGGCCAAAGCCTGAAAGTAAGAGCATTGAAAATAAAAATGCTGAAAGGAATAAATTTCCTTATTGTGTTTTGCCAGGCACAGGCTCAAAGCAAAATGAATGTACTCTCCTGAAAGAACAATTGCAAAAATCAACAGTGAGAGTCTGATTGTCTTCAGTAAGCCCTCAATAATGCCCTTTCTGCTTAAAGATCTGTTGTAAAAATAAGATCTCAACAAATGCATACAGATAAGGTACTTGCATTGTATTGACTTAAAGCTGTCTCAGAAATATTTCCTTTGAATCTAAGTTCTGATTATAATTACACTCTACTTTCACATTGCATTTATTTCTGGTATAGCATCATTGCCATGACAACCCCAAGTTATGTCAATATATATGCATGTTTGAGCTAATTCTTCATTAACGACTGAAGAAGAAAAAAAAAGTTAATCAAGAACAGGGCTAGAGAGCACTGTCTATGCCATACACACAACAGAGCATTTGTACAAATGTCAGAGCATTTTTCCCCAAAGTGGCAATAAAGGACAAAAAATTTATTCTTTTTCTTTATTTTTATTCAGCCTTTCTTGTTTCATTTAGCTGTAGTCCTAGAGGGAAGCTTGGCTGATGTCAGCTCTATTACAGCAGGTCTGGATTTCGCTCATGGGGAGCATAATTTTTCCTTTATACTGAGCAATCAAATTTGCTCAGTTTGTCTCCTGCAGCCAGACTAGACCAAGTTCCCTTGCTGCAGTGCCCTTGGTCAGGAGGAGGTACAGAAAGATAAGGTCTGAACTCAGCATTTATGGCTGTGCAGAGATCCAGGAGCTGTCACAAGGAGATGAGGAGTCTCCTTTCACCATTTTGTTCATAACTCCCTCCCCTCCACCACCAAGGAGCTGCTTCTGTCCCCAGAGATGTCCACAATTCTCCACTGTAAACATCGAGACTGACAGACCTTCCCTGCCTCTTTGTGCTGATTAGATGAGATGTTATTGACCACCAATGCTCTTAAGAGCACTCTGGAAAATGAAATGGTATCACCATTCCTCTCCTTGCAGGACCAGCTGTGAGAAGGGCTTTTGTGCAAAACCTGATGGAACAGTAGTTTTAATCTTGTTTTAGGCTTCTGGGGGCTATGTAGCAGTCTTGCAGACCTTTCTGACTCTTCACAGAACAGGGCAAAAATATATTTCATTATTGTTAGTAATGATAATAAATAATAGCAGTTAATAATAATAATAATAATAATAATAATAATAATAATAATAATAATAATAATAATAATAATAATAATAATAACGCAGTCAAAATATTATAAAGGTTGCTTTTATTGCTCCATGAAAATTAAAACATTGACCTTTTCCGCAGTCTGATTTTGTAAAAGCCAGCTTAATTTGCCTCAATAAAGTGATTAAACACTTTATTGAGCAAGTAGGGGATGGTAAGTGTATACTAAAGTGGGAGGAAAAATCAAATGTCAGATAAGAATTGCCTGAACAAAAGAATGTAAGACCATCTTTTAAGTCATGGAAAAAGTCAAAGTAAGGTTGCCAAGGAAACCTTAACATTGATTTTCCTACATTTTTTGTTTGGTTTTTTTTTTAATTATGAGCTTTGCCTCCTCATTATGTCAAAATCAATGGGAATTTTGAGTCCTACCAATTAGTCTGTGGGTTTCGTCTCCTTTTTTCTTCATCTCTGTTCATTTGTCATGTGATACAATAGAATGTGAGCATGCTTTTCTGAACATCATTTATGCCATGTACAGGGAAAATGATAAGGTTAAAGTAAAAAGACCTCTCGACAATCATTTAAGGAAAGAGAACCTCATAAAAACCATGGCATGGCAGCCTTTCTCTGTGGCTCTGAATAACACCCTTGCCAAGATAAACCCAAATTGATTGGACTGATTGTAGATAGCTGGCTTTTCAGCACCATCTGTATGCTGTGGCAGTCTGTGGTTCTAATTATTTGGGGTTGTTATAAGGGTGATAAATTGTATGAAGGATGATTTTGTTTTCCATGGAGTCATTCTTTGTTCAGCGCTGATAGCATCATAATTAAGTAGCAGTCAGTGGTGCTGAATGTGGATAATTCATATGAATTATTTCTAATAAACAAAACACGTAGAATGTATTAAAAACCATCCTTAAAACAGAATCTCTTGCTCTAATCACCCTAATCAGACAAAAAGCAGAGAAGGTATTTGCATGTTTCAGCTTTCCTGTTCTGTGGGCTTTAGTAGGGAGTGTGAAACACATTAACCTAAGGTGCCTGCTTTCTCTTAACAGAGAAGTTAAGTGCTCTAGGAGCACATGGACAGAAGATAACCAGGACAGAAGGAAACAAAGATGTGTCAGGGTCAGAAACAAGCAGTACTTACTAAGTAATCAGTTTATCATGAACTGCACCATGCACTGAAAATCAGCATTCACTTTGTGAATAAGTGTCTACTGCAAAAGTTATTAGGTTATTCAGTGCCAAATACACAGAGGACTATTAGTTCCATTCAGCCTCCAAGGGCACAGCACAATAACTGGGAAGCCAGAAGTGACCAGTTGCCATCTCCCAGTCATGAAAGTACCAGGCATGAGGAGTTTAAAGTTATAAAATACCTTCTACATGCATCACGTCACAATAATTTCACTCAGCTTTCAAGGGCCATTTAACCATCCTTCCTTATGAGATAAATGTTGGTGTTTTCTGCAAACCTGAACAGACAGACACTATGAGATGGTGTAAAAGGGTCTTGTTGGCCTATGGGATCTATGAACTCTAGAACTGGATGGTAACATTTTTCTGCAGGGGGGTTGTTTATACAAAATTGCACTTTAAGAGCAATATGTGCAAGATTGTCTTTTATGAACTTTGTAGAAATAATGGATTTACTGACTTTTTCAATCTTGAATACTTCCTGGCTTCAAAATCTATCACTGACTTTGAAGAAGACAATATGCCTTTGAAGAATGTATAGCCCAGGCTTCTGTACCCTTTTAGTCTAAGTAAATGTAATGCTTCTAAATTTTGCTCTGGTTAAAAGTATTCTACTCAGCAGCACATATGCATAGGCTCTTTCTGTCCTTGATTCAATCTAGAAGATAGTTCAGGGCAGTGAGGTGTGTCCATATTTGTCATATTTACATTTATTCAGTTAATTCCACTGGAAAAAATGTTGTCTGTGTTTAGCCCTTCTATTTAAATTTGATCAAACTGAATAATACTGGATATTATGTGGTTATATGGGTTCATACTGTAAGGCTATTAAATATAATGTATTAGATTACTGAACAACTGCAGCAAATAGATTTGAAGCTTATCATTGTAAATTGTGTACAATTTTTTTTGTACATTGTATTAAATGAGAGCAGCTTCTTTCTTTACGTAGGTGTGAATCTCATGTTTCTACTATTTTTGAACCTGATGCTTATCTTATCCCTTGCCCTGGCTGAAAAAAAAAAAAAAAAGCGAAAGTTAGCGAAAGTTTAATTTCTTTCTCATTCATATCTTTTCCTCCAGACAGGTAGTTTGGGACTTTAAACCATAGACTGTGTCATCAAGTAACCTTCATCTCATTAAGCAGTTCTCAAAGGATTGTTTTGTTCTGCAGAACATATCCCATTTTCCACCTTCATTAGCAAACTGCTAAATATTTTACTTTGCTACAAGACTGGAATGTATAAACAGATGCATCTTCCTTTCTTCCTAACCATCTCTTCCGAACCTGTTCTGGTAATCCTCAAGGATTGTTTGTTTGGTTGGTTACTGATGGTTGGCAGAGATGTAAGATAATAAGGAAAAGAGAAATTGAATTATTTTAAAGCAAGAGGTTGTATGTGTGTAAATATTACATTGCATCTAGGAGGGGGAAAAAAGCAAACCACAGTGACAGTTCATCATGACTATAGTAGTGTCAGAGGCCTGCCAGAGTTTCTCTGAATCATCATGCAGAAGGTTCCTCCTCTTCCTCAGGGATGTTCAACATACTTTCTTGCACTGTGACACTTTTCCCTGCAGTACATAACATTTCCTGACAAGTTTCAGTATTGCAGGTAAACAGAGGTTTTGCCAGACTTACTTTACATATTAAATAAGGCAATGAATTAAAAGCCCAGTCATCTTCCATTTTTCAGTCAAGGAAAGCTCTTCCATTTATTTTAATGGAATATAGATCAGGCTTCTTTTCCTTAAACTACAAGAGTTTTCCCCTCATTGAAAGACAAAATTACCATATCTAGTGTGATTAATGCCAAAGTCTGTGTCTGCTGGAAGGGATTCAATGTCTGACAAAGCATAGTACTTGACTGAAGGGTAGCTCTTTGCTGGTGGGTCTGGGCTGATGATCTGTTCCACCTCCCAGTTTACAGACAGGACCCACTCCTGGTCAGGTGGCACCAGGAGAAGAGCAGCACTTAAAGGATACAATTTTAAACAAAGAATAGTTGAGTATAATAAAATAATAAGAAAAATATCTTGCTTGCATTGTTCAATAGCCCTTCAAATTTTGTGGCCTGAGAGACAGCTAAAAGGATCTGGAAAATAAAGACAGTGGTTATGCCTTTTGAATACTTTATTTTATACCCTAAGTTTCTCATAGCCATATGTCCTTTGGATGCACATCACTCACATTGCACATCCAACTGCACATTGCCCTGCATTTGCAATTATTGCCCAGTACCCTCCATAGGTGAAATCCCTGGAACTTAGAACTGACAGAAACAAGGGTTGATCCTCATCTGTCTCTTCTTGCTTAACTAGAAGGTTTCTCAGGCTCCTCCTGGACATCTGATACACAGAGGTGGTTTCTGCACTTGCAACCCAAGCAGCTTGTGTGTCTGTGAGCAGCCTGCCCCTACAAAGGGGTGCTGGACATTATTACTCCTCTGCGGGGCTGGAAGGCGTCACTGTGGGCTCCAAGCACAAACACAGTTAAGCACAGAAAATTAGCTGTGTGAAGTATAATAAATGTTTCCATTTATTCCTTTATTAAGCTAGCTCTGGGGAAATTCTTTTTGATTGCTTAAGGCTGCCACTTGATTCAAGGAAGCCCACTGAGCCTTTTACTATCAGGTTCATTTTAAAAAGCATTTTGCTTCAACAGTACTCCAAATGCTTTATTATCCATTTTTATTAAGCATTACAATGAGAAGGTAAAGCTGATTACACCTCTCCCATGCACTGCAGATTGGCTTGGCCTCCTGCATTTTAATGGGCTCATTGTGCTGGTCTCCTGCAGAGGCCACAGCTCCACCAGCGAGGGGAGCAGGGGTCTGCAACTTTTCCTTTATTTGCAGATCGATCTGTGTTGTTACTGAAAACTGGGGCAATGGCTGCTGTGGAAAGGAGACATCACTCAGGAGATGGGCATCTAAGTACAAGCAAAATTCAGTAAGTCTCAGATTACCTACAGGGGAGCAGGGGATTTGAAACATTTCTGCCTGAGAATTAAAAAACCAGCAGGGCTGGCTGACTCTCCACTGATAGTCACAGCACCTGTGACCCTGGTATAAAACACTCTTATTGCAAGGAGAACCCACCCCACAGTCATATCATGTGCCCCCTTATTCTATCAGGTCCAAAGCAACAAAAGCAAAAAAACCAAAACAATCTTCCGTGAATGTGTTTAATACTTGGAATAACTTTCTCAGGAGTTGGTTTCAACAAGTTTTATCTTCAATCCTTTATGTTTTTTTGTTCCCCATTGATGATCTGCAAATCTTCAAACCAAGAGATTTGGGGATTCCCTAGCTGCAGCCCAGGCATATTGGACGGGAAGCTGACCTTCTCAGGCTGCAGGGACAGGGATGTCAGGTCTGTCTGCAATGGCCTTATGTGTGTGTAGCTGCTCTGCAGCCTGTAATGCAGCTCAGAGGAGGGGAGATTTGGTAAAACTTGTGAACAGGAAAATATCCTCTGTGAGTGCAGAAAGAATGCACACGAGTATGACAGAGGCTGCACTGATTGATGTGCTAGCAGTGTGCCAAACTTTCTTAATCTCCTTTTTTATTTAGAAATAGAAATGCTGCTTTCATGACTACAAGACTGTAATTTCTTGAAGCAATCACAAGAGGGTTTTTTTTTCTTTTGTTTTTCTATTTTCTGTAGCTGCTAATACAGTTCCTTTTTCTCAGGTAAACTCTCATGTATATAACTCTCATGTATTTCGTAATGTTAGAAAAACATTTTCAAAAAGCCTTTTGATCAGAGTCAAGTGAATGAGGTAACATCTTGCCACCATATTGCTCATTGTTCTTCTGTGCACTGGATTGGATCAAATCTTGGTAGCAAATCATAGTCTCACACACATAGTCTCACACACACTTAGGCTTCATTTGTATGCATTCTCTGAGGATTTTCATCTCAAAAGACTTAAAGGCAAAACCCTTCTAGAAGTCTGAGGTAGATACACAGCTTTGAGACCAGAATTTTTTTTTCCATCAGTATCTTAGGTATGGCATACCTGATAGGCCTCCATGTTAAACTTGTGCCTTTGTATCCATCAGAGGGTATTTTCTTCTCTTCTGTCCTTTGCCTTAGTTCATACCACTCTCTTCACCTGCTGAATGATGCCAGTGTTTCAGTGCCATATACTCAGATCAGTATTTATCATCTCCAATTTGGTATCCCTTCTTTCCATATGGTATGACTGCTCCCATTTGACCATGGAATCTCATTTAATTTTGTATATTCAATTTATCAAATGCCATTTGATTTTAATCACATTTTGTGCCCCAGTCTAATACATTCTGAGTTTTTTTGTCTGCTGTTTGAAAACTAATTTTGAATATATTTTGTTTCAAAACATTGCATGCTATATGTCCTGCATGTAGTACTTTCATATTTCTTCAGAAAATTCAATATAAAGCAATGTGTTTTAAAAACCAGTCTCCTAAGTTCTCTTCAACTGCATCTCAGTGCAGATGGCTATTTAAATTTAATATTCAATATGAGCGAAAAGGCTAAACAAACATCTCATATTCTAACAGCAGATATTTTCCTATTATGTTTTAGTAAGGAACAGAGAAGGAGAGTACAATCCAGTGTGATTGACTGTGTTGGAGGGGATAACACTACTGAGAACATCATGAAACCTGGTGACCAGTAGCAGTGGAATATTTACCACTCTTTTTGGTTTCTGTTCACACCATTGTGGTCAGAGTCTTCTCGCCTGTGAAAGAAAAAACAAAATTTCCTGGTCCAATCTGTAGTTTGTTGGCAGCACCTTAACACATAAACTAAATTATTATTCTCATTATTTCTTCTGGTATGTAAGCTGGGGTTCAACTTTGGTTAATCTGGAGTAATTTTGGTCTTTCACAGAAGACCATAATAGAGTTGTGGTTGCTCAGACCCTGGAGTCATCACCTGAAGTCACTCAGTTCTCTCTCTGCCATACACCCCTGGGGCCAGTCCTTGCTGCCATGCTGTGGAAAGCACTCACTGTAGGCAGCTTACACTTATTCAGGTAAGTCTAGCACTGGAAAGCTCCAAATATGTTCAACTTGTGATGTGTACTAAAGTGCTTTTCCTAGAAACTTTGGACATCTGCTGTCCTAGGTTAGGATATATGCTAAACAGAATTCTTTTTTTTTTCCAAATTTAGGTTTATAGGAAAAAAATATAATAAAGATAGATTTCCATAATATTTTCAGGAAAAAGAGCTGGAACAAAAATATTCTTGAATTACAGTGACATTTCACCTGGAACACAATGGAGAAGCAGAATTGAGAAGAGGAAAAAAATTAGTCTGAACAACAGGAAAATATGATCTATCAAAAGTGTAGAATAATCTGTCAGGAAAACATGAGTCATGGTACATCCATTATGGAAATTAAATTTGACAAATAATCGTTAGAACTACACTGTGTAGATCAATCCTTCTCTGGCCTTGTGGGATGTGGGAAACCTCCAACCACGGGTAAGTTCTGTTTTCAATTCTCTTTTATTGCCCTCCTGAGTTTCTAACTTAACATGATGGACGTGGGGAAAGATGAACTCTTTTGCTGTCTGATATTTCTTTCAAACTCTTCCATTTTGTGAACACTTTATATTGAGGTGGGAAACAGTAATATTATTTTACATTGGCACGGTACTTTCTAAACTGAAGAATGCTCCAAGCTTTTAATAGCCATGCACCACAATTCCATCTTGACAAGATGCAGTAGCCTTGAGCACTGATGTGGCAAGCCACATACAAAGCTTTACCACTAAAATTCTGCACATCAATAGGAGACAGAAAGTTGTTGCAGTCTGTGACAAAAGGACAGTTCAAAGCTATTGTGGCAGTCTTGTAGCCAGCTGCCATCCCCTCAAAGTTTAAAAGGACACATATATGAATGTCTTCAGTCTTTAACAGAGACACATTACTGTGGTACATGCTAGACCATTGCTGCATTCTGCAAATCACTTCTCTACTTTGTCGTTTCATATATAATTTCATTCATATATTGTCACTATAGCACAAGCAACACAGACGAAAAGGACACGAGACGAATCTCAGGACAAAAGAAGGCGTAGTTTATTGTGAGTTCTAGTATTTATAGAACTCTGTAAAAGAAATGTGATTGGAAGGTGAAGTTACCACCTCTTCAACCACATTGGTTATAAATTCAATCATTCACAAAATTATCTATGATAGAAATATGTAAACAAAGGAGATTCAGTTAGAACAACAGAGGTTTATTTACAAAAGCCTAGCGTGAGAAGACTCCATCTAAAATGAAAACATCAGAAGGCTAAATAACAAGGCGACAATATATAATTGCTGGTTTTTTTTACTTAATATTGAAAAACCAATAGAGTCAATGCATGATAAGAAAAACCTTGCAAGAAGGTCATACCTTTGGAATGAAAGGTGGCCTTCCCCACAGAGCTTAAATACAATTATAATAAACACCACATAGGTGTTGTATTTTGTAAATACTTTGTAAACACACAAACATTTACTTAGCGTAAGACTTCAGTGAAAGAGCCCCATTAGGACCTTGCCCAGATGTGGAATAGGGTGGGCAGTCAAGAGGGAGGAAAGGAGGAGTCTGAAAAGCCAGAGGAAACTCCAGGGACTTTCAGCAGCGCCAAGATCGGGTAGGATAGATGCCCCTTCTAGTGGATTTAGCATTTTACTTTAGAAGAGAGGAAATCTGTCTCCTAAAGGTATGGTGTAGGGACAACAGGAATGCTTCATGCATTATGAAGGGGAAAAAGCATCTGAGAGAAATAAGTAGTCCTTGACATACCTGAGTAATACAGAAAGGGAAAACATGTTGTGGGTGAATCAAAAAATAAAGACCCAAAAAGCCAAAACCCTGTCCAAGCCCCCAAACCCTGTCTCTTCTGTAACTTGGCTGTTTTCCTGAAATGCTTAGCAGCACATGGATGAAATAAATGGGAAATGACTGGGAAATACTTGGTCTGTTGCAAGGTTAGAGAGATTTCCAGAAGACCTGAATGTAACTTCTTTGTTGTGCTGTTGAGGGAGCTGTTAGCAAGTCATCTTTCCAGCACTTTCCCTCCTCTCAGGCTGCAGGGATAAGTGCATTAAGTAGTCTACTCTGTAGAAATCCCGTATTAGCCAGGTTCTTTCTGGGTAATCCTACAATCAAAGGAAAGGATGAGGGATAGGAACCATCCTGCATCTATTTCCTCTCATGTGTTTGCTGAAGTGTGGGAAAACATGGGAACATTGTCACACTAAGCTGGGCACTGGACAGGTCAGTCTATGGAGACCTAGCAGTCTTTCTCCTAGCAGTAAAGTCATAAACTTTTCCTAGAGCTGTCCCAAAAGATGAGGAAGCAGCAGTCAGCAGTTCAGAAGAAAATTCTTTCATTTTTAACTCATCCCCAAGTACTTGCCTTATCCTCAAGCTTCATCCTTGTCAGTCTCCATTAGTCTCCTCTCTGTCTTTGGATTCTCCTTGAGTCTCCAAAGGACCTCACATTTCCTTCCCCAGCTATTTCTGACTTTCAGTCCAATCATTCTAACTATCACAGATCTACTGTCTGACCAGTTCCTCCTTCCAGCAGCACAGTTTCCTGATGCCTTTATCCACCTTTAATATCCTCTTGTCAACTCTTAAGTTTCTTAATCAAAATCCAGTTATCAGTTTGTCTCATTATTATATGCCACTTCTTCATCCCCAGTGCCTGGGCAATCTCCATTTAAGTCTCCCCAACACCACAAACCCAGAACCAGTTTTCTTACCTTACACCACTTCTCCTACAGCTATTGATAAGCTCTCTGCTGCATACACCCCATTTATACAAAATTTCTGAAGAGTTTAGAAACCAGCTTTAGATTGCATCAGCTGAGTAGATGCACACTGCAGGCTTTGAAAACTGCAGAGTATGGCCAAATGTGAGCTGATACTGGCAGCACAAAGTGAAGCACTTAGCTGAACAAGTACAAACCACAAGTTGAGAGAAACTCAAAGCCAAGCTCATCTGGTGTAGTTCTGTTGATTTCAGGTAAGCTTCAATGACAGGCAGAAGCTTCCTTCAAAATTTCACCTCCAGTAGTTGAAGGGTTGAAAAACTCTATGTACTAGAAAATGTAGCAAAGAAGAGATGTGAAGAGGTGCAGGCCTTGAAGCAGCATCCCTGAAGAGGAACTGCTGCTCCAGGCTGCTTGATCTCATGGGACAGGAAATATGAACATCTCTCCTGATATGTGTCAGGTTTTACACAAAGTCATGCAATGTCACAGAAAGCATCATGCAAGTCACTTCCCCCCTCCAACCAGTCTGGCAAATCTGTTTAGTGTGCTTTTTCCTAAAATCCAGGCATTGAGACTGTCAGGCCACATGTTAATTGATAGAATCCTGGCTTTTACTATGTTTTTTTTTAAAAGGCAGAAAATGTTAGATCATAAATAGAACTTTTTAACACATGAGGAAGGTTGTCTCTTCATAATCTAAAAAATGTTTATTGATCTGCTGGTTTACTGATATTACATGTTGGCAAATACATTTTGTTTTGCACTGTGTTTTTCTGATATTTTTGCTGTATTTAACCTGTCACACACACATTACTTGAAAACACCAAATGCAGTTTCAGGTTGAATGTAATTTTGATTGATTTCAAGTAATCAGTCATTTCTGGGCTGGTAAGTTTTATTTTGGAATAAGTTTATCACTCTAAGGCAGATGAAAATGTTGAGGAGAAAGAGGTAAAGAGTGAGTCTGAAAGCTGGACTGGTTTACAGGCCAACATTCCCCATCTTTCCCATTCTTCAGTGAGGGTAGGCAGGAAACAGGCCAAAGGATCAGCATATTGGCTATGGATGCAGCTGGAGAGAGCAGTGGTGGAGCCCTTTTGACACCAAACATCTTTTCCAAGTTCTCTTTGCAGTCACTTTGGCTCAGTAAGAGCCCCATCTTCTGGCTCCAAATCTGTGATTTTGTCTGATTTCTCTTCTCTGCTTCCCCAGTCACATGTGAACTTGCCAGCTCCAAGCAACTATACTAATCAAAGACCATTTTCCTTGGGTATTAAACCAAAACTCGCATTCTAAGATTATTAAATCTGTTATTTTTGAAAACTATAGATCAGATCTTTCAGCCCATCTGTGAACCTTCCAAACTATGAGCTAAATGAAAGCATTTCTTTGACTTTGAAGGACTCCACAATAATCATCCACTGTGAAGGCTGAGCACTGTTGGCCCCTCAGTTCCCTGTCTCCCTGTGCAGAAGATGGGAAGGATTGGGAACAAATGACTGGTGCTCTCAGGAGCTGCCAAGCAGGAAGGGTCTGTAAAGTATTGTCCAGAAATGCCACGAGCAGCAGATCTGCAGTGATTATCTTAATGACAGGCTCTGTTATCCAATTATCCTTCAGCTCAAAGGGGAATTAATTCCTCAAATTTTTAAGGTTTCTCTCACAGGCAGAACAAAACATGAATTATATCTATCTGGACTCCCACACAATGAGCCACATTGCTCCAGACTCATGACAAAATATCATTAGGCTGCCAATTAGACAAAAATATTTTTATGTGCTTATTCCGATCCTCCTTGGAGAATCCTGGCAGAGGCCACGGGCTAACTCCTAAATAACCATGAGTCCCAAAGGGCACATCTGAGACAGACATCCCTTGTGAGACCATTCTCTCTCTGTGGGGCTCTAACCAGACTGAAGCCCTGCTGTTCCCAGCCTGGCTTGGCTCTCAGGCTCAGGCTTGTGGCTCTGTTGTCACTCCTCTCCTGACTGCCTCAACAAGTGCCCTGCTAACCTGGATCATCCTTTGGCCTTTTTGTCAACCCAACGCTTAATGCAGGGTCCATAAGGCAGATCTGAGTGAATCCTGCTCTTTGTAACTCTTTTCCAGGTGTAGTCTGTGTTGTCTTTCCACATCAGCCAGGAGAAGGTGTTTCAACTAGTATTCTGCATCTCCTATGCACTTTAGAAAACTGAGTGCCAGGAAATGGGGAGGAGAGTGAGAAAATGCAGATGTGTGGTGTTTGTTCATGGAATTAAGCTTCTGCAGAAGAACTAGAGTGAGCAGATTTTAAGGAAAAGAAAAGAAAATGTCTCTAGGGCTCACCTCACACCAAACTTTGCTTTTCTAAAGCTGAATTTGCTCTCTCCCAAGGGATGTTTTTTCCACAATAGATAACCAGTCGTGCTTTTCTTTGACATGCATTGCTAGCAATGGCTTCCAAACACACTTTCTGAGGCATCAGAAAAAACTTTTTTCATGGCTGTAGTAGAGTAGTTATTCAATGGATTCTCTTTAGATCCTCAAGAGAGCAGGCATCTGCTGGCTTCTAAAAGCAGTGTACAGATACTGGGAATGAACAGAGAACAACAATTCCCAGGGAATTGTTCAAACACTCAAAGAGAAATCCGTCACAGACTCATGGGTATGGTTGTCACTGTCTTACCATCTTCAGGTGGAAGATAATTCCTCCCCAGGCAATGAAAGGCCCAGAAACAGAAGTGGTCATACTGCTGATGCTCTTCTACATCTAGCTGTAGATACCATTTACAGATTTATATCAAATGAATCTGCAGTGGCAAGAAAAAATTTCAGATGCTGGCAGACAAAGGCTGTAAACAACTTGTTTAATAAATCACAGCTGAAATGCTGCTCTCCACAGGTACAACCATGGTCCTAATAAAGGATCTTGCCTTGTGTAACCCTTTGAAGGAACCTTTTTCTTTCCAGAAATTTTCTCACTAGAAATTCAGTTCAGAGTTAAAGGAACGTTTCCTCAATTTTCCACAAACGATCAGAGAATCTTTGCTGTCTCTCACCAGCATAGTGTAAGTAGTTTTATCCCTGTTTGTTCCCTATTGCTCTCTATTGCATGAGGGAGGTAGAGAGGTGCACCAATTTCTTTGGAATTGTTTAAATACTTCCCAAAATTCCATGAAAACAACAGAACAAGAATGTCAGTCTATTATTGCTCTGTATATTGAAACATCACACAGTTTATCAATGCATGAAGACATACATATATATGTAAAACATATATAAAAGGACCTTTGAATTTCCACTCCAAAATTCATTACTTTTACTATCCTTATTTAATGATAATGAGTTTTTATTCAGGAGAGCTGCAGTTGAATGCTCATATATTCTTCACTCTGTGAAGAAGCAACACTCCCTTGAGGGATTTAGTGGGATTTTCTGTTGTTAATAATGTGTATTTTACTTATACTTCTGCTTTGTTACAAACTCCACAAAGCACAGCTCTGCTTTTTACATTTATACAGAACGAGTTTGGGCAATATCAACCCTCTTCCTATCACATAAGTTTTTGTAAGTTTTTAATAAGGAACTTAGGCAAAGCTCTTTCCTGTCAAAAATCTCACTCTGCCTAAATCAGCAGCTGAAATAAAACTTCTACAGCCTCATGGGGTGTTGCATCCCCTACCACCACACCTCATACCTCCCCCCTCCCAGTGTCACTATGTTCTCAGGAATGCTCGTTAGGACTCAGCTTTCATTAATTGATGAAAACTGGGCAGTTACCTCCTTTTGAGCTTATCAGAAACACTGCTCCCAGAACTTCTGTAACCTAATGAGCTTCTTTTCTAATAAGTAGCCTTGAGATTTTATTTTTCCATTTGAATAACAACTTGAGTAAGATAATTTTGTTATTGAGCTTTTTGAAGAAAATCCCAATAATTACTGACCCAGATTTTGGATGGAAATTTACGGACAACTAAAGCCCAGCATCTTGAGACCCTAGAAGAGTGGTGCTAAGTGAGGCCCTTTAACCTCTCCTGAACCACTGTGGGCACCACACTCTGCGTGGACTCCTCCCAGATCTCACCAAATCTCTAGTTTGCCTGAGCCCAAGTCCCCACTCCCTGAGGATCAACTCTTCCTATTGAGAAGATGCAAAATCTACCAACATGAGAATTCCACTGAACTCAAGGGGAATTTTTCTTAGGTATACCTTTGCACACGCATCTTTATGTCTGTGTGTGTGCACATTAAGAATGCTGCATTTTTAGATTCATAATTAAATTTATAAATAAATATTAAAAATTGTGTTAAGTTAGATTCATGGTTAAATTACTGTTACGCTTATAGAAAATTCTATTGAATCATTTTGCAAGTGTTAGATAAGTCAATTGATTAAGTGCTGCTGTTATGGTGTGGATTGTATTTTGTTATGATTTAGTGCTGCTGAATCCTTAGGAACAGACCTAAACTGCTGTTCCAGTCTGAGACTAAGTTTGGCGGGGGAGTCTCTTCTAAACCTTGTGACTCAGTGGGAGGGCCTCCCTTACTCTTTTCCTTCCTTACCCTTTTTGTGCCTCATCTCCACATAAACCATTGTAGACTGCTTTTAATCTGGTTTCTCTTTGTGTGCTTTATCTACATAGTAAGCACTAGAGTGAACCTTGCCCTTGAACTTCCTCAGATTTGTATTAAATCTGCTTTTGCTGATACCTCACCAGTGACTTTTTTAAAGTGACCTAAACCACTAATTCACAGCATCTTGCCCCCAGACTGTCATGTCCCCCCAAGGCTAAAGGAGAGCTCTGTAGAGGCTTGGGGACATGGACATGAATAAATGTACACAAAGGTTTGTATATAGCTTCTCCTGGCTATATACAGCAGTTGTACATGGAGTAAGCAGTTGCATTACTGCACCAATGCAGTAAGCATTGAAGCCTTCCCTAACTTGCAAAGTCTTCTTTCAATGAGAAAAACCCAAAATCTTCCCTTAGATCTCAGCCTTATTTTCATAATAAATTCTTGAACTGGGATAATCAACCCCCAAAGGACTTCTCAAGTCAACAAATTTTCTTCAAAGATGTTTTGAGAAAGACAGAGCATGCACTGTGCTTCTCCTCCTTACTAATCATGGCCCATAGTCACCTCTCTGTGACACCCTAATTCTTTGGGCTGGTGTGAAGGAGCACTGAAGCTGAATTTTGCTCCAACTCAGCATGGAAATAGCTCAGCCCTGTGACCTCCTTAGTCATCAGTCTGGTCCCCATAAATTTAATGTATGTCCTATTTATATGAACTATTTTTCATTTTTGTACATCATCTGTCTTTTCAAACTTTGCACGTCCATACCATATATGTCAACAAAATGCTGGCTATCAGATAGGTTTTAATGTGTAATTTTCAGCTCACTAAAGAGAGATTTCATTAATGGAAAATCCAGTCTAGGTTAACTGCTGCAGCATATTTTGTCTTCTCTACTTCTCTGCAGCTCTGAGCTGACTAGTGTGACAATCTTCAGGTAAGAGGAGAAAATGCACAGTACAGGTGCCCTTGAATATTTGCTTGATTTCGCTCCCTCTTCATCTCCTGTGGAAAGTGTTGGTTATTGACTCTTCCCTGCCCTTACAGTCTCCACGTCAGGAGAGGTGGAAGCAGAGCTGTGCCTGCCCCTGTACTTACAGAACAAGTAACCAAAGTTTCTGGATGGGACAGAAGAACTAGTAATTTAGAAAATTTAATAAATTTTGGACCTGGTAGAGGATTTGCAGATAAGGTCTGACAGGACACCAAAAATGGTATGATATTTCAAAGCTGGCAGCAAGATGAGTGTGTGGACTGTATTTGTGTCAGGCCTCATAAGCCCTGTCCAAGAAGATGACAACACCTTCAGCCCTGAGTTCTTATTTCAAAGCCAGCTCTAATGTAATATGTTAAGTTTTTTGGGTTTATTTTGGTTTCAAAACTGATTGTGTTCTCACAAAAGTAGCAGCTTCTGGTGTACTCATGTTATGTGACAGTTTTTCAGCTTTCTTTTCACTGGTAAAAAATAAGTCTTAGCCTTTCAAGGTAACAGATGCAGGTTTTAAACTAATGTAGCCAGAAGGTGAATACAATGCTCAATTATTTATATACTCTATGGGCTTATCAAACTGGAAGATTACATCGATGAGTTTCAGTTTATGCCCAACATTTTTATTCAGTCTCTGAACATTTTTGTTCCATCCTCTTTATGCTGAACCTATGAATGTTGTATCAAAAATTACATCACTTTTGGAAATAATTTTATGGGATTGTTTCATCCTTGCACAGGGTCAATTCCACGGGTTTATAAAAATATTGTCATTGAAACAGTAGAGAGAAAAACCTAGTTACTTTTAAATACTTTGTTACTTTTCTGGAAACAGCTTTCTTTTACCCCCAGAGGGTAGTGCTTTGAGAAGTGAGAAACTTGTAGGGCTATTTAAGCTAACAAAGTCATCTTGTCCTGTCCAATTACGCAGACAGAATAGAGATTTTTGTGGTCATCATTATTCCTTTGGAGGAAAAAAATGGGCACACAAAAAACGAGGAGTAAATATCCAGATTATCTGTACTGTAGATAAAAATGAACTCTTCAATCCATTCATCAAAGAGCTCTGACTGCACATTTCAAGGAAATCAGCCTTGCTCCCTAGCAATTACCCGGAAAGTGACACAGGGGCGTTGTTCTTCTAGCATTTACAATCCTCCACTACTGTGTAATAAATACAGTGTGGGGCTGGATTTCATCGAGCATTCCAACAGGAAGAGTGTCATCTGCCACCCTGTCACATTGCCTGTGTTTTGAGGCATTCAGATGCTGTATTTTCTTTTGAGGTCCTAATCATGGATCGAAAATGGAAATCTTCTCTCATGGTTATTGTCGAAATGTTCCTAGACAAGCATGAAGAAATGCATCTTCTGGACCAAACATCAGTTCTTACACATTTTGTGATCTAAAAAAAGAAAGCCTTAGCGGACATTCCTGGGGTCTGCAGTGCAAGGTTCAAAAACTAAGATTAAGCCTAAAATAAACAATTAAAATATTTTCCCTATCAATTTCTTACTCTTATATCAAGAACTAAAGTTTTAAGAAGTACTTCCAAGCTCTGTGAACATTTAAAAACTAGAATGCCGTGAGCATTGCACCAGACAATCCTCTAAGATTTGGTGCAAAATCCAAATGACACCTAATTTTGAATGAAAAAAAATTATTAAGACAGTCTCCACCTCCAATTCTGCTTTCAAGTCAAATTATAGCTAAAAATTTTGTGAACTGTAATGACAGTTCCACTAGTAGTAGTTCCACTAAGAACTACTCACTAAATTGTGCTGCTACTCACAAACCAAAACCTGGGCAGTAATTTTCCTAAAGCTCCCTCATCTCTTTATGAAATAGCAATGTTAGTAAGATAGCCAATCATTTCACCAGTCCTTACACATTTTTATACCCAACAGCAACAGTCTCTGAGTTATTTTATACATAACTTCATGTAGGGTAGAAAAGCAGGAAGAGAGAGGAAAATGAGAGAATATTTATTGATGGTGTGTACACAACAACAACACTCTCTGAGTTATTTTCTGGTCAACCAGTGAAGGAGAAACATCTTTCCAACTCTTTATCTAGGCTTGCAAGAGCTGCTCATTTCTGCACCTCACTCTGCTGTGCATTCTCTCTGAGATGACCTCTATTACAACCCCTCCTGCCCACTCTTCCCATCTCATTTAAAAGCTATTTAGCCATGTCCCTGCCTAGTTACTCCAGTCTCTTTCCATTATCTGCAACTACATGACTTCTGCTGCCCCCTGAGCTCCTTGCCTGAAGGCAACCTAATGAAATAGATAGCTTTTAAGGGTCAGCAAACAGTTCTTGTCATAATTAGGCAATTCATTTAATGAAGTTGATGAATCCATCTATACAATAAACTGCTCTTGGAAGGTTTTGTAGGGAAAACACCTTCTTTTAACACAATGTTAATAAATAGCACTTCTATCAAGCATTAGAACCACATTTGCCCAGGCTACTCTACATGTCATAGTCAGTGAAAGTGTTGTTTGTTCTTAGATTTTTCTTATTGTTCCTGCTTTCAACCTATTATAAAAAAAATACCCATCACATTCTCTGTATTTTTGCATCTGTGTATTGCTTACTTTTCTTTTATTTGACATTTTCTACAACACATTTACTGGCACTTACTGGCACTATGAGTCTGCCAGCAAACAGTGACAGCATGCTTATCTAAAATTTTACTTGCAATTTGGATTAATAAAAATTCTAGGATCTAAGCTCACTGAAAATTATTTTCAAGACTGCTTTTACATCTTGGGTCCCTAATTTAGGACTATTTGCAATTAAATATCTGTAGTGGAGCTCCCGCTGTGTTCGCTTGCCTAGTGCCGACAGCTGTGTTCAGGTTGGACAGCTGGAAAGTGAAACTGCTTTTCATCTGCTTCCACTTCAGCATCTGTAAACTGGACATTTTAGTCAGAAAATGCTGCTCTAGGAAAAACACAGGTACCTAGAGGAGGATGGTTGAGCAAATGAATGGGCACATGATGAACTGTGCTCTTGTGCTGCTTGTCCTCTCCGGGAGCTGTGGCAGTGGTGTTGCAGCTGCACCAGTAAAGTGAATAGGGGTAGAATGTGGGCATGAGCACTAACCTGCTGTCATCCATACAGCTTAATTACTACTGCAGTACCTGAAATTCTTTTTTACATTTATGGAAAGAAGAGGGAATCGTGACCGGTAGGAAATTCATAGGGAGAGAAGGCATGAGATACGCCAATAAGGCAATGCATGACTATATTAAATGTGTAAGGACAGCTACAAGATTTTCTTTTCTCTAAAGGCCTTAAGCACTTCTAAATAATTGATGAAAATGTGATTAAAACATTTTTAGAAGAAGCATTAGAAACTTCACCTATCTCCCTGTATATGCAGATATTTACACTAAATAGTCTTCAGATTCTTTTTTTCAAATCTGCCATTTTTAAGAGGCGATAGAAATGAACTGGAGTTCTGTCCTTTGAAGATATTCTGGAAATAAAAGTTTTATTTTTCATGTTTTTCCTTTTAAGTAGAAGAAAGTGCTCTTAGCTTCCTGAGTTGTTATCCATGTTTCAGTGCCTTAGCTGCCACATCTCTGCTGTTTTGCAAAAATAGTTTTAACAACAGCTGGACCCAAGATCTTACTGGAGTTGCCTCTTTTAGAGGAGATATCCCACTCTCTTCTCCTAGGGCTGCCAATACATGTTACCCAGTTGCAAGTGTTGCTTGCCAGAGTGCCAGTGATCAGGGTCAGGGAAAAAGCAAACGTAATTTATTGCCTCTTTGAGTGGATATCTGAAAGAGAGTTGGAAACAGCCCGTATACTTGAAGTGTAACTTCCTCACCACAAAAAGCTTGGTGTTGTCACACGTGCCAAAGTGTCCATTGCAGGCACTCAAAGCTAAATGTGCTGAATCCCAGCATGACTGATTTGTGGCTCTTCTGTTATTAGCTGTCAACAGAGGCCCAAGTATTTTACCTTGAAATATTTTCCTTATGCCAAGATCAGGAAATGTACTACATTCTGCCAATGTTCAAAATTAATTTTGCTTCTGGGAAACTTGAGCATACAAAATGCTAATTAACGAAATTGGCTTTTTCCTCTTTAGAGGTGTCCATGAAATCTGGAGCTGTCTAGATTTGACATTAATTCTAGCACCTGAGACATTCCAACCTGTGAAGTTGAATTAGATGGTGTTTATAATTCATCACTGTCTTCCTGAAGATGGAATCTCATAAACATTTGATGGTAGTCTTGGAAGTCAGCAGGTATATATGACTAGAATAACAGGAGTGGAGAAATCAGGCTTCTGAAATCACTTAGCATTACTCGCTTTATCTAAAATAAAAGCAAACTTTAAAGAAGTAACGGACGAGATTCCAAGTACTTCTGCGCAAGAACTATGCTTTTTTACTATGAGATTAGAAGATCATCACAAAAGTTTTGGTTCTTTTATCATGGTAGGCAGACAGGATCTAATGGGGGATCCAGGATTGTGTCTGACACCATTCAAGTACATAAACAAAAATTCACAGAGATTCACAGAGACGAAGCTGCCTGTCACTTAGTATGTTTTAGGCATAATTCTGTTGAAATATAAGACTGCACCATAGAATTTTAAATATTATTAATTTAATAGATTGCCTTGTGACATTTATATGTTGTTTGGGAAGGTATTATCTCCCTGTTTTGGTGAGCTGGCCAGCCAATCTTTATACCCTTGAATGCTACTTCTTTTTGTGACCTTTGAAAATCTGCAATCAGGGCTGTAATTGGAGATGATCACTCGGCAGAGAACAAGAGGGGTACTGATGGATTTAAGATCAGAGAGATTTAAGGTCAAAGAGAATAACCAGTTTCTTCCAAAAGTGAAAAGAGAGGAAACACAAGAATCTACAGGCCAGTTAATGATGCAATTAATAGACAGATATAAAGAGAGAAGAGCCTGAATACTTAACATTAGCCATTAAACAAAACCATACAAAACTGCTGTAATTTTTGTTCAGATAAAAACTCTACTTGGTGATGGAGACATAATGACAATTTCTATTACATGTGAAAGGTCAGTAATAGGAACCAAGGGCCAAATTCCACAGTGCTCTGTAGCTATATTTATCATGGCCCTTTTTGTTCCTGCAATACAAGTAGATTTTGCATAAATTTGTTTCATTACTCTAGACCCCATTAGGATGAAGCACAGCTTTGGTAAGAATAATAGAGAGGGATAGTTAGCTTTGATTGCTACCTTTTAGGGTCACCTCAAACAGCTAGGTACCCATTTAAACTGAGAGAGGGTAAAAGCCATTTGTTTGCCTGCTCAGTCCTGCACTGTGGGTTAGAAATAAAGCCATTGTATTTGGGTTGATAGACTCAGATTCATAGAAGGCTTGCAGAGGTTTCTCCAGGAGATAACTTCATTCAGCAATGTTTGCTATCCTTTGGAACAAACCTAGGAAAAACTGCCAGAAACCCCCCTTTCATTGATCACAACACTGAAATGGAAAATATTTTCAGAGAGGTTAAATTAGGGGATGAAATACATTATAAAACTGGGACCTGGTCTTACTTTCTCCAGGAATCCAACAAGCTAAGGCAAATACTGAGGATAAATGTAGTGAAACTGTCCCTTTCCCTGTTGTAAAGTTGCTGTCATACAACTGCAGCCAAAAAATCCAATTTAATGAGCTTATGGCAGAAAACTAACCCTTATCTAAATTTTTTTATTTGGACACTCTCCTGCCTCCTCCCATTCATTTCTGGATGTATTTCAAGTTTCTGACTCATTTTGTTATCTGTGGCACAGTTACTATCATGAGAACCTCTTTTGGGGCTCATCAGGATAATATCATCAGGAATTTTGATATGACATTTGGGTTTTTTTTCAGACCATCCAATCTACTATGATTAATAGTCTTGCAACTGCCTTTATTCAGGATTTTTTTTTTTGCCTTTTTTTTTTTCCAGTTTGCTTGGTTTTTTCTTTTAAATAGAAAGTGCACCTTCAACTGATATAAGCTTCAGACATATAAATGTTTCAGCCCACATGATGCCTGATGTTATTTCTCCTCAGGTGCAGTTCTTGTAATTTGTTATTGAGGACTCATGTCTTCAGGAACATGCTTTTCAAATCAACAGGTCCAGCACCTTGTGCAGAACGGGGTGTAAAAATATCCCAAAAACAGCAGCAAGTGGCTGCTGAACAACAGTGAACATTGTCCAGTTCATAAACTGGATGAACTATCTCTGGAGAATCAGGGGTCTTCAGAGGGAGGATACAGCCACCAAGACTTGGGCCATAAGGAATGTCTGGTGCTTCTGAGACTGGGAGTTATGGTGTCCCACCTGCTAGAACAGGCTGTGGCTGAGGAGCTAACTCTGCATGGAAGAATTTTGGAGGAAACAGGCAGCTGTGATGTCTTAGGCACCTAAGCACGCTAGAGGATGTGTTTGTAGACTCTCCTGTTAGAATATCTGTGTTTTACTGAGGTGAGTCTCATGCAGCTAGTATCCATTTAAACACCCAGCAGCACTGGTCACAGTATGCTGTCCTTCAGATGCCTCTTTCCCATGTGTTGTCAAAGAAAGTGGTCATGCTTGTGGTGTGGGTTGTGCAGGCACACTTCCTGGAAGGAGCTGTGGGCTTCTCCACCATACAAATGAACAAAATGTCCTCAGAATCAGAAGGCTATATGCTAAAGGTCATGTCATGTTCTCTTTCTTGGCTCTCCAGTGCACACCAGACAAATCTCACAAAACAACACCATGTATTTCTTGGATTTTTAGAGCTGAGGAATGTGATTTTGTTATCAGTGTAGCTACAAGCAGAATGTACAAAAGCCCTGGGAAGATCTTGGAGAAATTAATTTATCAAGGGAATATTGAAGTCCTAACAGCTCCCAAGGGACTCCCAAGTCTACATTAAAGACTTTGTACTGTGACTTGCTGATAGTGAGGATGGAGTTTAAGCTTTTTCTCTTCCACCCAAACTGCACAACCCTTTTAAACAAAATTGGTCTTCATATATGTCACAGGAGTATTTCCTTTAACTTACTTTTTTAAACTTTCCATTCTTTCTCAGAATGCTGCATATTGCAATTGCATAGTTTCTCTGTAATCATGTTAGCTCTGTTTACTTGAAATTGATATGGAAAATTGCTCAGATGGTTTATCCCTTTCTGGAAAATATCTTTCACAGGATGATGCTAAGTAGGAAAAACTGATAGATTCCTCTTCTGCCCTATCTGGCCCTATCCAGATTTCTGTGAAGTGACTGAAAAGATTCCTATCATTTTTCAGGGCACCTGGACTCCTAAAAAAGCTGTAAGGAAGGTGGACCACTCTTGGACTTCTACTGTTCTCATAGCAAGTGCAGAGACAGATTTCTGTGAAAGCTGAACATACTGTGCCGAGTCTGTGAGCCTCTTTGGGTCCATTGCTGTTTATAATAGTTGTTGATTATATTCCATTTTTCTCCCTGAAGGTCTCAAAGGACATTGCAAACATCTGGTTGAGCATCAATCCCTAGATCTGTGACTGTTTCAATCCAGCTGCTACCAAAATGAAAAATGACAATTGCTTAGTGCTTGGAGATAGGGAAAACTATGGAGTCTTTAATGCTCAGACCTGCTGCTGTCTCCTGTGCATTTTAAAAAAACTGCAATATATTTTCCAGTATTTCATATATCAGATACTTCAGCTGGAAGAGCATTTCTTAAAATAGAAGTGTTCATAAATCATAGAAGAATGGCTGCTGTCCATTAAGAACATAAAATAAGGCTCCTACCCATGGGCAGCAAATTCATCAGGTCACCAGGTCATCTGTTCACCTGGGACATTCTAGTGAGAAAGAACTGATCCTGAAGCAAGCACCCAGATGGACCTGCCTCTCCTTGTTGGGGTGGCCTTGTATCCACCACTAAAACTCTGATCTTTTACATGAGCCAGGATTTTATCCAGTAACTGTTATATTCACCTTAGAGTCCTTGACTGAGGTCTTGCTTTTAGAAAGATCTCTTGTACTGCTTTCAAGTGTTTCAGTAACAAAAACCATCCCACCGTAGCTGATGCATTGTCCCAATAATTTATTACACTGCCTCTTAGAAGGCACAGCTCATTCTTGCACTAAATTTGGTTAATGTCTTCTTTCAGCCTTGAGTGCACTGAGCATGCAATTCTCAGACACCAAGTTTATGTACATAAATCTGCTCCAATAATAAACTTTTGGTGTCTGGCTTGCTTTGTCTAGGGAAGATATTATAAATATGTTCTTTTTTTGTTCTAATTTATAACGTGTTCTTGGAGTCCGGGTGTTAAATGAATTTAACACTTTCAAAAAAAACTCTTTCCTAGCTAATGTAATTTTTCTAGATTAACTTGTGCCCATGACTAAAGCTGCTTCCTTTCCTACCATATTTGAACAGATTTATAGCAACTTTGTTATGTCTTTATAGGTAAAATGAAGAGAGTCTGGCCTTGGTCTCAAGCACATCAAGCATGACCATGTGTGCTGTTAAACTTTTAGCACCCTCCATGGCATGAGCTTCGCTTGAGCAAATTGATTCCCTTCACCACCCCTCAGAAAAAAAAAAACAAAAACCATGGAATATTGATATTTGAGAAATCTGAGGGTGGGAGTGGGATGCCCACAGTGCATATTTGTTTTCAAAGTCCCTGAGATGCTCTCAGTGAGGCCTCCCCAGCTGGGTGTGCAGTGTCAGCTGCGTGAGGATGGGCAGTGCCTTGTTATTTTATTCACAGAGTATAAACACAGCTTCTATGCAAGCCTAAGTAGGCATTACAGAAGAAGTCATTAGGAGGAAATTCTTCACTGTGAGGACAGTGAGACACTGGAAGAGGTTGCCCAGAGAAGCTATGGATGGCCCATCCCTGGAAGTGTCCAAGGCCAGGTTGGGGGGCGCTTTGAGAAGCCTGGTCGAGTGGAAGTTGTCCTTGCCCATGGTGGGAAGGGTTGAACTGGAGTGATAATTAAGGTCCCTTCCAACCCAAACCCTTCTATGACTATGGAAAATCAGGTGTTTTAATTAAACTGTTAGGCTTGTTCAGAAGAAGAGGAAGCTCTTGGCATTGTCAAGGGGCTGAGTACCTGCAGCCCACCCAGAACAGCTGGGGAACACCTGGCTGGAGCTGTTGGATGGCTGGTACCAAGCTGTAGATGCGTGGATTATCTGTCCATGGAATGAGCAGTTGTCGTGTGCCTAGAGGACAGATCCCGCTCCCTCCCTGTGTGCTCAGAGTGTTTCAGGTGTCTCCTGTGGCTGGGGAATCCCAGCTGTGTGTGCAGTAGCCGTGGGGACGCGTGCGGTTCTTGCCATCTGCAATGCGTGTTGACAGGATGAGTCAAAACACCCATTTCGTTTCAGTGCTATGTTTTATATATAGCACCCTACCAGCTGTGTGCAGGAGAATATCCACAGAGGTATGTTGGTGCTTCACCATTTTTAGAAGCCAGACTCCCCCAGTTTCACAGGGAATAGATATCTAAATGCCTTTGCAGTATGAGTAAAAAGCTCTGATGGGAAAGTGGCTAATATTTTAAAACTCTTCCTACTCTCTCTTTGTTCTTTCCTTATTTTTATTGCATTCTTCTTACATTACACACAACATTTTTTTTTTCTGAACTTGAATGAGTATATACATTATGTTACTGTTTTATAATATTATTGCTATAGAGATTATTTTGGCAAATAAAATTTCCCCCTACATACCATGATGAAAACATAGCACATTTTAGAATTCATCTGAGTCAGATTTAATTTCTTGACAAGTTGTACATTTATAGAAAAGTTATTTCATAAGAATTAAATGTAGTGCTTATTCAATCATCTGTTGCAACCATCTGCTGCTGATATATTATTTTGATTCATCATCCTAGGCCTGGCAGGACCCCATCCTCTCCCCAAGGGAGTCAACTGCAATTTTATTATACCCTTCACTCAAAGCAGGATAGAATCTTCATTCAACTTACTACCCAAGGTGAATTATAACATAATCTTCTTTCACTGCTCTGCAGATAAGAGTTTAGTTTCTACAGCAATGGCATTGTCATATTGGAATTTTTCACAACTTCTATTCAAACATAACGTCCCTGTCTCAAACATTTTTTGCTACTGCCTGTAGGTTAATCATATTTTAAAATTCACAAGAAAATGTGGCACTTAAGTACAAACATTTTGAAATGTACTAAGTTACAGCCACTGATCTCCTTAAGATGCCACTTATTTGGCACATCAGCAACCAGGTTAATTAATGTTTCTTGAATAGGTATAGTTGGTTAGCATTACATTCAGCTTCACTTAAGTATCTTTTCTATTCTTATATCTTATAAGCAAACTATATATGACATAGTAATTGGAGTTTCTAGCTGCTGCTTTAAAATTTTATCTCTAATGTCTACATAAACTGCAATATTTCCCTTAAATCCTATTATTTCTGGCTGCACTCTGAAATTAGAAATGAAAACCTTGTGCTTGCAAGCGCAACCTGTCCAAATATTTCAGATAAGATGCTTCAAGACTAGCTGCTGATTTTCCTAATAAAGCAGCAGCAGGATGTTTTCTATTTATATATTTTTTAAAAACCCTCATTCATATGTGTGTATGGTCTTTCTATACAAAGAAGGATTCTTTTTAAAACAAATGAAGCAGTGCCTCAACTATCCTTTGTATATATGAAATACAACCATGTTACAGACATACATACATACACCCCTGCCTGAACAGATGTGATAATTTGATGTCCATATAAACATTTTTATTTTGACAGCTGTACATCACGTATTTTTCCATGAAGCACAAATATTTGGCATTTCCTGCCTTCTGAGACAGCTTTTTGAGGAAACAAGGCACTTTTAATCACAAATACAGTTTCAGCTGTGAATCCTTAACAGCTAGAGGAGCTTGACCATTCACAGAAATACTTATGAGTGACCAAGGTTAATAGTGAAGAGGTAATATTGTTAACTCCCATGCAAATTTCAAAGCACCAGGCATAGATAAAATCAAAGATAAATATTTTAAAAAATGAACACATTAAAGCACTTCTATGCCCCTTATGATATTAAAAATTACTGAGCCATCAGTATTTCTTACCTTCCTACAGCTGGAAAAATGAAGTTGACAACTGTGTATAAATTAATGTTTATTCAAGACGTTATTGTAAAGTACAGGTTTTTTATTTCTTTCCAGAAAGTAATTATATGCATTGCTACCAAACTGTTTGAGTAGCAACAGCTACACACAAAAGGCCTACCAGAATAAAATGTCTGATGGTACCATGTTACCAATGAATTAGATACAAGCAACACACGCTTCTTCTGATGCCTTTACTCAAAAGTTTTAAGCTTTTTTGAGATTTTTTACTCTTTATCAAAAAAGAAAACAGAACAAAACAAAAAAAACCAAAACAAACAACCCCCTCTCCCCCCCAAAAACAACAACAAAAAAAAAAACCCCAAAAAAACAACAAATAAACCCAAAATAAACTGAAAGGAAAAATCCTTCAGGCAAGAGTCACTGGCCTGCTGCTTGCTTAAAAAATGTAATTAGAATTTAGCGACTGAATGAAGAAGGACAGAAAGAATTGAAGCCTCAAATTGCTATTCAAATGTCAAGAAAGGCTGGGTGAACTCAACTTTGGGCACATTAGGTAAATGAGACCTGGGGGTTGTTTAATCTAGGATAGTGGGAGCTATAATCATTTTTGTGTAAGTGGATACAACTTCATTTCCATAAATGTAGCCAGAGCTGTTCTCTTCCCAATCACCCTCTACATTACAGCCTATGTTAGATTAACGTGCCCCTTTTTATTTCCTGTTTTTTCTGTGGTCTTTGAGAAATATTTCACCTTTATGGGTGACATTCATTTCACCTAATTTTGGCTTTTAAAAGTTAGGCATCTGTCATAGAGTTGGGCATCTGTCATAAAATGCACTTATTTTATAAGCAACAAAGATTATAAATTGAGCAATTGCCTTTTTTCCTCCTGCAGTGGAATGTAATTCTGGGACTGTTGGGGAGCAGCAAGGACTCAACAGAGCTGCTGTGGACCCTCCAGTCTGACTTTCTTCCACCAGAGACTCCCACTACAGTACTTGTGTAACCTGGCCTCACTGCCAGTTGTTCCCTACAGTGATTTTCCAGGTCTCAGCAAGAAAGCTGAGCACTAAAAAACAGTTTCCAGCTTCTTCTGTCTCGCAGCCCACAGAAGATGTCTTAACAGCTTTCCCATCAACCTTTAGTGCCTAAACTCCAGATTTTCCTTTTCTGAAGATTCTCTTACTCCAGACACATTTAGAGATAGGTTTAAACTTCAAAACATCATGGCAATCAGAACCTTTCACTTCAGAATTAAAAAATAGCTTGGGTTAGAAGGAACCTTTAAGATAATCTAGTCCAACCTTCTTGCCACAAGCACATCTTCAGCTAGATCAGGTTATCCTGAGCCCTATCCAACATGACCTTGACTATTTCCAGGGATGGGGCATCTTAGCTACTCTCTTGGCAACTGTTCCAGGGTTCCACCACCCTCTTTGTAAAAAATCTTCTCCTCATATCCAATCTAGATCAACTCTCCTTCAGTTTAAAATCACTGCCCTTTGCCCTATAGCAACAGGCCCTGCCAGAAGGTCTGTCCCCATCTCCCTCGTAAGTCCCCTTTATATATATGCTATTCCTAATTTCATAGGAAAACATCTCTGAAACACATCAAAACTCCCTCAGAATAAATATTTATCAGGCCTGACCACTGATCCTTCAGATTTCTCTGCCTTCCTCTGTATCAGACGTTAACAAAGGAGAAAAACTTATGTCCTGACGCGCCGCCCCGGTGTCCACTCGGGCTCCGGCCAGCTCTCCGGGGCAGCGCACCGTGTGTGGCCGCTCCCCGTCCCGCCCG
>VWZP01004354.1:655736-675462 GCA_013396995.1 Dicaeum eximium
GGGGCAAACCATCAGGGATTACAGAATAAGGGAGGATTTAGGGGGATACCAACAGTAATATTAAACATTCAACAATAATATAAAACACTAGAAAACCCACTACCACAATGTCCTCCTCCTTTCCCTGATGAGAACTGAGAGTCCTCAACAGAAGGCAAAGAAACACTGGGGGCAATCTATTGGAAGTCTATTACCAAGTCCCTCATATAAAGAATGAAGTGAATGAAGCTTTTCCATGAACCATTTGGAGAAGTTTCCCATTGGCAGGCTCTGTTCCTCAAGGTGGAGTTCGACAACATAGACATCTACAAGTCAGAAAACGCAGGACGGTGCAGGCAACACGGGAGGCTGCTATTCTTTACTCATGGAAATCCCAGAGGGAACAGTCAGGGTAATGGTCTACCTGACCCCTGCTCATAAGCAAGGGATAGCTGTTGAGCCTGGTGGTAGCCAATGGCACAGTATTCAGATGAAACTAAACTAGAGAAATGTACTAAGGTGGTTGAAATCCGGGTTATAAAAGACACAGAGTTGGTTCCTACCAACCACTTCAAGGTAGAACCACTTTACCAGGATTAGTCAGTGCATGAGATACTCCAAGGCAGTCATGTCACTGAAAATCACTGCATGTTTTTTCATTAGCAGCCATTTAGCCAGGCTAAGTGGCACTGGCCTGTCTCTGAGTTAAGTGCAGTATTTTTCTCCTTGTGGTGTGAGGCAGTCATACAGGGATGCAGTTATTGATGTCACAGACCTTTCTCTGAGGGAGAGACTGCCTTTCTCTCCATGATTGTACAATAACTATCCAGATAATAACAATAATGTTAGACACCAGCTTGTTTGCACCTAAGGAACATCAGAGATGCGTGCAACATATATCTACCATGCTGTGTCAAAGTTATCCCTCACACCGTGTCAAAGTTATCCCTCTAAAGCTTTTTTCCTAAAAACCTTTTCAAGCATTTTTTCTTTCATGTTGTTTCAGTTTATCTTCATTTTAGAAGTATGAAAGATCAGATATATACAATTAGATTTTTAGAAGTATTTTCCTGTAAAAGATATTTTTATGTATCTATATCTAGATATATATCTAGATATATATAAAAGCAGTGTACCATTAGGCTATTACCCCTTGTGCATCGCAATTTGCTCCTTTTAAGTGTACTTTCACAGTGATTGAAGCTAATGATTGAATCTTCTGCTTTAATTACATGTGTCAGAAGTAATTTATCAACAGAGAAGTAATTAATCTGTGCTTTAATAAGCAATACCTCATATGATCTGTAAAGGGATTTTTAATCTGCTTTTCTGGCCCTTGGAATTCCCAAGGATATTTTAGAGGAGATGGAGTGAGAACTGTATTTTCTTAAGTTATTAATTTCAAGTTGTTTTTTTGATGTAGCTTATTAAAAGTTGTAACAAATAAAGATATTTGGATAAAAGTCAGATATTTATACTTTTCCTCAAAACACACACACAAACACACACAAAGTGTTTTAAACTTCTGAATACCCATCAACTGACAAAGTTTTCAGCAGAGAAATTTTACCTGCAAAACAACAAACAATACTGTTAATGGTATAGTAATTTTTATTTGCAGAAGTGAAATAAGAAAGCCATCCCTTCAAATTTGAGATGACTATTCCAAGCTATAGGTTGGTCTGAATCATTAATATTAATAATCATGATAACATTGCAATGAAGACACAAGGCATCCAGTGAAAGCCAATAAAATGACAAAGTTTAGAAGGATTACAGTTTTGTTTTACCGAAAACAAATAGGACTTTTGGATTGGGAAAGACTAATAAACCAAGGGTTGCTATAACTCACATATGCCTTTAAAATAGAATGTCATCCTGATAGGAAATTTGATAGAGCTGGCTAATAAATAAGTGCAATGAATATATCAGGGATAATTAGTAATGCTCTGCCAATGAGTAGATGCATTTCTTAGAACAGGGTCCTACTTGTTTGCTTGAATATTTTAGTGTCACCTAAAAACAAAACCTTAGATTTGGCTGAAGGAGTATTTTGACAAAGTACTTCTAACACTCAGCCAAACTATAGAACATTGTTTTATATCACTTGTTTGCAAAAAACACTTATAAAATATGCCTTCCTCGAAATTGCTTGTCAAAATATCATATTGAAATTAAAAGGACATCCACTGTATGGACATACATGAAAGAAAGATTATGATGGAAAACATAATTTTGGAAATGCATTCTTCAAATTTATGGAAAAAATATTTAGAGGAAATCAGACAAAGCAAATGTAGTTGTTCTAATGTTCTCTTAATTGAGCATACTGAGTTCTATACATAGTTTTTCATGGTGTAATAATAATTTTTTTTTTTCTGAGTGGTCAGATGACAAAGAATTCATTGATAATTGCTTACATAACTACTAAACATTTCATGAAGTTTAACATTAACAGTTGTTTGCACTGAGACAGGGCTGGAAGTAATTCACTGTTTTTCGTGCACTAGTCTCATATTTTGACAATGCCAATCACCAACCATAGGCAGACATTCCATGCAAATCAGAAAACAAAACACAATGAGCAGACAGCAAGTAGTCACTATTTCTCTAGAAGTGAAAAAAGCAAAAAATTAAAGGGAATATATTTGTGAATAAGAAAATCAAATGTAAAAGAATGATGAGCTCCTCCCTTACGGAAAACTACCACAGGTGAGAAGGGAGTAAAATCAGATTCCAGTGCAGAAAGTGCTGGGGTGCAAACCCAGGCTCAGCATGGTGGTGAGTGCCGCTGTGAGAGCAGGGTTGACTTCTGTAGAACTTTTCCCAGCCTATCCTCACGTTGTGGCAGATCATACCACATTGTGTTTCTGTCAAAATATCACCTGATGTTTAAAGCAGACACTGTTGTGACGAGCTCTTGTGCATAGTTTGCTGCCTGAGCATCCTTGTCATTTTACTATGTGCTGCCATGTGCTGGGGCATGCATGGACCAGGCTGTTCCCTCTTCACAAAGACCATTCTAACCAAGACCAAAGTGTCATGGAAAGTTCATTCACTACATGTGGGATTTTTTACAGGGATTCAGAGAGCCACAGCTTGCTCAGTTTGGCTTCTAGAACATGATGCTTCTTGGGAAAGGACAGAGGACAAATTGTTTCCCTCTGAGGAATCTGACATTGGGGTTCTTCCTCTCTTCTGCTTTTGGCAGCCAGGCTGTGCCATATGCAGCTGCCAAATTTTAGATTAAATAAGTTGAGTGTCATTTACTGAGTCCTCCACAGCAAAGAGCTGAAACTGTGTTTTGCACAGACACATCAGTTATTCCTGTTCTTTAAACACTGAGTCTGACTAGCTTCAAAACAAGAGATGGATGTCCAGAGGAAGCATGGTCTGTCAGAAACTTCAATGGTTCCTTCATGATGTAAGGCAGTCTCTGTCTAGCTTGCCCTAGCCCTGAATCTGTACACGCCCTCACACAGATAAGAAGGCAGCATTTAACTCTGGGTTTCTCCCAGTGCATAGACACTGGGGCTGTATCTCTCAAATCCTACCCAACACCCTCATTTGCTCCAGGATTTTTCTTTTCTTTTCACACAGAAGCACTGAAATCAATGACTTTTTGGAGCACTGACAAATATCACCCCTTTTGAAACCCTGCTGAAAGGTCCAAAGATTTCAGTGTCCTTTTAAGGTTGCCTTGAACAACCTTATCTTAATCTAAAGACAGTCCTGACCAGGGGGGTGGACCATACAATAGCCAGGTCCCTTTGAACCCAGATTTTCCTATGATCCTGTCAAGACCAGTTTTCCTAGCAGCCCTCAATATCATTTTCATGTGTATTTCTCTGCTATTTTAGCCTCTTCTCCTCCAAAACATTTCACTAGGATTTTCAAAAACATGCACAATATATTTGCCTTCATGACCTTTTATTGTGCCTGGATGGAGTAGAAAGGCAAAGCTCAGAACTCACTTATCATTTAAAAAATCAAGCTAAGAGAAATGGCAAAATATTGCAGAAGGCACTGAAACTGAGAATATTTTCTGCTCAAGTTTACACATTTCTAATACTTAATGCTATTCTTCTGTAGTTTAGCCGGACATTTTAATGTGTTCACTGCCTAAATTGGGGAATTATTTAATGCATGAAAAATGCTGCTGTTCAGCTTGGTGCCAGGTGGCAAAAGTACTCTATTATTATACTACCAATAATATGCTTCAGTTTTTCACACTGAAAAAGAAAGAACACATAACATGACAAACAGTATAAAACTTCACAAATATTTAAAATAAAGCACACAGTGCTTGGTTAAACTGACTTTTCCCACTTACTGTTGATGACTTTACTACCACAAAACTGCAAATTGCTGCTTTGGAAAAAGATGACAATTCTTACTGGCCAGAGTTAAACATGCTTAGTTGTTTGCCAGACTTTTTCACATCCTTAAGTTATTAACTTTATTCTTTTTTATGACACATTTTTCTTTTTCACAGAAATATTGTCTGAAGCTGTATAAATATATATATATACAAACTGAACATCTTTCCAGAATCTTGTTGGTTTGTTTCCTTTATCTCTTGTTCTTTGTATTTTGATGGACTACACATCTTCAGCCATCCCTTCTCACTGGAACTATCTGAGAATATTACTTAGAGGAAAGATGTCTCCTTTTTTGGAACATTAAGAATTTTAAAAAAGCTAGAAGGAGGAAAGGACTAGACTGTCACAGGCAGAGTAAGGATAATGAAAATGGAAAGAGATGTAGAGGACAAGGGGTGCTGGGATCATGAATGGAAAGAGAGATTAAGAAATGAAATTTAAAAAGTGTTTGGAAAATTGGATGTTAATTGTCAGTTCAGATACAAATGGGCTTTGGGGCAAAGGCAACTCAGGTGAATAAGTTAGATGGAAAAAGAGTAAAAGTGAATTTTTCTGCTGTGGGATGAAAGGAAGGAATAGGGCTAGGGAGAAAATTTACCATGTTGAAAACGGGGAGGATAACTAGAAAAGGAATAGACAAGTAAGAATACTGAGAGGGTAGAGGGACCAGGAGACACCTGGGAAAGGAGGAAAGGTAGGAGTGCAATGGTGGGGGGGCTGCACAGCAAAAGTGATGAGCTGGGAAGAGGTATGGAGGTGAAAAGAGCAATACACTGCCAATGTCAGCCAAAAGAGGGGGGATCAAGAGTGGCTGACAAGGCAGCCATACACACCTGTTTAATTAATGCACATTGCAGTCCTACCCCTCACACACAGTGTATGTGTGGATATTCTGGACACTGCTTTTTTTGTGCTGATGGTCTCACTTGTCTTTCTTTATTTTTTTCATGGTAGTTAAAATTAATTTATAATTTCACATAATTAATGAGAGAAAATAGATCCATGGTTTACAAGACACAATGTTTTCTAAAAATAGAAAGAATATAAATAAAGACACTCTCTCTTGCCTAGACATTGTTCTGTAATTCAGAGCTGGTTGCTCTGGTAACTTCCAAAGATACTTTTTTTGCTGAGCTGAGAAATGAGCTGACTTGTAAAGCCACACAGCCAAATAGTTCAAGCAGATAGTGAGTGACCTCAGAAAACAGGAAAAGAAAAAGGATTACGAAAATTGTCCCATATTAGGGCTACAGCATCTGTCTTCCAAGGTAAATTTCTGAAGTACTTCTTTTATACAATCCACTTAACACTTTTCCTCCTAAGTCTGTTATTTAGGTCAGGGAAAAAAGGATCCTTCAACATCTTATTGAAAAGGTCTCATCTCAAACATCTGACACAATCATATTGCAGTTTCCCTGCAGTACAAACAGTAGAAACAGTACAAACTATGGCTGTTTTCACATTTATGGAGAGGAGAGGAGAGGAGAGGAGAGTTTAAATGTACTTTGAATAAGATAGAAGACAAAATGATTCATCATGTAGCTCCAGTGAGTTCATGAGAGATATACCAAGGAAGAAAGATAATATGCAGCTCATTTTATTCTCATGTTAATGGACACTGCAATCCTACGAAAGATAAAGCCAAATCTATAAAAATATTTTTGTTTACTGTTAATGGAATTGGAAAATTACAAAAAACCCCTACACAATATTTATATGGTACTTATTTATTAAACCTGCAGAAAATTAGATAAGTATGCATGTTCAGCTTTGGAAGACTTTCATGTTTCCCTCATGCTTTTGTATTTGGGGTAGAAGTAATTACAGTTAAGTCTAAGACTTCTCCCTACTAGAAGGATGAAGAACTTTATAGGAAGGAGAAACAGTAACAAGATGATAATCAGAATTAAGACTTATCTTTGGATAGGGCAACTGCATCATGAAAACTGTAGAATACTCTGATGGATAGGAAGTTAATTTATACCAGTGTGTGCATGCATATATAATGTACTTGCATATAAATATATACATATTTATAGCTACAACTAATCAGTTCATCCAAAGCCTTGTAATGTGCATGAACTTTTCAGTTTGCACATTCCAAAGATATGTCCTTTGCCAAGATTGCATTTTGTCTGCTCTCAGTCATCAGTCTTGGTGATTTCCCTTCTCTTTCTATTTTTGACTGTCTCCACAGAGTTCAATCTGTGACTGCACACTACTGCCCCTTGACTATTCCATGTCCTTAAGGGTCTCTTTCAGGGCTTTTGATTTTTTTTTCTGTGTTTAAATAAAGTGTGAGCTTGAATGGCTTATGATGGTCTACTCCAGACTCTGGGCAGAATAAACTGGCAGAGTAGTTTCTTGGACTAGCTTCTGTTCTAGAAGTCATTCTGACTTGTCTCCATCACCAAAAGATCTAAGAGTCTTCCATCCTTGTGTTTAATGGAATCTAAGAGTCTATCAACGAGGCTGAAGAATCTTTATATAGTTATGGAAAAAAGGTCTAAGAGTGGGATCTGATTTTACAGTCCTAGTAAATTCTGAAAGAGGAGAACACAGACACTTTGCTTTCTCAGTGGAAGCATTCTATAGAGTATTTGACGATTATATTGATATCAACTTATTTTTTAGCATACAAGGATCAGATACAGCTCCCAGAATTTACAGGGAGTTGGAACTTTCCCTGCACTCACCCCATGGAGACCACCATTGGCAAACTCCAGCTCGGTGTATGTAATGAGGATAGAATCAGGGTAGGATTGATACATTCCAGTCTGGCAGTCGATTGGTACAAGTGCCAGTCTGGCAACTGATTCCATTTAATGTTGGAGGAGGTCAGAGATCTCACACTTTGTTAGGTCCCAGCTGTCCAATGGGCTGCTCCAGTCCTTAAGAAAGCCATGCTTAAACTTCACAAAAGCATCTCTTCTGCTTTCCATTAGGTGACCTGGAGCAAATCCCATCTGTCCCTGCCCAGTGAGATACAGAAAAATATCTATCTCAAACTGAAAGCCATTTGTTCTTAAAAAACATATGAAATCATCCTTTTGGTAACTCTGTGATTGTTGTGGATGAACTCCTTTTTTTTTTTTTCAACAAGAAAATAGTGATTCAGGTACAGAACAGAAGAGCACTTTTTTATGTTCTTTCCCATCTTCCCAGCAAAGATATTACTTTCTGAAGCATGGAAGATATCGTAAAATTTATTCATCAAGAGACAAAGTATATTTCAAGCAGAGAAAGATTTTTGATATCAGTAATCTCCACTGTACAATGACTAGCAAATGGATGTAAAGCTTATTTTACAATAATCAAGAATCTCTGAAGCAGTGTATCTGAATTATGCTCCTTCATGGGAAAATTAAGAAATTGTTTACTAAAACTAATAGTATTATGCCATTTCTGGTGCTGGCCTAATAACTAGTAAAAGTTATTTAAGAACTTTCAAAAGAATTCACAATAAGACAGTACTTACTTAAGGCCTCTTAAAAGAACTCTCAGCAGTTTAACAGTTCAGCCAAATCTTTTTGTTAATTTCTCTACAGAGCTGCAGGTAGTTTTTGGCCTCCCAGCTTCTTGGAGAGGAGCTGCTCTTCTGGGAATATTCTTTTTCTTGTGGACTGGCATGTGTTAGTTTTTTCAAGCACCAGAACAGGCTAACCATTAAAATTTAAATTACTAATTTTAGAAGAAGAGTTGAGGAAAATCATCCATAGTCTGTGGTGCCAAGGAATCTACCAAAGATAAAAACCTTTGACCCATTTGTATTAGATTAATCCTGTATGAATTCTGTATAATGGGAGAGAGACTAAGACCAACAGCCTATTTTTCTTGCTGTGCACATGAAGTGAAAAGAGTCACCATGCTAGTGATGTACTAATTTCAAATATCCTGCCCTGATCTAGTAGATTGGTGAGATCTACAGAGCTCACCCCCATGCCCACACAATCTCCCAGTCTGACCCCTGTAAGGCTGGTAATCCAGAGAAGTCCCTCACATCAGGAGAGCAGGGCTGTTTCCTCTGGACCACCAGGGCTTGAAATCAGACCTCAGGTGCACACAGCTCTGTCTCCTTGGCTGAGGTTGCACCAGCCTTGTGTAATGCACTGAGTCCATGCAGGATTGGCCATTTCTGCATTTGGATACGATGTTCACACCTATTACTTTATACCATAGATTGAATGGTAGTTTAAAGTGTTCCTTGTGATTTAGAATTTGGTATCATTCCATTAAAATTCACATAGAACCAGTCTTATATGGACAACATGGAACTATTAAGATTGCCACCCATGCTTATGAATACCAATTCAGGTATGTGTATTTTCTCATAAGTGTTGTAATAGACTTGTTACAAACCTCAGTGTAATTCAATATTAATTAGGAAAAAAACAAATTAACAACTCTATTTTTACTTCCTAAGGACTCCCTGCTCTCCCATGTTCCAGTGCAGTATACAGTCAACTGAACAGTTCTTACACCACATTTTTCCCTCCTCCATAAACAAGTCATGTCTGGAAAAATGGAAGCCAAGGAATGACTGTGTCTTTTTGCCATCTGACACATTATCCCTTGTCACTGAATTTCCTCTAAGTACATTTAACCTGTCTCAACAGCCAGGTATCCATTTGGCTAAAAAGGGGGGAAAAAACATCAAACCAATATGAAACTGCTTTTAGTTTTTGTCTTAATACTGAACAAGAAATTAGATTATAGACTTCAGTTGAGTGACCTCTAGAAATCACATCAAAAAAGCGGAGCTATTACTAATCAAAAAAGGAGTATTTCTGTCCCCTCTGCCTGACCAGAAAGAATATGGTCTGTTAGAGCTCTTAGCTGGGAGGGTGGCTTTCTTTAATTCTGGCATCATCCAAGATTCTTATGAAAATTGCAGGTGGGAGGAAAGGATATTTCATGTAAACATCATTTTAGTGCCGTGGTAGCATAAACTAAGGAGGCTTGGCCTGTAGGGCCGAGTAAGAGTGGAGTAAGATAATTAGAAATTATGGAGTATCTCCACTGAACTTGTTTTTGCAAAATGCTGTATCAGCAGGCAAGGGCAGAGCTTGCTGTCAGGACGTGTTAGCCCTTTCAGATCCTTGGCTTTCCATAGTCCCATCTCAACTGAGCTCTTCTCATCACTTTGTGCCATCTGACATTTTATGCATAATACATATTTACTTCTTAATTTTTACTGATAAAAATGCTTATTATCAGGAGACTTTATCCTTGCACACCTTCACTAGAAGAAAACCTCCATTCAACTAAAAAAGTTTCATTTTTCATAAACTATCATCTTTTGGAACTTTGTCAGTAATATTTCTGTACATACCTAGTTAATGATAATAAGCACTTTTAAGATCTTGCATTATGTCAACAGAAACTCCAGTGAGTTTGCTCGATTTGCTCAGGTTTTACTGACTAAAACTGAAAATACAGAAAAAAATAGGTAAATAGCTTGCTCAATAAGACTTATTTTCTGTAATTCCATGCCCCATATTGCCCATACAGGATATGCAGTTTATTGAAAACCTTATCACATCTTTTCATTACTTCCATTACTTTGGCAGTAGCTCCAGCTAGCAGAAGAATCAGGGAATATTTCAGGCTTGTGACTGCGGATGTGAAAGAAATAGCATTGCCTACATCAGATGATTGCTATGGATTAAATATGTTAGATTTAATTTCTCCCACAGCTAATGGCTCAGCTGCAATGGAAGCACTATCATGAGCCCTAGTATGAAAATGGACTAGCACAGCAAGGACTGTGTCAAGTCAATTGAATCTATTAAGTTATTATGAGTATTTAAGGCCATGGAGAACAAGAGACCACCTGAAACAGCAATTTTACATGACCTGCAGTTGAAACCTGAGTGTAGATGGAAACTGGAAAGATGAAAAAGGCTAATTCAGAAAAGTTGGACACTGATTAATCTTGCTATACCTATATACAGTAGTATTGGGCCTGGCTGATACGGACTGTATTTTCCCCAAAGCAGCCCCATAGTGCTGTGCTGTGCATTGGTGGCTAGAAAGGTGTTGATAACACACTAAAGTGTGTTCTGGCTGCAGCTGAGCAGTGCTGGCACAGCATCAGGGCTGTCTCTACAACATCCTCCCTCACCAGCACACTTGGGAGGGTCAAGATCATGGGAGGGGACATGGCTGAGAATGCTAACCAAAATGGACTGAAGGGATTTTCTATATCATACAACATCTGTTCAGCAGTAAAAGCAAAGAAAGGAGGAGGAGGAGGGTGGGGATTCATTATTATGGTATTTGTCCCCTGGAGCAACCCCTATGTGTACTGAAGCCCCACTGCCAGGGAAGTGGCTGGACATCACATGCTGATGGGGAGTAGAGAATAAACCTTTCGTTTTCCTCCTTTTCTGCACACAGCCTTAGCTTTTGCTTTATTACACTGTCTTTATCTTGACTCATGAAGAGGTTTTTCATCTTATTTTCTCCCTCACCGTCCAGCTGAGGAGGTGAGGGATAGAGCAGTGTGGTGAGTACCTGGCATCCTCCAGCCTGGGTCAACCTACCACAACAGCCAAAAGATCAGCAAAGCAGAAGAGGGGAAATTCTTCTTTATATATTTTCCCTGCCTGTCACTGGATCCCTTTCTTCCTTCTTCCTCACCACCAAACCAGCACATTTTGTGACCCAAGCGTTCAAAAGCACAACAGATATATCCTCAGAGGTGGGAGTAGTTATGGCACCTTGATAACCACAAGAATAAAAGGGAGATTCCTTCTAAGGACATCTGATGGCCCCTGGATCAGGAGCAGCCTACCAACCTCCTGAAATGTGCAGTACTTTATTTGACCTAGTAAATACTTCCCTGCAGGGAATGACCATTTTATTAATTCCTCCTCACTACAGGGAGCTGCAGTATTTTTCTGGTGTTTACTTAAACCTCGGGCAGTTCATTAACATTCAGCTTTCTGACTTATTATAGCTTTTGAGTTTATTCACAAGATTTCATTTATGTCTCAAGTTTGCATTGGCTATAAAAGTTGAAAAATTGAAAAAATACAAAACTGAAAACACACTGTTTTCTTGAAGAATCTTACTCTGACTAGATAGCTGCACGGATTATAGATGGTGAGTAATATTTCCCTTGAAAAGAAGGGCAAAAGAGGAATGACTGTTTCTCACCATTGTCTAAATTTCTCCTAGCTTGCAGTCACAGCTGGCATGTGTCTGATGATATTAGATACAATTCACACTTAACTGTCTCACCAGAAATGCTTCAAAGTGATCTGATTGTCTCAGAATGGTAGTTAACTTCTAGGTTACATCAAGCTGGACTCTGAAATACTGTCTAACTTTACGTGCATTATATTTTGGATCAAGAGTGTGGTCTGCGAGCAAATGGCTTCATGTGGTGACCTCACAGAATATAAATGGCTTGTTCTAGATGAAGCCAAACCAGAAGAAGACCCCACTGTGGTGGTCTGGCCAGTAGTGGGCCCTGAACTCACAGGGCCAGACATGATCCAGTTAGTCCAGGTGAAACTGCCTTGGAAGCAGAGACTTTGGGTCCTCAGATCTGTTTGCTTCTCCAAATGGTTGCCATTATGCTGCACTACTTTCTAGCCTCAGCTTGGCATTTGAGAACTTCTAGAATCTTAAAAAGCTGGAAGGAGTACTTTTCTTGGAAGGGAAGGGAAGAAAAGTTTAAAACCAAGGGGAATAGATTGCCTCCAGAGACTTATTCTAGTTTTGTCACTTAAGCATTGTCAAGCTCAGTTCTCTAATGGCTAACTCAAGTCTGAGAGGGCATGGAGCACTTCCCATCTCTCTGTGCCTGTGTGCTTTGATGACAGCCATCATTCATGTCACTGGGAGGCTTAGATATGCCCTACCAGGCAGAAGGGTGGCAGCTCGTACACGCCACCCTGCTTGTTTGATGGGGTGCACCACCACAGTGGGACACACATAGCCTTTAGACACACTGTCAGAAAGACACGGCCTCTTGAGGACATGTGTACATTTCCCACTGACACCAGCATATTAACATTTCACTAGAGTCAGCCTGATGGGATACCCAAGTGTGAACGTGTTGTCAGTAGTGATTAACCACATTTTGCACGGAGGTATTTGGCTTGTTGTTAAGTACCAGCAGCAGTTCCATGTCAGCCTACTGAAGGGATTCAAACACTGCTGATGTTATTGGCGCTGCTCTGATGTCAGTGAGAACAGGCAGCTCACCCTTAAACGAATTGCTCCCCCAAGGAGTCCTTGAAGGCTTCCAGTGCAGTGCAGTCTCTTAGCCCGATGCGATCCAACCATCCCTGTGGGATGTGTGACTCTTCCACAGACAGGACCAGCCTGCTGCAGACCTATCTCAGGGAATTATCTTTTCCTTGCAGAGGTTTGTGCTCTCTCTGGACATTCCTGTTCAGTCTTTGTTGGCAACAAAAATAATGGTTGTTATATTGTCAACTGTAAGGTCAATATTCATAAGTGCTCTAAATTATACTGCTGTAAATCAGTCCAAAAGAGTGTCAGATGTGTTTTGATAGAAATTGCATGTTAGACAAGCAAAATGGCAGGACTTACGAAAAGGAACTGAGCCAAATAAGATAAGGGAGCTTTTATCCTAGAGAAGATCAGGATATTAATTCTTGAATAAAGACTACCACATGTAGTCGGAGAATTATATGTGTCCTGTCCAATCACTTGATTACTAATAAAGAAATAGGTGATCTTTACCAAGTTACACCTTTCTACCATCCAACTTTTCTTCATCTTCTCTTTCAAGGAACAACTTTCAACTACTTAATGTACTCCATATAAAATTCCTTCTTTACCTCAACTGACCTCTCTTTATACAATAGTAATTTTCTGATGTCCTTACAAAACACATACTGGCTCATGTCTGCATTCCAATGTCGTATTTTCCTTTACAGAAGAGAATAATAAAATTAATTTTTCTACAAAATGTATCAAAACAGGAGTATTTGGTATAGGCAGTTTTCCTCTGAAGAGTTTGCTCAGAGCTAATATTTTATCCCACTCCATCAATAGCATCAAGCTAACAGGGACTGTGAGAGCTATTTGTACATATCTTCCTCATTGTACAGAATAAAGAAAAGAACAGAGAGCTCTGGATGTCACATTAGACTGAAGAGTCAAATTCAGATCTTCATCACAGCTTTGCCTTTTGTTCTCTGAATCTTCTGAGTGAGAAGAAGTGTACACTGGAGTGGACTAATTAAAATTTCAGAGCCACATGTGTGTACATTTGGATATGTCACTTAGAAACCCAGCGGTTGGCACACAGTACCCAGGGTTTCCAGCAATGTTTGTTTGTACTTTGAAATGGAAAAAAATAATCCTATATTTAGCACCTCACAACACATATTTAGCTTAGCTCAGTACCCCTGGCCTGGCAGCACTTCATGCTTGTTTTCTCCAATGCAATTCTGTCAAATTCTGGTTAACAGAAAAAGTGAAATCCTGACGAAAAAGCACCAAAATAGTCTGAGGTAACATTTTACAGAATTCATAAATATTCTTTTCAACAGTGAGAGCTCATCACAAGGTTATTTATGCACAGAGCCAAAGCAGATCTTAATCTATGAGCTTCATTTCCTATTCTAGATAATACACAGTATTTATCTCTTCAATGTAAACAGGAAAGCTTGACAACTATACAGGTTTACAGCTTTTAATCAAATGAAAATAGAAGCAATAAATCTTATTTAAATATTATTACATTTGTTGCATAAATTATATTATACTTAGTTAATTCTTGTTAATTATTATTTTTAACTAAAATAGATGTCTATGATTATGTTTAGCTATATGTTTTTGAGAAGGAAAGTTGTTAGTCCTTTACAAGTGTCTTTCCTAAGGATTTCCTGGCTTCAGAAGGCATTTTATCAATACCAAATGCAACACTGTGCAGGGAATTTCCGTACAAGGAATTCTTTGTTGATCTCATTTATACTGGCAAGGGTAGCTTGTGGCTTTTATGTATACAGAATTTATTGACCTTATCAAGAATCATGACAAGCATAATTTTATGCTATTGTACTAATCCATGTATGAGAATTTGGGTTCGTTAATATGCCTGCAGACATGTCAGTTTAAACCCATGTAGTGCTTATGCTTCCAAATTTTTCCTACAAATAAACAAAAAAAAAAAAAANTGCACAGGCCCTTTTGGAATCACAGGTTTCAATAAAGCTCCTTGGAGTCCAGATGATTCTTTCATTTTACCTGTAAAGGTGCAGATAAAAGTTTGGTCATGTCCCTTGACTTGACATCTTTCCTGTAATGCTAGACAAGCTTACTTTAATGTTTTAACCATGATATATGGACAGAAGGGGATGAAGCTCATGCTGCCTTTAAATTCCTTTTGACTTGCATAAACTAGATGAACAAACACAAAATCCTGGTCAGAAATTTCTTCTATGGCAGATGTGACTGAGGACATGGCAGAGGGGTTTGTCATTCCTTTAGTCTGGCAATTGTTTCATCAGGGAACACCAGAAACCTGGAGATGAGATGAGCTGAGCTTTGGAGACATGTCTGGGATACCTCCATGCATGAGATTGTTGACTGAAGTCAGTTTGGACCACCTTTATTTTTATTTCTCATCACACCTAGCCAGTCCAAGTGGCCACAAATACACTTTTGCAGCCAGCAGGTGATGAGTGTTATACTGCAATGTACCAGAGTGGGGAGAAATTGCTCTAAAATTTGCTTTGAAGTTGCCATGGAAACCATTTGCCTCCCATCATCTTGGTTCAGTGTAGCTTTACAATACAGCTTGAGTTGCCAGGTGTCTATATGAGAAACTTCTCAGTATCAAGAGAAGAACAGAAGAGAAAGAAGAAAAGGTTTATCTACCACCAGCATATGAATGACAACTGTTCCTGGGTGACTTAAAGTTTAAGTTGTGGTGTAAATCACCAGACTCTACACTTGGATTAGACACATATCTATTGTTTGACCCATTCTTGTAGCTCCAGATCACCCAAAAGTATTTGTGAGCTGGAAGCCTGGAAGGTCTTTTTTTTTTCTTTTTCTTCTCTCCAGGGCAGCAAGGAGCTTTCTGTTTCAAAACACAGTAAGTGTTCATTGCTTTAGAATTTCACTTCTGCAAGTTTCTGCCTGAATTTGGCAACTGGAGATGACAGGGGAATTTCCACAGTCCCTTCAGTTTCTCTACAGGACAAATGCAGGGAAATGGAAAAGGACAATCAAAGGAGAGTTATCTTAGGCTCTTCAAATAAGCTGCAGACTTATTCTGGCTGAAGAGCTGGATCCTTTCAGGAGCACCAATGCTAGCTAGAAGGAAGCAGGTTTTTAGGAATTCACCAGAAAAGTTGAGAACTGGAAAAGTCAGATTTCTTTTTAGATGGGAGTAAAAGAGAATGCAAAGCCAAGAGCCTGCTGGTTGTTAAGAAAACATTTCTTCTGGAAGTCTGACCTTGATATCAGTGGATATGTGAAATAATATCATGATCCATAAAAGACAGGAGGAAATTTGACCTAGAATGAGATACATGAAGCTAGAGGCATGCCTCTGAGCAGAGCCCTAGGGCTGCACTGCACCCTCAGAGAAGCATGGGTCCTGCAATGTCCCCTCTCTAGGCATCACATGCCATCTCACAGCCATCACATGCTGACCCCTCTGCCCTGGTTGTACCAATCAGCATAAGGAAACAGTAATTAGTCCTTTAGCAGACCTGCCTGGCACATTCATAACACTGTGATCCAGGAGGGAAGAGTAACTCATATGATGAATTTGTCCTATGAAAAACATATCTCAGTATCTCAACAGCAGTGAAAAAAACCCCACCAGATTTAGATTTGCTGTTTATGTACTGGTCAAACAAATACTAAGAGGCTTTTTTTCCCCTCACACTTGAATGCCTGTATCTCCACATTGTAACTTGTCAGGGCATGAAGTGTTGAAGTGTGGCTGGCCAAAATGAAATACTACTACTATTCAAGATTTCAGCCTTTTATAAATAATACATTACTCTTTCTATTTTTAGTGGTAGCTAGGAATTTTAAACAATGACTACTGTACTAGACAAACAAAAGCTACTGTGCTACACACCAGGGGAAAAAAGCCACAGTGAGTCCTGCTATTTATGCTACTGGAAGGTGGTCAGGTCAGGCAGAAAGAAATAGATAAATGCTGGACAGAAGGTGGGGAAAATTTGCACATATCAGTTGCAACACAGAGTGCAGATGTCATGTTCTACAGATGTCACATTGCTTCCCTCTAGGAAATCCTGCTCCTTCACACTGATGAGTCTCCTCTTTTGGTGGTACCATTTGGCCTGTAGGAGCAAGGAAATGCTAGAAGAAACTGCTCATTATTTCACAAAAGGTGTAGTTGTGAGGAGATTTCATTCATTAGAAACATGCTGGCTTTCATCCCTACTTCTGTTTCACTCTTGTACACAAATTATTTTCATGTCTGCAGTGTGAAAGTACAAATGACTCCATGCAAGGAAAGACAAGGAAAGATGCAAGCATTTTCTCAAGGTCATTTTTGCTGCAAAACTGACACAAGAAACAAAGAAATGCAAATGAGCAAGCATATACAGAAATGTCCCCCAAGGCTTCTGATCTCCTTTCCTGAAATCAAAGCAAAAAAAGCTTTGCTGAAGGGAAAGGTTATTCCTGACAGCCTACAGCAGATAGCACAGCCTGAACTGTTAGTGTCCAGCTGTAGGAAAATCAGGGACGCAAGCATATTATAATTTCTGTACAGCCTACAGTGAAATTCAGAGATGTGGTTCAGTTGCTGTGGGGACAGAAACTTTGTCCAAGCACCCAGACATTCCCTGAGAAAGAGTAGAAGAGAAACCTTAGTTCTGCATGATACAATGATGGGGACAGACTAAGTACTCTGATGGAATTTGTCTGGGACAACCATGCTCAGTTTGACCACCAGATTTCTCACCTACCTCCATCACATTATTACATGGCTGTCAGGCAAACAGGACAATTCTGAATCCTTTCTTTTATAGTTCCAAAAAGTGTGTGCCAAAGGACTACTTGGGTTTGTATCATTGGGAAGGGAATGACTGCTGGTGCAGGTACCAAGGATTCATTCATTTGTCTGTATTTGGAACCATGCTGAGATGTGGACTAAGTTCTGTCTGGACCAAAGGGAGTGCACTGAAGTTAGTTCCTAACTCAAATTAGTTAGTTTATTAGAGTTATATTCTTTTCCTGGAATCGCAATGGTTTAAAAGAGTCCTAAAGCAATAATTACACAGTGGCAACCCAAATGCAGCCATTACAGCTGAGGAAGGCCACCTTTATGTTTCCTGCAGTTTGTCTCACAATACAGAGATTTATTCAAATGAATTTCACTAAAGCTCACTTTCTACACAAAAGACTTTGAGAGATATGAACCATTGCCACTTAAAAACTCCTTTCATACCATTATATTAAATTAAACAAAGGAGAACTAGATTAGACTTTGGGGACCACTGTATCTAGTCTCCTGTTTTTTCAGATGAGAGTTTGCATGAGCTGTTATGTCTTAATATAAACTAGTGAAGAGAAAGGCTGCAAGTCCCAACTAAAAGACAACTATAGAAATTTCAATTTAAAAAGTGGTATCATTATACAAGAAAAAAAAATCTCAGTCACAATAATAATACAGTTGCAGTTGTTATCACATATTTCCACGTACAGCACCCCTTTCCTTGGTGCTATGGTCATGCTGCCATGGCCCCTCTGACTCACCACAGGTGGGTGGTGTCAGTCTGGTGCGGGTGGAGAAGGTTCAGCATGCTGTCAGCATCCAGAGTCCTTCACCAGGAGGACTGAACGTGGTTTATCTTTCCTTGCTCTAGGATTCAGATGGGATAATTTTCATTATTGTTAGCTCACCTATACACTTCCTTTTTCTTCACTGGTCTACCATACCAAACTACACGTGACATTACTGTATATGGTGCATTTTAGAAATCTCACTTCTTTCCACTCTTCATTATTCCTACATACTGTTTTGTCTTCATTGCATTTCTTTAGGTAATTACTGGTGAGAGACCCCATTGCACTAGAACCATGGGGTCTGTAGTGAAAGGCCTGGACCCCAGTTCTTATAATTTCTTGCTTGCAATCTTCAAACCCATTTTTCCAGGTCTCTGCTATCTAATAGACTGGAATTTCTCCACACCATGTTATTAAGTCACAATCATAAATATTTCATTCTACTTGCTTCAATATTTCATGTACTTGCTTCTACTATCTATATAAAAAACATAGTTTCATCATGAACAGATAAGCAGGAGTACAACAAGTTAGGTATGACTGGCTGATTATTAGAAAAATTGCAGTTGTGATTAAATGAAAACAAAACTCCAGGCTGGCCAAAAAAAATTAAACAAACCTTGCCAAATCAGTGCACACCCTCTGACCTATTACTAGCAATAGCAATACTATATTAGTAAGCCATAGGGGTAAAGATGAGAAAATCATGCTGTGACTTCAGGGTGGGTCTCTGAGCCTTTTTTCATTTGGCATTCCAGACAATTCTTCTGTTCTCTGCTTCAGCTGTTTTTTTTCCATTGGTCCAATTGTTTGGGGTTTTTACTTTCATGGCACTGAACACATGTACAAATATAAAATGAATACCCAAATAATGGAGGAGTTTTTGAAGTGGGAACAAATTAATCCATTGCCAATGAAAGAGTTGCAGTGGGAAAGAATTCTTCAGCGGAGGTTTTAATTTTAGAATAATTTTTTTCATATTAGGTCCCACTGAAAATAATATTAAAGTGAAAATGGAGTAATGAATCTTGTAGAAAGATCTAGGGGAAAAATATAATTTAATTAACGACAAATTGGTTGGTTGGTCAAGTTTTGATGAATGCACAGACTTAAAATAACTAGCAGAGATCAGAGGCTTAATTCAGTGCTTTCATTTGAGAACTAGAGAAAGGCTTCAAGCTACTTTACACACAATTCAATCCAATCTGCTTACAGAAAAAAAAAGTTATGCCATTCTGTCCATTTCCCTGAAGGAATGGAAAGTGTTTAGAATATGTGTACATCTCAGTCATAAGACACAGAGAATGGAAAATGTAGATAAGCAATTTATCTGGGTTTAGGAGGTTAGACACCTGGGTTAGGTATGTTAGTTTATATGAGGTGGAAGAAAAGAGGATAAGTAGAAAAGTTTTGTTTCTGCTTCCAAGCCTTTGAGCTGGAGGGATGAGAGCCCAGTCTCTGTGGGGGTGTCAGGAGGAGCTATGAAGAGCAGCAGGTCTGCTGGGCCTAGATAATGGCAATTTGTTCCTCAGCTGTTGTTCCTAGCACTGACTGATCATCAACCCAAGTTTCAATGCTTTCTACCACCTAAAAAAAAAAAA
>VWZP01004354.1:675565-852665 GCA_013396995.1 Dicaeum eximium
AAAACAAACCCACAAAAACAAAAAACCAAAATACAAACCAAAAATACCCCATAGTATTTACCAGACTGCCTCAGGTCATGGGTATGTAAAGATTTAGATACCATAATGAAACAAAGATGTGCTCCAACAAGTATTTCCTAATAGACAACAAGCTCTTCAGCAACCTCCTCCTTACTTCAGTTGCTATTTGTCCAAATAAATGATCAGAACGTCAGTTTTATTATCACCAGAACCTCAGTTTTATTATCACTGACAGAGCAGGCTGTCCTGTCATCTTGTCAGATCACAGAACCATTTTATTGTGGCAATCTTAGAATGGTTTGTGTTGGGAAGGACCTCTAAGACCATTTAGCTCCAATCCCTGCTGCCATGGGCAAGGAGACCTTCCACTAGACCAGGTTGCTCAGGGTTCCATCCCAACTAGTCTTGAACACTTTCAGGGATGAAGCATCCACAGCTCTCTAGCCAACCTCTTCCAGTGTCTTGCCATTCTCACAGTCATGCCTTGGCAAATCCATGCTGGCTGCTCCCACTATCTTCTTGTCCTCCATGTGCCCAGCAATGCCTTCCAGGAGGTCTCACTCTGATTTTCCCACAGACTGAAGGAAGGCAGAACATCCTGTAGCTCCTGAGGGTGATCAGTTTGCCCACTCTGAATAGGAGTGCAATGTATCCTTTCCTCTGGCCTCAGGAAACCCTTCTCCTACAGGTATGATTTTTAGGGATGATAGAGACCAGACTTGCAAGGACTTTATTAGCGCTCTCAGCACCCTTGGATGCAGCCTGAGCCAAATGAACCCATGCAGGTCAAGTCCTTGCAGCATTCCCAGTCTTCATTTACTGCTGGCCATACCCCTCCTCCCTGAACCCCTTCGCAGGAGAGCTGAGATAAGCTAAGGGAAAGAAAACAACGAGTCCTTCAGGTTTAAAATGCTGGTTAAACATCTCCTGTGAGGATGTTGTGTGCTCCACTCCTGATAGTTGTGAAAACACTCAGGAAATCTTCAGTAAACATCATCTTTTCGAGACAATCAACTTTGCATGACATTAGTTCATGCATACAAATAATTTAGACCTTTCACTGCCTAAGCAGTAAGTCTGGCAGGAGAATAAATAATGAATTCGAAAGAAGCATTGCAAGGTGCAGGCACATCTGTCAGTATAATCTATTTTCTTGGGCATGCATTTTGTAGCACAAGAAGTCAGCATCAGAGAATGGCAGAACAGTGGACACTGAGAGGTGCCTCTGCAGATGACCTAGTCTAGTCACCCTGCTCAAACTAAGGTCACTGAGAGCAGGCTACTCAGGGCTATGTCCAGTTGCATTTGAATGTGTCCAAGGATGGAGACTCCACACCTCTTTGGAAAGCCTGTTCCACTGTTTGATCACTCAGAGTAAAACAAGGGGTTTTTTCTTATGTTTAAATTAGAAAAGATTGAACTATTTTTGGTCTCACTTGGTGGGATTCTGGGATTCCTATTAGTTAATTTTAGTCTGTGAAAGGTGAATATTGATTAAGATTCATTTGACCTGTGATTGAATAAAATTAATCTTCTTTCAAAATCCACCTTTTCACCTATTATGAAATGACATAGACAGATAAGTTTAAACATATAAGACATGAATCCTACCAATGGTAAGTTTTCTTCCATAGCACCAGACAAAGTCAAAAATGAAACAGAAAACAGACTTCTCTGCTTTGAAACAGAAAAAATGAAACAGACTTCCCTGCTTTGAAAAGAATGATTTCCAGTAGCTAGGATTTAAGGTACACAGCTATTCTGGTTTTCTTCTTTGCTTTGCTGTGCTTTGCTTATCCTGTCTCATGATGGAAACTATATTTATGGGATCCATTGTGCTATAGGAATACAATACCTTCTCCCACTCCACTTATAACCTCTAAACCTGTTGGTAACTTCAACTACTGTTAAACTGGGAAAGGCACCACATGAGAGCCCAAAGCCAACAAGTCTTGTGAAACCTTTCAGAAAAGATGTAGTTAAAAATTATGAAAAGGAGAGTAGAATTGAGTGCTTATCTATTTTGAGAGTTGACATGACCTGACATGAGTACCAGATGTCCTGTAAGTGCACTTGTAATTCCAACTAGCTACAGGACCTGGGTTTTTTTTGCCTGGAAAAGAGAAAACATACAGAGAACACAGTAGCAAGGGAATGATTTGAGAGCAGGGGAAGCCAGAGAGATATTGTGCATGAGATAATCTAGATAGTATCATGGGAATTCAGGAAACACAGAGAACCTGGGGATGCTGCAGAGGGAGCAAGTGGGGGATGGATATAAGACATAATCTATGAGAAGTGAGTTTCAGTAGCTCTTAATCCACACAGTACCTCATCCAGTCAGGAACTGGAATACAATTGGACAGCAAATGCACTAATAGCCAGTTTCTGCCCTCAGTTATAGAGCTATAAAACTAGAATAACTCCCCCATTTGTTATTTTATTCCTAGTTATCACAAGGTGACCCATCTGTTTATATTTTCTGATGCAATGCATGGTGATGGCAAATTGAAATTCCCATCAAATGACAATATTTTGCATATACTTAGCAGCATCTAAGAAACCAAGAGCTTCACAATGTCATATCCTGACTTGTCAAATAGAAAACTACCATCTGACTAACATTTAAAGTGTCAGAGTTGCTTGGATGACACATCTACCAAGACACAAAATAACTTCAGCCATATGCTTTAAAATACAATAAGAGAGTAAAGAGAACTAAGTATAAGCAGTATATATAAAATAATGGCTGCCTACATTTAGGCTCTGAGAAGTCTAACTAATAATTTTCTTTAATGAGTCAGTTTTCAAAAGAGCTAGCAAATCCAAACTGCTCCACATCCTCATATCTGCAAACTTAATGCAAGGAAAGCAATCTGATTTGGGATCAGAAACCTTTCTTGAGATAACTTGACAGGTGTTGACCATGTCACCCAGGTGTCACCCCTTTGTTTTTCATCAGGTGAGAGAGAAAAGTCTCAAATATTTTACTAGCCTGTGAACCATTAAGTGGGAACACATCCAGTAAGAAATACATAACCCAAACTCTGTTCCCTAAATGCCAAAAACTATCTGCTCCATACATATCACGGAGTCAGTTGATCTGTGAGCATGTTAAGGTAAAGAGCAAAAGCCTTGCTAGTGTCAAAGCAATGTCCACTTTTTCCCCCTCTTCTACTAAGTTACTAATTTCATTGCAGGAGATGATGGTGTTCCTAAGTCCCAAATTATCCTCTGTCTCCATGCTGACTACTCCCAGTCGCCTTCCTGTCTTTTGTAAGTCTGGAAACAGTTTCCAGGAGTGTCCCAGGACTGAGGTGAGGCTGACCAGTCTGCAGCTCCCAGGACAGTCTTTCTTGCCTTTCTTGAATGTCAGAGCAGCATTTGCTTTCTGCCCGTTCCAAAAACCCTCCCGTGAGTGCTACAATCTTTCAAAGGTAATTGAGGGCAGCCTCACACCAGCCAGCTTCCACAGCACTTTGGGGTGCATCCCATCAGATCCCAGTAACTCACATATGTCAGATTTTGTTTAAATCTTCCCTAACTTTATTTCTTGCTTCAGACTTCCCTACTGATTTCAGGGGTCCGGGATTCCTGAAGGCAAATATTGCCAATAAAGGCCAAAGCAAACAAGGCGTTGAGTGTCTTGGCATTTTCCATGTCCTGTGGCATCAAGTCTTCTGCTCCTTTCAGCATCAGGCTCACATTTTCCCTCCTCTTCCTTTTGCTACTGAGGTACCTGTAGAAACTTTTCGTATTGATCTTCACGTCCCTTACATTTTCAGTTCCAGGTGGGCTTGGGCTTTCCTAACTGTGCACTCCATATCCCTTTTGGTTCACCTCTTCCTGCTTCCAAATCTTATATACTTTCTTTTTCGTGTTTGAGTTTTGCCAAGAGACCCCTGTTTATGATGGCAGAACTGCTACTGTCTTTGCTTGACTCTGTACACATTGGGATGGAGGCACTGCATCCATGTTTCCTAAGACAAGCTGGACTTGTTTAGCTTGATGCCTGCCCACAGTAACGTCATTCCCCTCCACCTCTATTCCTTCTGCTAGAGAAGGGCACAGGGATGCAGTCATTCTTCCCTGTGTTACATGCAGCTGAGCAGAAAACTGAATGCAGGGAGCCACAATTTCCTAGGCTTTTTGCAATCCAGTCATGTATGTTCAGGTGTATTGAGCTCTTTGAAAAACAAATACATAAATCTCACCATGTACTTTGTAATACACAGGAAAATGTTCCGGTGTTTCAGGGTAAGTCAAATAGCATATTTTACAATGTTATTTCTGCAGATATGTAATACAATGTGCTTTTTCAGGCATTTGAAAAATAATATCCCTTACTGTATTCTTCAGATTTTTAAAAGGTTTCAATTTTTCTGTTTGTTGTCATGTATTTAAGCATCTTGAGATACCATAGACATGTTGCATCACATTACCGACATTTTATGGTAATACTTAATAAGAAGCCAAAAGAGAAATGTCAGCAGGATGATTATACTTTCACTTTTCACTGTACCAGTGAGGAACAATTACACTGCAACCCAATAGAAAAGAACTGCTACAACGTGAAGTTGAAAATACAAGGTGAGAGCCTAGGGAAAAAAAAAAACCTTTATTGCCTTTATGCAGGTAGCACCATGGAAATTTCGTGTTCTCTTAAGAAAGATTAAATTAGATGTATCATAGATCTGAAAGTTAAATCAATAAGCAAAGCTGGAATTCAAACTGATGTGCTTCTGCTTTTCAGAGAATCTGAGTGAGTCTTGTGGGTAGATGGGGGAAGAAAGAGACCAAGGGACAGACTAGTAAGGATTAGGTTAAAAAGGAAGCAAAAAATGCGATTGAATGCTTTACAATTGCAAGGCAGAAAGGATGAAAATAAGAAAGGAGCAAGTGAAGATATAATTTATTCACCTGTGGAAGAAGATTTTCAGGGGAAGAACAGATGCAAAGCAGGATATTTCTATAAATGTACATCTTGCCAGCTTTTAAAAGTAACAAGACAGCAGACTGCTCAGATAAATGCAAGTGCAAAGAATTAATACAATCTTGCAAGTGTGAAAGAAATATTTAAGATCTGTCCCCTTCCCTTTTTTTCTTTTTTTTTTTTTCTTTTTTTTTTGTTTTACTTTTGTTCATTTCTTGGTTTTTCTTATATATGAATCTACTTACATCTTGTGTTTATATAAGTGATAGCTGCTTGAAACTGGGACTCTTCTGTAAAGTTCACAGACATTTCTGAGCACAACAATGACCATTCTCTGCCTGAGACTTTCCACTGCTGCTAACCATCTCCTTAGCTTTTTCTCAGGAAAAAAGGGTGTACACTACAGGGAAAAGCGGTTTTTAGAGTGATTTATGTCAATATTGTGTAAAAAAATGTCAGACACACTGCAGGTCTGGTGTCAGACACATCAGATTCAAACAATTTATCTGAAGATTTAGGCACTTAAATGTAGATGTCTCTACAAGCTGGAAATTTAACCTTTGATGGCACCCAGTGGGGATCTGGCTGGTGCAGGTATGGACTCTGGAGAGGCAATTGTCTCCTCTAAAAGCAAACACCTACATTTGGACAGGTAAATAGCTCTCTACACTCCATTGGCTGACTTGACTAAATCTCCCTTGATTTTAATGGCAGCTTAGATGCCTGGCTCAGAGGTTAAAGGTGCTAATGAGAGTCTTTGCATTATAATTAGAGATCAGCACTCATATGTGGAGAACTGGAAAATCCTCAGTTGCTTTGATGGCTTTTCTAAAATAGTCTGGCACTGTGTCACATATCTGTAGATGTCTGAACCTTTATCTAAATCCTATCCTTAAATCCAGAATACTCAGTACTCTGTTGAAAAAATTATTTAAGAATTTCAAAAATAAATTAAAACCACACCTCCAATTCATGATGGCCATGACTAACAGTGTAGACTTCTGGAGAAAGGAATAGGGAAAAGGGAAAATGAACTGTGACAAAAGAAGGCCTTTCTAGATCCAAAATTATTATCAGTACTGGTAAGGCAAAATCATCATTCTGTGTGGATTTTGGGGGAGGAAGGTATGTTGATTCTCCAATTTCATCCATTTTTGTATCTGTCTCAATCAACTATCTGATATGACACTGTCAATACTACAAGATTCTAATACCTGGCCTCATTTTGTTGATGAGCCACAGGTTTGACTGACACATTGTTTGTTTAGTGCTCCAGAAAAGCATACTTTTAAGTTAGACACAAAAACCATACATTAGTTCAGCCAAAGATCATTTCACAAGAGCTACTAAAAAAATTCAGAACAGTCCATTTTTACCTTGCTGTAGTGCCTCCTTCCCTAATTGTCATGCAAAGACTGCAGTGAATTTCTTTCAAGTTACTCTGAGTCAACTGGAAGACTTTTTAAAAGCAATCTCTGCTTTAAAGAACCTTCAATAAATTGCTATAATTATTTTTCTAGCTGAAACAATTAGTAAATAATTGAATTTCTTTTCTTTTTGTTGATGCCTTTCATAATTTCAATTATAAACTCGTAAGTGCATTGTTAGTTCTGGCAGCTCATGATTTTTTTTTTCCCTGAAAGGGTTAGTGCTCCAGTAGGCACTGCATGTTAACTAGGTGTGAGCAATCGAGAATATTAATTTGTCAAAAAAGGGAATATATGAGTGTGGTGAGCTACAAGTATTTATGACTGGTGTAGAAACACAAGGCTCTGAGTGTCACTCTTCTCCCTGGCCCATCACAAACTGGTGCTGTTTGAGCCAGGCCCAGCTTCACCAGAAGACCTGCTGGTCACTGGGGCATTGTCACAGGGAGATAAGTGACCAGGCATGGGAATGGAATCCAGTGATGGGATACCATAGCAAGCACAAATGTTATAATGGAAACTCAATTCAAAGCGGATTTTACTGTGTCTTGCTTTATGTGTCTGTCTTCTGTGTTCTCCCAGTTATGGAAGAACTCTCATAAATCAAGAAAAAGTTTTCACATCATTTTCAAGACAGAACAAGAATATACTTGGAAACAAAGGGGAAAAGGCCTCCAAGTTCAACAGATCCACAAGTTTGAAACCACTGGAGTAAGCACTGAGAAGACATCAACATCCAAACCCAAATGGATAAGGTTCCTGACCTTCATGTTACTGAGCCATTGGCATACTTTATTTATTTTATCTTCTTAGAAGATATTTATTTGATCTTCTCTTATCCAGTCAAAGTAAGGTCAATGTCAATACCCAACTTAGCATAAAGTAACACTTTCAGAGAAAAATTAGGTAAATTAATTAAAAATGCTTAATTATTAAATAAAACTGATTTCTCAGCTAGTGTAGGTGGACCTCTGTCTTCCAACGTCCTTTTCACAACACAGAGTTTGCCACTTTCAAGCAATCCACCCACGTTATTCTGGGGTAACCTCAGTGTCTGGTCAGCTGGCATTTCCCTCCCTCAGCCAAGCAGCCTCACAAGTGTGCAGCTCATGTCTCCAGTGGGTGAGGTACAGAGAAAGCAGCTCTGTCTGGTAGCCAGCTCAAAAGATTCCAAAAGCATGACTCATTAGTTCCACCTTCCAATTTTTAGGTTAAAGAAATTTTTCCAACTTTTTTGGTTGCCTTTCCATAGGTAAAAACTAGTACCTTCCAATCCATGCTGCAAACATTTCCACAGGTTGGTTGTTTGGTAGGGAGTCTTAGGAGGAACTCAGAAGTATCTGAAGAGCAAAGAATTACAACAAAGTGGGCTGCAACTTCCTTATTACCTGCAGAAGAGGTTTTCACTGATTCTCTGCTGTTTACAAGGTATCCAAGAGAAAATAGGGCATAGTGGGGCACCAGAGACTAGTTCAGAAGGCATCACCAGAAGGCATTGGAGGGAGGTGGCCACTGGTGTCTCCAGTAACTTCTGGCAGCCTCTACCCCTGACCCAAGGAAAAGAGCCTTGAGGTATCACAGAGAGAGCCCTTGCAGAGTTGTAGAGTGCCAGGGGACACAGCTTGTTGTGAGGGCCGTGATTCTGAGGTGAAGGCTATCCTTGTCAGCTCCACTTTGGCTGGTGCCTGCTCCTCCTTGGAACTTCTCCTGCGTTGTCGAGAGCAGGCACGGAGCCACCCAACAGATGGTCATGTGTGTAGGCATGTTGGAAACCTGGCATGTACAGATCTAAAGCCAGATTTCTCCTCCAAATAGGAGGAACCTGTAGATTCTGCATGCTTTGTTGTCTGAAGTTGTCTCTACTTTTAGTACTCCCAGATACTTTCCAGCGTGGTGAGAGTGGCTTTTAGTCCCTAGTACAGAAAGATAAATTATGCCTGAGAGTGAGGAAAGAGATTGTGAGGGATGTCTCTGCGCAACAAAATCAATCTCTACAAAATGTGGGGTGTTGAGTGGAAAATGGATGGGTTTAAATTCCCTCCAGAGGATAAGTATACCTAGAGTGGATAAAAAGGTATGTTCTTCACAGGTGGGAAACTTCTCAGTTATGTCCAGGTTTCATCCCTGCTGTTATTATACATTCCAGTAGTCTCCTTCTTGCTATACAATATGGCAGGAGGCTTGCTCCTCTAAGATTGAATATGATATTAAACAGGATTTTGCTTCTCATGGCTCAGTAGCTGGAATCTAATTTATGCAATGCATGCAAAAGAGAAAAAATAATGTTGTTTTCCAGAGACAACCCAATAAAATCTACACACCAGGGTTTTTTTTCAACACAAACTGCCATTGCAGGGCAATTCGTGTATCTGCTCCACTGTTAACATTTCACTTAGAAAGAAATGTTTTCTAGGAAACTAATCTAACTCTTTCCTGATGTCCTTGGCCTTGCTTTCAGTTTCTCCTCAGCAACTCATAGCAGAGAAAGTGATTTTCCTGTTCATTGCTTACTGCCATCAGCATTAGTTATTTTATTCTTTTTCTTACCACCTTATCTCAGTGCCAGTATAACATAGCTGCTTCAAAAACAATCACAGTTCTACATGCCTGTTTTGTTTTCAGCTGGAATTGCCTTTTTGTTCTGTTAGCTGTCTGTCACAGCACACATCACCTCTTCCTTAGAGGATCTCTGTGATTTGATTTCCTCTGCTTTACCCCTCTTCTTTGTAACTGGTCTAATCTAATGTCAGGTTCTCTTGGTGCTAAATCAATTCTGTTGGGCTACTTTCAGCAGGTTTTGAGGAAACTGATACAAGCAAAAATCGGGGAAAGTCAGGACTTCCAAATATTTGGATCCCAATTGCTGTTTCATATCATTTTAAGGCAAAAGAAATTGAGCCTCTGCTTCTAATAGGACAATCAAGGCTCCATGCTCCAGTTTAAATATTTGTTACTGAAAGTATGATTTCTGTTTGGTCAGTTTAATTACATAAATGAGGGCAAAGCAAAGACACTTTGCTGTATTCCTTGATCAGCATTCCCAGCTCCCTGACCTGTTCAGTATCTGGAGCTTCTAAACAGTTTGAACATGGTAAGAAAATAAAAAAAAAACAAAAAATAAAAACCAACCAACCAACCAACCAAACCCAAAAAACACCAAACGAAAAACCCAAACAAACTTACAAAAACACTAAACCAAACCAAAAACTCAAATAAACAAACAGTTTTTAAAGGGTACTTACAGAAGGTGTTAAAAATTCTAAACTGAGTAGCAGCAAGTGAGTCTAGGAGCAGCCAATTTCAGTGGTCTTTCATCTACCTGAACAACTAAAGAAAATTTCTTCCATCATTTTTGAATTTAAAAAGTCACATCCAAGGACTTTGAAAGTTAAGTTTCTTTCAGATTGACTAATGGGCCCAATCACCCCAGTCCCTCTGCTTCTGTCATTTGGGTTGGCAATTTCTGGTACAGATTCAACTTCAAAATAGAAATGGCTGCACAGCTGCACATGACACATCAGTGGTGTAAAAAGGAAAAGTCCTTTTCCCTCCTGCAGTGTATCCATGACAGAAACATTGTGGAATATCTCTGTGGAAAGACCTGTGATAACACCAGGCATAGGCATGAAGATGAAAAGTACAACATAGGGAAGATTATGCCTTTAGCTGTGGAAGAGTTAATGGGTGATGATTTTGCATTTGAATATAATAACTGACTATATTTAGTGTGAAAAGTATTTTCTGTTAGCAAGTATGTGTTTGATTGAGGTTACAGAGGGGGCTCCGTGGTAGCCTTGACATTTTTTGGCTACCATAGCCCCACTTAGATTCTCCCCTTCCTCATCAGGAAAGGATGAGAAAACAGATGAAAAAAAGCTTATGATCAGAGATTATATAAAGAGAGGAAATTCCCTTACTGATTACTGTCATAGACAAAACAGACTCAATTTGAGGAAACTAATTTACTACCATTTAATAACAGGTTATTAGTCCTGCCAGCAAACCTGCTTCAGCATGGGCTCCCTCTCTCCACAGGGCCACAGATCCTGCCAGGAGCCTGCTCCAGCATGGCATCCTCCATGGGAGGATATAGCAAGTGGATATGTGCTCCACAGTTAACCTCCAAGGGTTAATTTCAAATCCTTTCCAAGATTTTTTTCTAAAATATATACAACTGGAGCCTTATGTTCTTAAAATAGTACATAATACTACTACAAAACCCTCATAACTGTTTCTATGAGATAGTTTAATTTTTTTTACTTTCCCTCCTTCTCTTAATGTTATATTGATGAGCTTATATTGTACCATGCATGATCAAGTCATAAATGGCTGAAAATGATTCTTGAGAAATTTTCTGCACTAAATGCAAGACCCTTTGAATGGGGCTACTCTTCACATGATGATCATGTGTTTCTCTGAATTTTTATTTACACTACAGGTGAAATTCCAAATTTGAAAGTCTTTACAAACTTAAATATGGTCCATTCTGCTTTTATGTGTGGTGGGATGGGAGATGGAATGGAGAGCTGATGCTTTTATAGACAACTCCTAAATTAATGTTTTCTACATGATCTACATTCATCATGATAATACAGGAGACTGAGCTGGAAATCCATGAAATTCATTTTCCTTTATTCCTTTCTCCATCTGTGAGTTGTATTATTTGCAGATAAACCAGTGGAAAATAGGAAATGGATGAAGTTGTTAGGTCTGCTTACTTAAGAAGAAATATAACATCCCAAACACAAGAAAACCAAAAATGAAAGTTTCACTATGCACAAGAAAAAAGCATAATGACAGAACAAGAATGACACAAAAGAACGGACAGAATTCTACCTACAAAATCTGTCCACAAAATATGAAACCTCATAATTTTATTTATTCTATTCAGAACATGACAATAGAACAAAGAACTTTAGAATGCAGGACAGACTATATAGGCAAGTGAAATGTGAAGTTGGTAAGTACAAAAAATCCCCCTAAACTACTTGTTCTTCAACAGTTGAATTAGAAATCTGTTGGTTTTGCCACTTGAGGAAAGAAAGCTGTATATCATTACAGGTAAATCACTGGAACACCCACTTAATGCATCACAGTGATGGAAAAAAGCAAATGATAGGTCAGAATGCATACAAAAACAGGCTGAGGAGAATAGTGCAAAACTAATGCAATTCTGTTGCTAGTTATAAAACCCCAGCCACCATGTCTTGAGAAAAATTGAACAGAATTACAGAGGGCTTGAGAGAAGGGCATAATTATTAAGAACACAGAAAAACACTTAAGGGGAGATTGAAAAGAGTGTAATTGTTTCCTTTAGAAAGGAGATTAATAAGAGGAGATGAGAAATAACTATACTAAATAAGAGAATGTGGTATAAAAGGTAAATGGAGAATTTCTGTTTCCTCTGTCTTGTGATGCAAGAATATGGAGATATGCTAGCAAACCTGAAAGCTGGCAGAATGAAAACTGATAAAATCCGTTCCCTACAGGAGATAATTCTGAGTGTGGAGTGAATGCATTGATAGAGGTGCAATTGAGGTCAAGGATTCTGCAAGGTTGAATAAAATTTGAATGGTTACATGAAATAAGACCAGAAAGAATACCAGAAAGAAGAAAAAGCCTCTGTTTTCAGACCTAATACCAGTGCCTAACTTCTAGGAACAGGTAGAAGGCTCTCAGTACCAGGCTTATGTTCCATATAAACTGCATTTCTCACTGCTATTAGTAAGATTCCCACAGCATGGCCAATGGAATTTCTCACATCAGTCTATTTTACAGTGTTGTTCCGATTGCATTTTGGGTCTGTTCACAGTAACATGACAGCATTGCAGATGGTGTAAAAGCCTGTCTCCAGAAAACAATTCAGTCATCACTTCCATTTTCAAAATCCAGAGATGAGTCATTCCCCTCCCACAGGTAAATGTATTTGTATGAACATCAAGCTCTACAAACCTGTATGTATATCCTCACAACAGGAAAAAAAATTTCAGCAGAGTCCTTCTCTGTATTGATAAAAGGCAGGTTTCAGCCACCCTTAACCACTCTCCAATTCAACAAGTGCTCTTCAAGCAAATGTTATTCAAACTACCCAAATGGATACAGCAGTGACACACTGGACTGTGGCAAAGGCAGTATTAAAAGTACAGGTTGGCAAGTGAAGGAATGTGAGAAGTGTTCCTTGGAGAGAGCAGGCATGCAGTGGTCAGCCATAGTTCTTACAAGACCGCAGAATCACAAGATGATTCAATAACTTCGCTAAAGATGGGGCAAAATGTACCACCAGCAAGTTTCTGGTGACACAAAGGTCGGAGAATTTGCTGATATGCCAGAGGGTTGTGCTGTCTTGGAGAGAGACTTCAACAGGCTGGAGAAATGGGGGATCCTTCCCCTTTTATTCAGCACTGGTGAGGTTATACCTGTAGAACTGGACTTTTCAGTACAAGAGAGACATGGATGTACTGGAGAGAGTCCAGTGAAGGACCTCTAAGATGATTAAGGAAGTGGAGCATCTGAAATATGGGGAAAGTCTGAGAGAGTCAGGAATGTTCAGCCTGAAGAAAAGGCTCAGGGGGATCTCATCATTATGTGTCAGGGTCACCTGCCATGGAGATACTCAAAGGCCATCTGGGTATGGTCATGGGCAGTTGGCTCCAGGTGGCCCTGCTTGGTCACAGGGGTTGGACCAGATGACCTCCAGAGGTCCCTTTGACCTCAACCATTCAGTGTTTTTGTGGCTTGTTACCAGCTCATGTCCTGCATTACTGCAGCAGACTCTTCCTGCTCTGGAGCAGGGCTGACATTCATGGCATTTCATGGGAATCCCATTGGCCTGTTCCTCTAGGCTGTCCATGACTCTCTGAATAGAAGCCCTGACCTCATGCAAACTGCCTTGTCCCCCAGTTTGGTGATATCAGCAAACCTGATGAGAGTTCACTGTCTAAAGGAAATAACTACACAGATTCCATTAGCAGTAGCATGTAATCTGTCTCTTACTGAGGATCTGTTGTGAATGAGGGGTATCTCCACTTTGCATAAAACAGGATCTCAGACTCAGGTAAGGAATCTTAAACCTTGAGAGCTGTCAGTTCATCCTAATTAGCAAACAGACAGCTCTCCATCTACATTCACTCGAGAGAAAATAAGAAAGACCCTGAATTAACAAAATTAATCCCCTCTTGTAGAGAAATGGTTAGTCACTACTGTAGCTAAACCCCATACTTCTGCATTTACAGCTAATTCTGGCATGGTCCCGCTCTGCTGGCCCCTGTGATTTCTTTATTTTATTTGTCCAACAACAGGTATCTCTGCCAGTTTGCAGAATATGTTGGATAGCAAATATCCTTAGTATCACAATGTTTTAAAACCCACACAGATTTCACAGTAGCAAGGATGACTGTCAAGCAAAAAAAAACAGGGATAGGAAAACTCATATATCCCTGTCAGTTGTTTGAGCTGTCAGAAACCTGGCATATGCTTCCAGCTCTGGCTTTTCTGGTTAATCTGGTCAGTGACTGCCCATAAGTATGTCCTTTGTGGGTGGCTTTTCCAAACTTGTGCTCCTGTGCATATTTTGCTCAGATGAGGACAAGCACACAGGCTGTCTTCCCACACCAGGCTGTACCATCAAGCTGTATTTACACCATCACCTGCAGGTGGAAGAGACTGAAAGGTCTGTGCCTGCTGCTTGTATGTGAAAAAGATTTTTCATAACCACATTACACAGGGCATGGAATGAGAGAAAGGGCAAGACAAGCTGCATCAAGGTGCTTTGTGTGAAGTAGAGTGGTGGATTAGGTATGTCACCCAAACAGCAAAAGGGGGTAGGTGAAGGGCACTAGTCCCTCTCACGCTTCTCACGTTCCCCACTGCTACCGCACCTGTGGCACACACAGGCTCTCCCTAGGTGGTGCATCAAGCACTGGATGATTTGCCCACAAGTGGAGTGCTGTATCAAAACACCTGGGCAGGGAGCAGTATGCAGAAAACCCGTGTGCATGTACAAAAGGGCAAGCCAAATCCCCTGAGCCCAAATTCTAGTAATGCAGATTTTCTCTCATCACCTGAAATTTCACTATAACTCACCAAAATGTGCCAGAAGAAAAAAACCAGTGTCCATTACTAAAATTCATTAAATGACTGTGTTGCCAACAGTCAGCACCAGTGATCCAGGCTTGCTCACAGATTGATGATTTCATAGCATCATAGAGTTACAGAATGGTTTGTGTTGGGAGGGACCTTAAACATCATCTAGTTCCATGCTGCCAAGAGCAGGGGCACTTTCTACTAGACCAGTTTGCTCAAAGCTGCCTCCAACCTGATTGGGATCCAACCATTTGCCTTGCACTATTTGAGAGAAATCACATATTTTTTACCTAGCCAACATAGGAAAGCTCTGCATTTCTGTAATGCTTTTCCTCAGACTACAGATTCCACCCATGAAGGCAAAAATCACACTTACAGGACAGTGATCAGCCACAGTGTTTGAGGTCATCAGTTAGGTCAGGGAGTTTAGGGGGAGTAGTGTATGCTGTTTGGCTAAAGGGTATTTTGTCTTAACATGATATTACAGGAATTCTCTTTTTGATTGAGAGGGCCTCTCTGAGGCAGCTGAAATGCAATGATGACTCTGTAAATAAAAGGTTCTTTGGTAACCAACTTGTATTTCTCACCAAGCCACAAGAAGCTGTGGGAGAAACAGAAGAAGGCTGACAGTAAACTCGTAACTTTAACGAAAAACTTAAAGAAGCTTTGAGCGTCCTTTCTTGAAGACATTAAAGTTCATTGAAATTCCTGACAAACTCCACCGCAGTTGTGGATAACCCGGACTAACACAGAGAGGTGTCTCCAGTTCTCCCTCTCAGCAGAGGCAATGGCAGCACAGCACTATGGGCTATTGTGAGCTCTTTTTCACAGAAAATGCCTGTAAAGCTTCTTCATATCCATCAGGTTGTTCATACATTAATATTACGCAAATGTATCAGATAAGAAAATTTTCACATTGATTCTCTGCCAATTCTCTCTTTCATTTCCTTCTTCCAAATTAAAACCTATATGATTGCATATTTTTAAATCCCTTAGCATTGTTCCAGCTGGTGAGATTCTAGGACACTGGTGCAGTATGCCAACCTTTATTGCTACTACAGGACTAAACTAAGCCAATTTACATCCATGGCACAACTGCTAACATCTGCAGTACTATTTTCATACAAACTCATTTTATCCATGCTCAAACTCCCTTTCTTCAGCTGGAAGGGTGATAAATTTTAAAGTAGTAGCAGTCTCCTGAGAGCTGAGCTTATGAATTTCATCCCAACTTTATGAGAAGATACTGTGACATTTAATGTGAGAAGAAATTATAAAGAAGTATCATTAATAGTCAGACTTAATAAGGAACTGTCTGTCCTGTAACACTCTTCACCATTGCTTAAGAAACTGTGAGGAAGTACAGCATCCACCATTGTTTATCTAGGCTTTTAAAATAAGTTATTTTAAGGTTATTACTGTATTTCTGAGAGATACCAGTTATTTGTATATTTATTTATAATGCTATAGTGGTGCAGACAACGACAGAGAATGTTTTTTAGATAGACTGATTTATTGAGATCTCTACATAGGATAAGACTCTGAAGGGAAATTGAATGTCTCAGAAGATGACCAGTTGCTGCCTGGTTGGTGATGGGACTCTGTGGGGATCACTGCAGCAGCACCCTCCAAACTGTACTCAGGGGGATTTTTTCATATCCAGATGGGCCACAGTCCTATACAACAACACCCACACAAGCAAGGTCCACTGACACTGATTTTCTTCAACTGTGCAAAAGCTTTTCCTATCTCCAGTAGGTACAAAGCAGTTTCCTATGTGACCATCCCTGCATCTGCAGAAGCAGTTTCTAGTGACCATACAGGGGTCCTGTTTGTGTTCAGTTCGGTCAATTCTGCTGCAGGAATGGCTTCAGGACATCTTTGGGACTGCAGCACTGCCTGTCCATTGGCCCATGCACAGCAGCAGCTGCTTCAGGGCTGTTCAAACTCCCCTGGAGAGCAGCTGTCAAAACTGGTCAAATGCTTCACAGTGAAGCCAGTAGTTCAGCTGAGCACTTTTCCACACATTAGTGCGCTGAACCAAACCAGTTCTGTGCCTCATCGATGCTGGGGAGTTCCTGGAGTCCCCAGGGAACAGTGACTAAGCATACTGGGTGTGCACACAGGCAAATCCCTGCTACCACTCAACTACTATGCAAGACCCACTTTCATTTTTATAAATCAGGCTTACAAGTTAAACCCCGTAACTCTTGGCAGAGTAGACATATTTAGTAACCAGAACTTCAGAATAAGGACCGAGATTCATATTTGAGTCTTTTGTCAGACAGAGCCTACTAAATTACTGATGCAAGAGAAAATCAAATAAGTATTTCACTGTTTTAATGACAATGTAAAATGCCATTTATTTCCCTGCATAGTAAAGTGCTGCTTCTTCCCCCTTCAATTTTATTTGCCTGGTTTCTTTTGTTCTGTCGTTCATGCATCATTTCACACCTGCAAAATTTCTGAAGAGCTAGGATTTTGCTTATCAATTTAAACAATAAAGGCAGACTACTCTGAAAAACATGCAGACAGCCATTTCATAGACTGAACTGAAGGCACCTAGGCTGCTTATGCCAGTGGAGATTTTATTTTTTGCAGCCAGCTGAGAAGCCTTGTGCTCTTAATATAATGTTAAAAGACTCAAAGCAAAAATCAAGTGTATAAAACCCCATGACAGCTAAGAGGAAGAGTACAAAGACTAGTTCATTATGGAAGCACACTGTGAGCATGTTCTGTGATGAATATCAGGCAGTTTCAAACAAAGTGCTCTTCTTAGAAGTCCTCCAAGGGCAAGTGTGATGTCTCCTCTAGCCAGGTCTGTGCACTCTACAGAGGTGGTGCCCAGTCAGGCATAGCATGGGTTACATCCAAACCTTCCTGATCAAACCCTACTGAGAAGTTCTTCAGGTAGGCAGCCAAAAGATACAGGAAGACAAGATCTCCCTGTGTTTCATGCCACTGGCAAGCAAGTCCTGGGGGACACTCAGTGATGCTGGTAGGACATAGATAGTTGTCAGACTGGAGATTAAAAGGAGACAGATCACTAACAGAGAACCATCAAGACAGCCCTGCAATCTCTCTGAAGGCTTAATACTACAGAGATGGAAAGTCAGATACATGCTGTTACCTCTCTTACCAGAAACAAGGATTATGTTGCTTAGAACCAGGCTTTGCTCCAGACTGAATACAGGGTGCATCTGTGTGTCCCAGCTCTGCAAAATGGTGTTGCTGTTGGTCCTAGGTGACAAGGGTCTGAAGAAGGGAAGTTACACTAGGAAGCAGGAAAAAAGGATGCTGCAAAAAGCAGTCATGGTTCCAGAGATTAGCTAACCTGACATTTGTCTAACAGCTTGTTGATATTATGCATTGTGTGCAAGACAGTTTCTAGCTGAGCATGTTTGATGCAGTGCTGGTTCTCCAAGGGCTTGTGCCATCCCAAAGAACTGCTTTTACTCCCCCAGACTCAGGGCTATTGCCAAAAGGTGTTAAATATCTAAGCAGCTTTGGACAGAAAAGTGCAGCCTTTGTGATACTTTTCTGTCTATCAATCTTGTAAAGCTGTCTAGACTGTCCCAGAAGAGGGGGTGGAAGTGCAAATCAGATATATGTGTAAATCTAGAAGTGTAAATCAGATTCTATAAGCATGCCTTTGCAACAGGGTGTAGGGAAAAAAATTGCACAACATTCTCAAAACGAAAACCCAAGGACACTCTTGAAGCTCTGGTAATAAATTAATCTTTCCTTCTCTGGAATTAAATGAATGGCCAAAATCTTCTAGCAGCTGTGCTCAACAGCTCCACATCTTTGATACAGTGCAGCTAATACCCTGCTGGAATGGGATCATGACATACAGTAGCAGCAGAGCACACCACATGGGGGTGGGTCACAGTGCTGCAAAATAATTTATGTGAGCAGAAGCACTGGCTGGTACTGTGGAGGTAATTATGTTTATTATCTGTGAGCCCATGGTGACAGCAAATGTGCCCAGCAATAGCTGTATCTCCCCAACACAGTAGTCACCCACACTGCTAATGTAGTCATGGTCATTTTACGAATTACAACGAGGCAATATCTGTGGAAAGTTATTAAACCTGCTAATGCAACAGTGACTAGTACATGGTTTTAATATCCACTATTTATTATTTTAGTTCTTTGCAATAAAAAGCCTGAAATATCATTTCCCTTCCAAGGTTTCTGGCTGTGCCTGGGTTTACTCTGGTCCCACAGGGAAGGACAATTAAATGTTCCAGTTTTAACAGCTGACAGACCTGAGTTCTGTACCCTGTCTTGAGACCACAGACTTGTTGCATTTTCTTGTGTTTGTTTTGTTGTTTTGGTAATTTTTTTCAGAGATCCAGTGTCATTTCACAGTTAAATTGATGCAGAAAATATCCAGCAGAACTAGAGGTCTTGTGTTTATATGTGTGCTTTCTGGAGAAATGAACTTGAACCTGCAGAGGCCCTTGCTAGTGGCTTTCAAGGAAACCTGTGTTTTTTATGTAAGACCTTTTCTACTGAGAGAGAAATAAGGTGTTGTTGATAAACTATTAGATAAGGATTTTTTATATAAAATGAAGACCAGACTCAGTGCTATGGATTTTCTTGGGCAAGAACCAAAGAGGATGTCAAAGCATTTGCTGTCTTTGGGCTGTGTTCAAATCACCTGCTGCTGCAGCCACCCACCCAGCCAGGGCTGCTTCTCTACCTCCTGGCAATGAGCAAGCAATGAACAGTCAGGGGAAGGAATTGCAAAGAGCCCAGATATGGTTCCATAGCAGACAAATTCCCTCCTGATCTACAGGCAAAGCTAGAGGGAAAAATGAGTTCCCAAGGCTCTAAACTTCTGACACCTCTTGCTATATGTTAGCAAGTCAATTTGTATTCTAGACCTCATTTTGCTAAAGATAATTTGCCATTAGGCAAATCAACTCTTTGGACAAGACTTGATGAAATACTGCACTAAATTCTACAGATTGCATGCTAAGCCTTTAAACTGTTTTTCCTCCTTAGCACTTCCCAACTTGCAGTGCCATTTTGAAAGCAGCAAGTTGTGATGGGAATTCTCTTGCCTTTGTTTTCTCTTCACATACAGATGTGGTTTGTTCCTCAGTGCTCTACTATCCATGAGGGCTCTTGGCATAGTATAGCTATATTGTTCACTGGTTGAAGCCATATCTGTTAGAATCTTATTCTCTAGTTCTTTTTTCACTTGACCCAAGTAATTCCCCTGATCTCTTCTCAGTTCCTGGGTATGCCAAGAGATGAATCTTTGTATTTTTGCCACTCTGAAAGTGAATTATCTATGGCATTCTTTGTAGCAAATGTGCAAAACTGAAAAAAAAAATGCAGTTATGAGTCATGTTCAGCAAATAATCAGGAAGAAAAGACCTAAATAAAAATAATGTATATATTCGATGGAAGTTGCTACAAAGAAATTTGAAGAAAATTCAGCTCAACCAAATCAGGACCACATACAGAAAAGCAAAGCTAAATTATGAACAGCAGTTTTCTTTTTGAAATGGCAAATGAAGCCGCATTAAAAAATAATGAACCTGCACAAAAGATAAAAGCACGTTTCACCAGGAGGACCAGCATTCCCTGACTTTGTGTCATCTTCCCCATCTCTTTTCCTTAGTCTGATGAGACTGTGGAAAAGTCTTTCTGTGGAACAGGCTTTTCCTCACTTACTGTCTGTACTTGTCCTTTTCACATGCTTTCTTAACCTCTGCAGCAGATGCTATTAAAATAGCTCTGAACAGTTCTGTGTACTTTAACTTTGGTTAATCGGAGCCTTCTCTCCTCTTATTTCAGAACTGTTTTTTTTTCCTAGCCTATACATAAATATTTCTTCCCTACCACATTTCTTTTTCTAAGACCATTGTCTTCTAGGTCCATTTTTTCATTTACACCAGACCACCTACTGAGGCATGTGGAGAGGGAGTAGGAATTCACAAGCACGCCTCAAGTGAGTCATTTCACTCATCTATTCATTCCTGAGTGAGATGCCACATTTTTCAAAATTGACTACATTGGAGCCTAATTAAGGAATTAAGTTCCTAATGGTACAGAGTGTAACTGCAGCACACAGATTAAAGGAGAAATGCATTTTCATGGCATTAATTATTTACATAAGGGAAGAAAACCTGCAGGGTTACTGCTATGAGTCAGGCAGAGAAGTTCTCCTGGGGCAGTGAGCTGGGCAGTGAGCTGAGCTGCCTTCACTCTTTAACAACAGAAGTTGTAAAGAATATCTTGCACTTTTCATGCATGAATAGTAGACAAATCCACCACTGTGTTTGCAGGGGCCTCTGAGAAGTAGTTCTTTAATCAAACAAATACTATCGCATAAACCATTTATTATACTGCACCCATGGCAGTCTCCACCAGGAACGCCCCAAGTACAGGAGTACTGTGGGAAAACCTCACCTGATTTTGGGGTTTCTTAATGGTTTGTAGACAATTAAATTACTGATGAACTAGTCAAGCTCTTATATTATGCTAAAACTTAAGTATGCCACCCTTCTCTAAGTACTAGATAATTGCCTCAAGAAAATATGATTAAGACAATATTGATTTACCACACATTTCCAGTGTCACAGATCAGTTATGCCACTGAAATTTACACAAGCTCCTTTTGACCTGGAGCACACAGCAAATACTCAGTCAGGTAGTAATCTGTATTACACTTGCTGGATGTAATAATCTGCTATACACAATTAAAATTGATTATGTCTTGATTTTCCAGAGTATCTGAGAAATTAATAACTTTTTCTGAGACAGAGAAGAATTTTGCTTGATCCTAACACATAATAAATCTTAGCCTAAAGTGAAGAATAAGCCTTCTTTTTTCTACCAATAATTTCCCTTTTATTGCAAGAAAAAATTGTCTTCCTCCCCTGGATGCCAGCACAGACATTAAGAAATAATTCTTTTCTCCTTATAAACTGCACAATTTTAAACTCACGCTTATCATGAAATTCAAGATTATTGTTACTACTTTTATTGGTGGGTTTTCAGCAGCAGATTTATATAATATAATGGTCTTCAAAATTATTATTTCATTATTTAAACAGAAACTCAGCATTATCTTGTAACAGATTTCTGAAGTTTTCTACTGGTGATGGCATCATCTCTTTTTTTCTTTTGCCCTTAGCAAGCCCTACACAGCTTATACTACATCTCCTTCTACCTTCCATTTTTTCCTAGAGTGCTATTTCAGATGGTTTTGTACTTATTTCAATATTTGAGCTCAATTCTAGATTCTGACTTAACTCTGATTTCATGCATGTCAGGAAGTTCTCTTACGCACATTCCAGGAGCCTCCTGAAGTGAAGGCAAGAGTGCCTCATTTGTCTACATTTCTGTTGTTGGGCAATCATAGAATCATGGAATATTCACAAGGATCACTGAGTCCTACACAGGACCATCCCCAGAGTCACACCATGTGCCTGAGAGCATTGTCCAAACACTTCTTGAGCTCTGTCAGGCTGGTGCTGTGACCACTCCCTGGGGAACCTGTTCCAGTGCCCAAACACCCTCTGGGTGAAGAACCTTTTCTTATTATTCAGCCTAAACCTCCTCTGACACAGCTTCAGGCCATTCCCTTGGGTCCTATTGCTGGTCAAGAGTGATAAAAAATCAGTGCCTGCCCCTCTGCTCCTTTTTGTGAGGAAGAGTATTTTCTCAATGCATTAAACGTTTTTTAATGCTTCTGTGTGTTAGTGAGAGGGCTGGAGAAATTCTGAGTCCATTTGGAGGAAGCATCTATTAAGGTCTTGGATATCTAGCACAAGATGTCTTATTAGAATTCTGATAACAAAGTGCTTTGAAATGTAAATGAAAAAATCAAAATAACTTCTCTAACACTCTGGTGTCTTCAGACCTGAAAGGATCAGAAACTGTATATGCATCTGGGACACAAAGGGTGGCGAAAAGTGAAGCTAAGCATTTTGTCATATTTTGTTATCCAGGACAGCATTTCCCAAGGCAGGTACCTGAATGGAAAGAAAGATTAAAGAAAGAAAGAAGTGTATAACATTTGGTGCTAAAACTGGGAAGTTTTCATAGGCGTATTGGAACAAGGAATTAATATCAGTAACAAACTGTATGACCTGCCCTGTAATGACTCAGGTGTGACCATAGGTCTCTCTCTTACCTGACACACCACCAGGCCACTGTCACTGCAGAGGGACCATCTAAGGTTTATGAGCAGCCATATCCTGCCAGCCATGGGCCTATGTGACAGGGAATTGTGGATTGCCAGTTACACAATCAGGAGTTCCTTTGTGTGAAGAGCAGGGCACTCAGCTTCCCATGGTGCTGCAAAGTCATCAATACCACCATTTTCATGTGCAGCATAATAACCTGTCAGCTCCAGACGGACAACTGAAATAAAAGCAGTATTTGTTCTTTCACTACCACCATAAGACAAGCAGTCAAGATGGATTTGTGCACTGTAGGATTATATTGATTTTTCTGAAAGCAATTACAATAAGGCATATTATACAAGACGTAGCAGCCAGACCAAAGAATGGCTATTTGCAGAAATAGCTATGGGAGGAAAAATGCAAATTATACAATACTATGTCTATTTCCAAGGACTTAAAGAGATACCTTAAGGGACAAATTAAATAAATCATATCCCAGTTCTGTTTCATTTGCTTGTTAAAGTATTCAGATCATTACATTACCATGTTAGGGATATTACTCAAACTTTTTAAAATATATTTCTGGCCCATATACGTAGCTTTGTTTCATCATTCGTGAATGTACTCTAGTAACAGTAATCACACACAATGATCACAATACATGAATGACCTGTGATCTTCATCTGGTTAGCTACTTTTCCTTCAAGCAGTGAGATGTTTTTATCTGGGAAATCAATTATAAGCTCAGCACCATGTAATTAATTCAGCTGTCTGAATACATTGCCATTTTATCACATCTAAGTGGTCAATGTGGCATTGGTGAATATGGCCCAGAACCTTGAAAAGGTCTTCAGCCATGCAGAAGCAAACAGTGTGAACCAGGACATTTCAAGTGCAGGAGACATCTGTGTTCAGGAAGTTGAACCAAGATGCCTTGCAGAAAGATTGCTATTTAACTTCCTTTCTCACATTTCTAAGAAAGGTCAGAAGCACAGGCAATGGCTGAAGACCATTCACCAGCTCATTCTAGCCCCACATAAAACAAGAGAAACTGTTTTAGAGAAGATCACAACCTGGATCTGCCAAGGGATACACCAGATAGTAACTCAGCCTCCTCTATCTTTTGGCTATTTTATTAAGTTGTATCACTTAGTACCTCCTTAGCCTACTGAACAGCAAGAAATGTGAGTATTTTGAACATTTTTGATGCTATATTCTCTACCTAAAAACATGCAATTATATCAGGCACACTTTATGTGTATGTGCTTTAAAAGATGCATGGTTCACTCGAAAAGAAACAGGCTAATTAAATAATTATACTTCCCTTAGGCTTTACGTTGCTGCCAGTCACAAAAATATCCTGAACTTGAATAATCAGAGTTACACACAGTATTCCAGATATGATCACACAAGTACCTTATGCAATGCCACTGATATCTCCCTGTATCTATCAGAAACAGTTCTGTCTCTTTTTCACATGACATTAGTGGGTATAATCATACTCTTCTCGGTCAGTACCTTCCATCTCTTTTTCTTCTACTGTCACTTCTAAATTATGAGTTTCCAGTTATTACAGGAATACCTGCAATTAATGCTGGCAGACATTACTTATCCTTTCATCCTACCTCTATTTTATGTGGTCTGGAGGCTGCTCTATTCTTCCCTTCTTTCATTTGGCTCTTGTTGTGTTGGTAACAGCTCTCTGATTTTTGCCATCAACAGATGTAATTTCTTCTCCTCTGTGCTAAGATCTTCAATGAAAATAGTGAATCAAAGTGGTCCTCAACTTCAGTTTCTGTTCTACTTAGCCTGTGCATCTAACACATGCCCTCATCTAAGGAGGCCATTAAAACAGAATTAAAATATGTGATCTGCTCATACCTACTGGGTGTGCAGACCTACAAGAATAGCTTCTTTTTTTGGTATATTTGTTAATTTTCTCTGCCTCTGTACTGAAATTAAGGAGGAATATTACATGTGAGGAAACTTAAACAGTCCTTTCCCCTTAAAGCTGTTACTGAAAATGTCTCAGATTTCATCCTACAAGGTCTGTGCCCCAGGTACTCAGGTAGAGTCAACAACAACAGAGTGTTTTTCCCATTAAGATGATGACAGCTCTCCAAGTCTTTCTTGTAAAACTGATTTTGGCCCATTGCTGGGTCTTTTTTTATTGCCTTGGTCCATACTTTTGGGGTTTTTTCCTAGGTATAGGGAAAGTGCTGTGAAAGATCACAGGAAACTTGTTTATGCTGAGTCATTTCAGTAAAAATCTTCTTTTCTGATTTGTCTCCCAATGAAGACAACCTCTTTTCCCCCAGACCAGCTTTGATGTACAGACTGCATATTAGCAGCAAGATCCCAGTGCCTTACACCACCTCCAGATGCTGGTATAACTTTCAAATTCTCTTCCCCCCATTCTTCCCACAGCCTACAGATCATCCTGGACTCTCTTCTTCCAGTGTCTCCCATAACAAAATACAAGCCCAGGCTTTTTCCTTGAAAGCTCCATCTACCCAGTAACTTTTCTGGAAGGATCTCCATAGGGAATGGTAGGCAAAGAGGGGATAAAAAAGTATTACAAGACCTCTGGCTGGGACACTCTCCCAGATTCCTGCAACAAAAGATTAGTGGCTTTCTGAGCTGACAATAGCATGCAGTTGCACATGTTTGAAATCAGTTGATGAATCTGCCCTCCATCAGCTTTTCTAATTGCTTCTATTTTAGTCTTTTAAATGTTCTGTTGGCACTGAGAGCCACAATTCGATTACACACTCTAAGAAAAAAAAAGAAGTGCTTTTTCTTGCATTACTTGTTTTTAATCTGCTGCCTGTAACCTCATTAAATGCCCTCTAATTCTGCCATTGTAAGAAACAGAGAATAATAATTTTCTATCCCTTTTCAACATAGTATTCAGAGATTTTTATCACAGTAATATCTTTCCTTTCCTGAGCAATTCTTTTCCATATAATTTCTGGAATACATGCAATAGGTTTCATAACTGTTGTTGTCCTTGTCCACACAAATTTTTATTCCTATTATATACTTCTGTCCTGGAATTATCTTTAATGTACATGGGTGTTAAGCTGAAGGCACTCTTTACATTCCTTGCATTCATACAGTCACATAAAAGAACTTCACTGGAGAAAGTGAGATCTCAAAAGGTAGTGTTATATTCAAAAAGAGTAACTCTCCCAGCTAGTAAGTCTCTGATCATTGTCTTTATCCTAATTTCCTGACTGACTTTCACACAGTGGAGTTATTAAAATTCCCATCTAAAAATTTCAGAATCATTTTCTGGAGTAATTTTCAAGACAGGAAGAGGCAAATTATCAGTCTCCTTCCTAGAAAATGTTCACCAGGCTTAAAGCCAGCAAAAATCCCTGAAATTTCAGGACAAGATAGACCTTCCTTAGCTTTAGCTTTAGCCACGTAAGAGCTAAGTACCTTTAGAACAAAAATGTCAGAATCAACCCCCGACAACATATAGAATTGATTGAAATTCCGTTTTCTCCCAGTAGCACATTCTGCAAAAAATATTGCAACCAATTCTAGTTAATGGTCTTCTGTAAAAAATAGCAGGGCAGAATGAGTCATTTTCTCACTTGAGGATATAGAAAAGATTAAGAAGGACTGAAAAAGTGGGCAACACAAGCAGCATTTGTCAAGCTCATGACACTTCCAGCTTCCTTTGTTCCTGCACTGGTAGCAAGGAGCTGGTGCTGGGATTTCCCTGCAATGTCACCTGTTCTGTTCTCCAGGGAGGAAATCTGCTTCTGCTTTGTTGTTCTACAGAACCAAGAACTGAACAATCACCAAAATCAGCTGTTGTAGTGTCACCCACACCAGACATATTTTTCCAACAATCTGTTAAATTTCTTGAGAAGCTCTGCCTCAAAATGCCAGAAGTTCAGTTGAGAACAAAGGCTTTAGTAAGGTTTTAGCATGGCCATGTCCATGAAAACCAAAGATTACATATCAAGGGATACACACAAAATGTATTCAAGCATCTAGCATTTTGTTATAACATATTTTACTGGTTTACTGTTTGAAAATAAATTTGGATTTGGGCTAAAAGGTGAGATTTGAGAAAAATAGTTCTTTTCCACAAATACCTTCACTGACTTCTTGGACTGTTTCCACTGAATTGGATTTTAGTATATTTAAATTCTGCTCTCCATAGGTAAGCCATAAAGCCAGAAAAAAAAGAAAATTTCAATGATGCTTCATGACTTTTAATAGACTTTTGCATGATTTATTGATGCAAATATACTTCAAATAACTGGTTGGACATCAAAGGGCAAATAAAATGTTTTTTTCTTTAACAGACATCTTGGAAATGAACAGTATAAATAGAACATAGTCATCACCACTTTATTTTATGTCATTCCAATCTACTATCAATTTCTTTTCATATACAAACTTTTTTGTAGTCTTGAATACCTAGAAAACTTGCTAATGAAACATGTTATTTACACTGTGCATGAGTCACAAATAATTACAAATAAAAATACAAAATTATTAAAATGTATCATTACATGAAAAGCAAGGAAGATACAGTAGATGTTCTGATTAACTATAAATGCTTACATATTTGTACATACATTTCTAATCTGAAATTGCTAGGTGATGTATCTGATGATTTTGATCAGTAATACTAGTTCTTATGCTTGCACTACTGGAAGGGAAGCAATATTTTCAGACATAATGAGTCACTTAAGAAACATTTATGGAACTGCATAGGATGAAATGTATTCATTTTAAAAAACAAAAATAAAATATTTGACATTGCAAAATATAAGCATTTTTTCACTCATGCCTTCGAGATACATTGTATATTAAACCAATACTGTAAGATGGCATCGCAAATAAATCATAACAGAGCTATATAACATTTTAAAAATAAGCAACTCACATGGCATCTGTATCATAAAATAGCAGATGTACAGAATTATTTACATTGCAAACCAAAGAGAGAATAACCCCATGAAACTGCAGCAAACAGTTTGAAACATTGATCACAGACCTGATTCATAAAATACGTAGGCATGTGTGTCGGACGTGTGGAAAAACTGGTCCTGGACGTGTGCTTGGTGAAGGCTTAGGACCACCACTGGTCAGTCCTGATTCACAAGAACATTCCAAGTTCCTATCACAAAACCTTGCTGGAAACTGAGCCCTACTTGCCAAGACCCAGCAGGTTATTTGGGTATTGACCACTTCAGCAACCGATCTTTACACAGTGGTTATTAAAAAGTCAAACAACTCCTGCCCTGTGGCAGTATTATAGCTGCTCAGGATAAAATTTACATATGGAAACTGAGATGGAACTCCTATGAGATGGCTGATCAGCACTGACCACTGAACTTGATATTTGGTAATTTGAATTTTGACTACCTCCGGAACATGAAATTTGATAAATGAGCTCTGCCTCACAATTGCCCTCATGCGTTTATTTTTTTCTTTCCTTCTTATTTTCCTATATTTCTCGATAGTTTTCATGACACAAGAGAGAGTAGGTGGTACAAATCATGTACTCCTGCCAACATCTGAAACTCCAATTGCTGCGAATTCCCTTTTTCTCAGGATTTCTCATGCTGATCTGCATTGACCACGTGTCTGCACTAGCTGAGCAACGTCAGCACGTGTTGGGCCTTTACACATCAGCTCTACAGCATCAGGTGAGCCCACTGAACTTGAAAAGTAGGTCTGCCCTAGAAATAAACCTAAAGTATCCTTACAAAACTGCTGACCTCAGATACAGAATTGTTCTGCACATGTTTAGTGTGGCCTTTTATCCAGGATTTCCAGGCATTGAGCAGCCCAAAAAAAGCTACTGACATGGTTGAAGAAATGTCGAAAAATTCCAGACAGGGAGGAGAAAAAAAAGATACCACAAAAGAGATAAACCACCTTCTCTGTCATGGGAAAGCAAACCTGCAACACATTACCAGATGCAGCCTGCACATATGAGAACTCGAGTAACGCAGGGACACAGACCTAAGCTTTTTTTTTTTTTTTTTCCTTTTCAAGCAATGGGAGAAGAATAATAAACACTTCTGGATATCAATAAGTCTGGGTGGTATCTTGAACAGCCAAAAATGTAACTGAACTGGTGCATTTTATACTGTGTTATTACAATGTTCAGAAGAACAAGCTCTGTCAATGACTTCCACTGAATTAGCTACCTTTGGGACTACTAAAGTCTGGATGGATTTGGTATCTGGATTGCATTTGCTGTGTAATTCGTACAAAGTCACCAGGTAACTTGTTTTGCTTTGGAGATCTTTTGGCTTCAAAAGAAAGACAGTGAAGGAAGAAATAAATATTTTATGAGCAGCTGTAATGTGTATAAGCAAATTTTAATGAGAAAAAAACCAACTTAATAAATTCGTCATATCACTTTTTAAACCACATACACAAAAATTTTGTGATTTGTCCTAATATTCTGTCTTCTTTGATCACTTCTTCAGTGACTTGGCTCTGACATAAAGGCATCTTGGTCACAATCAGGATCAAAATATTTCTGAGTGAGGTTTCTCTGGAGAAACATTTTTTACGAATATTGTACCACTATTATGACAAGAATTAATTAAAGTGAGCTACCTACCAGAAGATGAGGTCAAATAAAGTGAGAACTGTCTTGAAGAAAGCTTGTATGATTTCTTTTTTTAATCCACATAATTTCTCCACTACAGCACACTTCCACATATAACTGGAAGCATAAATTAGAACAACTTCTATAATGATGCCAGTGTCTATGGCAAAGGCTTCATCAAATATATCTATTATAATGACTCAAGAAACTGCAAAACTGAGTTAGCAATGCAGGAACTTCAGAATTTCCTCAGCTGAACTTGAAAGGATTTTTGTTGTTTTGCCGATCACCAGTAATCATAAATGAAATTTTGGATCTATTTATCTTTATGAATCAGGTACTGTGCGAAGGTCATGCACTGAAATAGCTCATTACTTTTCCCTTTCAAATGCATTAATGGGGAATCAGTAGGATGGAGCCCACCACAAGTAAACTAGAAGCATGAGAAAAGAGTGTTTGTTGAAGAGAAATGTTACTGTTAGTATTTAGACAAGGCAAAACTTTGCTTGGTCCTGTGAAGAACAAGAAAACCTGTATTTTGAATATAAACATTGATATGAATACTAGCCTAAAACTAGAGGCATTGAAATAGAAGATGTATAGTATATTGTATATTGCTTTTCTTATAGAGTGTACATTTTGTTTCTAATATGATGACAAACAAGTAAAATCTTTTAGGACAAACTAAAAGGACCTCATTGCAACAAACACCATTAATAGCAGGTCACACTATGAAAGCGAGATGCCAAGTCACAACACAGTGCAGGCACGCTGTTAAAAATTGTCTGGGGTATTCTAAGAAGGCTTTTTTATCCTTCAGCTACCTGTTAACAACATACCTGCATGAGTTTTGTAAAGTTTTTTCTCCTTGTTTGAGGCCTTCATAGGATTTGAAAAAAAGCAGGGTAAAAAAGGCAAACTGTCCTCAGTTACACTTTGGAAGAATTGTATCACCAAAGCCGACTCAAAAGGAGGCAAAAAGATAAAATTAAGAAGTATCAATAGAAGTGGAATAGAACAAGGCTGTTTTGTTTCTTCTAAAGAAGGCCCAGGCAATTGGCACTGTTTGCATTTACTAGTAAATAGAAGTGGCTTATCAGGAGGAGATTCAGGAAAGGCATTCACTGATCTCTCTAAGCCTGCAAGATTTACAAATAGCATCTGCTTTTCCATTTCCCAGCAACATACAGAGAAAGACCCTTTGCTGTATGCAGGTCTGTGTAAACAGTTAGACACAAAACAGTAATTTTAAGACAAGAAGAATAAACTTTAGATTACATTTTTTTTCAGAAGCTCATAGGATCAACAGCTACTAAGACATACATTCTTTTATAGGAAGAGCAGTACAAATGTTAAAGCTTTTAAGACCGTATATAGTTCACTGCACACACAATTTTCCCATGGCCTACACATATGGCACATCAAGTTTTTACACAGACTCGTGTTCCCATGGAAGGATTAATACTGAATTCTGAATGTGTTATACTGGTGCTGCAGCCTTGAATAACGTGTTCAGTGCCACAGCACAGGCCTGGTTAGTACATACATCATGCACTTCAACTGCTCACAGTCAAAGACACAAATGACAGAACCAAACTATACTGGTTTTTTGTTTTTGTTTTTGTTTTTTTTTTCAAGTAGGCAAGACTTTGGTTAGTAATAAATTCAGTTGGTTTGGGGAAGCAATCATAACTGAAATAGCGACTTTGAACCAGAGGTACTTACTGGAACTTCCAGACCACTAAATCTGCCAAACAAATCCCATAAAAAAACTGAAATGCTGCATGTGATAGTTTGTATGGACTCTGCTTCTGTTGGCAGGTGGCTTCCTTTGCTGAACAGCTAGTTACAGGACAAGTAATCAGATGCAATTTAGCAATTAATCCCTTGATTTCAGTGTGGGAAGATCCTGGCTTATATGCTTTCTGAGCTTTTCTGTTCATGCCATCTGACAGTAAACTCTAACCCACCCCACCCCTTCCCAGTTGATCACAGCCTGATGTTTTAAAATAATGTTCAGATTTACAGAGTACTAAAATTAATCTCTGAGTCATTAAATTGACAGAAATCTCTCGGGACACTGCCTTACCTCCTCTGTGTATTACTAAAATGGAAATACTCTCATTAATTAGATTATCCATTGTTTGTAAGAAATTTTATACAAACAGGTTCAGGTTCACAAACACCTCAGTGCTCTAAACCCTGATAGAGCTCTAGTATTCTTTAATGGCATCCAAGATTGTTTGAATGCTAAGCAACCATTGTTGATAGTGCAAGGTTGTAATCTTATTAGTGCAGAATGCTTTTACAAGTCTCTTCAGATAAGCTTTATAAGACAACACTAAAACAGTATGACAGAACTACACAAAAAGCATTTGCACCCAGGGGATGGATATTTGTCCATTTCCACAGGAGTGCAGGCTTTGAGGTGGTCAATCTTCACATTTTAGGAGGACCAAATATTTTTATCCAGCATCCAGAACAGAGAAGTTTGAAACAAGACAAGTAGCAATTCTCAGCATTCATAAAGCTGAAATTAAAACTGCACTCTACTGAACAGTTCTGTTCCTTTGGGCTACCCTCAGAAAATGACACACCAGCAATGGGTGGCTCACAACCCTTCCTAAAATTCCCACTCCCAGAACTGAGCATCATGAACTCAGGTGAAAATCCATCTTCCTACAATAATCCAAGTTATAGTCACATATACATAACTCATCTGTTACTCCAGATGTTTGTGACCACCTTAGATAGGAATTAGCCCTCCGATTTTACTTTGTCAACACTGAAATTAAAGGGAAAAGTGGAAAGAAAAAACTCTAAGGCATCAAAGTTAATTGTCCTCTAGTATTACTTTGAGAGGAAATGAAGATGAGCCTGAATGAATCACCAGTTAAATCACCAGTTTCAGCTGGTTCCTGGAAAAATTGTTTAAACAGGTATCAGAAGTGACTTCCTATTCACACTTTCTTGAATTTCATGACTCCTGATTAGACAGGAGAGTCAGAATCACAGTCACAGACAACTGGAAAACTGTTATCACTTCTTCTAGGCAAGACACTGCGTGCAGAGTTCAATTTGTTCTCAAGGCTTTGGGAAGAGACTGAACAATGACTTGTTCACAGGCCCAGGCTGTGAATTTCATGCCAATAATATGAGCTTGTTTAGCAAAAGTTTCTCCTTTCTACCAATTAATCCCACTGAAATATATAAACCTGTGGATTATTTCTAGTAGCATTCAGTTCCTTCTCTAAGGTTGGCCATAGAGGCAGAGCAAAGTGGCAAAGTGAGTGAAATAATTGGTTGGACTCTCCAGGATGGTGATCTGAGAATGCCTTAATATTTATGTGTTGCACCTGTGACTTGCACAAACAGAATACACATAGCCTCTTCAAAACACTATGGGATCCTGCAAAGAAGAACTTCAGCAGAATTTCAGTGAACTGAGGAAGGTTAAACTTAAACCGAGAATGAATGTGGTCAGTCCTAGCAGTGGAGTGCACCGTATTCAAGGAAAAGACAAACAAACAAACAAAACAGTCACTGTTCTCCTAAAATACTTAGCTGGAAAATACTTGTGTCATTAATCTCTGGGCTTTAAAGAAACTGAAGTTTAAAAACTGAAGGTAGGAAGATGGCCATGCTTTTCACTGAAGTAAGAGTGGATGGAAAAGGTGAATGAATTGGTTTAGAGTAATCCCAAGGGTAGATGACAATATATCCGTAATATCCCAAGATAGCTATCAGACAATGTCCACATATTTTGTATGATTTATCCCTAACTATATTTCTACAAATTTGAGCAGTCATATAGTGTTCTATAAAATTCAAAGCATGGCATGGAATGCGTAGATAACGTGTAGAACGTGCGCTGCAGATAACTGCTGGGGCTGCCTGTCCTGACATTTCTGTTCCACCACTGAACCTTGACACCCTGGTAATAATGGGACACACTGAATGCCAGATAAATGGCATTGATGCTAATTAAATCCCAAAGTCAAGATTATCCTTGACCTCTTTTATAATGAGGACTTCTGCAAGAACAAAAATTTGCAAAAAGAACTCTAGTTTATGAGATATCCAGAAGACGATGAGCATAAATACTTTACAAATATTTTGCACAGTGATTTGCTTGGCTGACATAAGTTATTATTTATACCCTACAGTGGTCAGTGCCTCAGATCTGAAATGCAGAGATTTTATAACAGGTGTGCAGAAAAGACACATACTACAGAAAGAATTACTAAAGAAAATGGTTGAAGAAGTTACTCCTGAGCTATGCATAGGTCAGCCTGTGAATACATAATAAAAAGAATTACTCAAGTCATAGTCGAAACTGCATGCAACTACTGCCAACCCTGTCTTCAGCTGAGACCCAGGCTGTACTTTGTGGAATTTTTCACCTTGGCAAACAGGCTGGGGTTCCCTATCTGCAGTGGATTGCTGCTCCTTCAGGGTCCATACACAGTATGGTGGAATTGCCCTGCTCCAGAAAATAAGTAATTAAAGAAGAATGAAGAATAAAAAATTGGTTTGTTTTGTTTAGTTTGTTAAATCCAAGCAAGAAGCAATATGAACTTGTAAAATCACGGCACAGAAGAGAATTCTTTAAAATGCAAATGTTTGAGGCAATGGAAAATAATTACTCACTTTTTAGTAAAGATATGCTGAGGTTTGGAAATTTGCTTTCACTGTAGCTCTGTTATTAGATTTGGGTTTTGGGAGTTTAGTTTTTATTTTTCAGTCGAATAAATTTAGCAATAAATTATCTCCTCCTCCCTCCTGCAAAGAAGATGGAAATGTCAAGCCAAAAACTTCTTTTTCACTATTCAAATAATTGCTTTAACATGACTTTCAGTGCTTAACTCGAGGTACTGAACTTTGAAGGGACCGTGGCCAAACTGATTCAGCAGATAAAACAGAAACTGCAAGGTGGATTCAGAAGGTAATTAAAACAGAATTAAGACTAAACCTTGTCATTCTCCTTCTTTGTGATTACAATTATTTTTAACATAATTTTATGGCTAACTTTCTTTCAGCTGAGCATTTTTGTTGCTTTTTGTCCAGATGTTATGATATCTTGATGTACCTTCACCTCTGTCACTGAATTCACCCTTCTCTGGCCAGCCCATAGTGTCTGCTTTTAGCTCCATGAGCTACTAATCCAGTTTCTTTGACAACTGCAATTTGTTGGAAGAAATTACTAGTGTTACGTTGTCTCAGAGCTATGAGCCCATTTGTGAAATCAGCTTCTTAGCTGACCTTTAAAGCAAGTGAGAATAATGTGCCTGCAATTCCACAGGGTTTGGATTTCATTATCACAGCAGTGTGCATGAGATGGGCTGGCCCTGCTGCACAACTCTGCCTCTCTGTTTTGTTTTCCTGGTAATTATAGAAACTGTTTACTGTACATGGAAAATCTGCAAGTTTTCTCAGCTCTTGAGGGCAATCCTATTTCTAATCCTTTTCTCTGGAGAGTAACAGTTCACAGTGTGGAGGACTGCATACTATTGATTCTTCTCAAGAGGAACTTTCCCACAGACCATGACCGCGGTGAAAATCACCACAGATGTCTAAGGATCAGAATGGCATCTGCAAACTGAGGACAAACTATGGCAGCAGTGCAGCAGAGTGGCGCCCCTGGTTCTTCCCACTCCTCTCTGGTTCAGAGCCTCACACAAGTTCCTGTCAGAGAATCTGGGTACTCCAAGTGCATCACAGCACAAGTATGATTCAGGATGGGCCAGACAGAAGCTTTAGTAACTATGATCATAGTGAGAGAACATCCAGCCAGCACCTCACCCTCTGTTCCCCTTTCTTTCCCAAGTGATTGCAGACACTGACCCATATACTGTTTCAAGAAAACAAAAAAAAATTGGTGAGGAAAATATATCATAAATGCTAAAAATATATATATATATATACACACATTTCTGGGATGGATGGATGGATGGATGGATGGATGGATGGATGGATGGATGGATGGATGGATGGATGGATGGATGGATTTATTAAGTAGCTATTCCAAGAAGGAACTGAGCAGTAAATTACATGATGGTTTGGAGCTATGGCTCTTGGTGAATACATCAGCTAATACACTAGTGCTATCTTAGAGCAAAAGTGGGGAGTCAGCAACAATCACAGATTGTTAGTTTTCAGTTGAAAGGAATGTTCTTATAAGTAGAATAAACTCCCTAGCCAGACTTTTAAAATCTTATATATTAATAATTTTACTATCACGTCCCTTGGACTCTCTGGCTGAAGCCTGACCCTTGCCCCAGTGTCTCTGTCTCCATATGTATTTGATGTTCTATTCTGTACACCCTCTCATTCTTAACAGCAGTGGAATTCATCTCACCTACAGCACAGCAGCTAATCTGAACCAGTCCTCCACCTCCACACAGTGGTCACTGGGGAGGAAAGAGAAGAGCAGATCTAAGGCAGTGGTTTATCTCATCCCTAAGACTTTCTCCAGGACAGCTCAATCTTTGAAATGCCAGGATGTCTGCAGTGACTGTAGAAGGAACTGACCTGATTAGCTCAGACCAGACGTAAGTTTTAGATACCTAAATGCAGATCAGCTGAATTTCACTCATATTTACAGCAATTCCCCATACCCTTGGTTCTCTAGAGGACCCCAGTGCAACTTGGGCACAGTGAGACATAAGAATAATAAGGAATATTCTAGCATCAAAGACATTAATGGCTGCAACTTAATGAAGTCCTAAATTAGCAACAAGGAAGTATAAATGTCATGTATTAGGATGGGAGTTTTGTCTGGAATGGGTTTTGTTTAGACTTCAGTAAAAGGCACAATGCTGTCTTGTCAGTAAGCACATTTAAAGCTTGGCTTTGGGATGCTCTGTATCTCTTACTAAGCTCTAAACAACTGAGTTAAATTTCAGCCTTACCCAACACGATCTGCATGACATGTCTGCAGAAGCTGCTGGGTAAAATACTACTTCCTTGGAAATTTACTATAGACAACTCTTGATTGAATGTGCATTTGAAAACTCCATATATAGCACTGTTTCTGAAGGAAGAGTGTGAACTGCAGATTATCTCATAGACATTGTACCTTTTTATTATGATACAACAATATTCCAAGCTTTCTTTCTGTTTAGGTATTTCTAAACAATATTTACTTACAGAGCAAAGCAGTCTCCATTTTTTTAAAAAGTGCTAACATTTATCCCTATATACTTTTTAAAAGACATTCTGACTACTACCTCCAAATTTCCAGTTGGCAAAGTACCTCACTTGCCTTGTTTCACATCTAGTGCTGCATTCAGTATTGAAACTCATGGAGGAATTCTTATTCCTACCTCCAGAAAAGCCAAATAATATAAAAAAGCAGGACACTCTTTGCATTTTGCATTTAGAGTTTCTTCCCCCACACCCCTCCCCCCAGTTTTTCTCTGTAAGTAGAGATTCAACTCTTTCTTAAAATAAAAAAACTCAAAAATCATGCATTTCTCATACAATCCCACTAAAACTTTAAGGATTATAGACTCTAAAATTCAACCTTACACCCTCAGAGTTCATGACACTATGTGCAATACTTTCTTGCACTTTGCATGAATAATCTCTGCATCATCCAGCTTCCAAATAGATGAAAGCTAACATCAGCACCACATCTATGTACAGCTGCCCTCTCCTACACACAGACCTCACTTTCTTCAGATGCTTCTTATTTATACACTTGCAGGACCTACAAGAAGTTTCCAGAGAGGAATGTTTACACACTTAAACACTGACAAGCACATGAGATTTAACTTAGAGGGGAGATTTCTAACCCACATTTCCAAAACTTATTTAGGCATTTAGAACTCAGGATCATTCAGCAAAGTAAGATTCAACTTTCAGAAAGAGGTTGTGTTTAAGCAGAGAAAATGGGATTGAGAAGTATGCCCCTTAATGGGACTTTAAAAATTTTACCAGCTTCTTAGGAAATGCAAATAATCTGAACTGGGAAGCCATGCTTCCAGTGTATAGTTTAAGAATTATTTCAATCAACCAGAAATGCCACAGAAACTTCTAAAATAAATATACCTGTCAGTACCTCCTTTTTCTTTTCCATATGATCTCATGCAATGGCTCACATCTAAAAAAAATCTCTCCTTGATGGTTATTTATTCCTAAGCTTGTTCTTTTGCAATAAGTTCAGAAACTCTGATATTGATTTAACAGTATGTTCCAATTCCATTTGGGAAAGAAAAAATAATACCTTAGGGATGCACTGATAATAAACAAATGCCAAAATGGATTAAACAGTATTTGCCCTTTATGGGTATTAATCAGTTTTAGCATCTGTTTACTGTTGTGTTTAAAATGGAAGTCATCCATTGTATATACCTGCCTGGTTTGTTACTCCTATTTATCATTCCTGGGTGTATCTTACATCTATTACCTATACTTCTTCCCATGTTTCTAGGATGTGAGACTACTCTTACTCATTGGGCATCATTGTTTACATCCAAAACTCTTTTCTAAAGTTCTAAAATCTATCATTTGGATTTTGCTCTTCCTTATTTAAGTAAGTAGTAACTTCTCATTTTAGAAAACTAAGAAGGAAAAACCACCTCAAAAAAATCCAATTATTCCATTACGTGCTCTTCTTCTCTGAGGAAGAGGATGGAAGGACAAACAGTACATGTTAGGGTGTTATTCTGCCATTTAATGTCTTGCTGAAAAGGCATTTGTTAAGGTGATAGGTGTTGTACAGAAGCCTACACAGAAGAGATTAGCATGGCTTCATTTATTGCTGCAAGAGTAGTCATTAGAGAGTATTGCTAAGGAATAATTACCTAGAACACAAGTAGCTAAGTGTGAGAGCTTCTGCTAATATAGTTAATATTGGGCCTACAAATTCACAAAAGCACAAAAAATGTGTGTTAAGGATAACCTGGCAACCATCTCTCTGTTCTTTAGAATTTATATATGTTATTACCATCTTGACTACAGGATAAGGTTTATGCTGGCATTCTGGCATACAGTTCAGTGAACGTGGCACACAGGTTTTGCATAACTGGGCAAGGGGCTCAAAGCTCAAAACCTTTTCTAAATCACACACCTAATTGCATCCCAGAGCTGTGACTGGCAGTGCTGCTATCCCATGCAAAGGGCTCAGACACTAGGAGGGATGTGCAGAATTGCAGTAGCCCATGCTCACAACAGTCACCACGGCCACAGTGGTAACACTTTCTTTATCTTGGAATATGCTTATCTATCCCTCTGACACTTAGCTTGATTCAATTTACTTTGGCCAGTGCAAGATGCTGAAAAGGAGCACAACAGAAGGTCTGAGACACAGCACTTGGGCTGAAAAGAAAGTAATTCAGTGGGATGGGTTTCCCTTATCTCAGCCATCTTAAAAAACAGATGTCTAGTCTAAGTTTGCCATCTGTGGTCACTGAGAAAGTTAAGCACACTCAAGGATTTAGGCAGCCTCATACTCTTTCTAAAGGAGAGGGGACAAGTGCTGGAGGTGTTTACCTGCTCTCCAATTTTCAAAAGGAACTTGATTGTTGGAATGGCAAAGAGGGCCAGACAGCTGAAGGTGCTGTTGCAGTCACAGTAATCAGCATGTCCCTCTTCATTCACAGTAATTCCACTGCCTGCTTGCTAGCCAGGGAAGACACTCGTTTCTCTGAAATCCCCTCTTCTCTTTTTGTCTGAGTTAAAACACCTTCAGCCTCACTCTACCTTTGGAAACTAAAATCCCTGGAGCAAACAGCTGGTTGAACATCTGCCTTCACTGATCCTTTTGTTATGGCTGCCAGCAAAGTTGCCACTTTGCACCATGTGTTGTATTGGGCTCTCTAACATGAACCCCAGCCCAGAGGGAAGCAGACTGAGATGCCTCATGCTGCATTCAGAGGCCATTTTGTTGCTATAGTGACACAGTGACACTAACCTGGACCACAGATAGCTGGAGGTCAACCCTTCTAAGCCACAGGAGCAAGTTAGCATCTGCAGAGGTGAACGATCCATTGCCTGTGACTGAATTGCTGCATTCCTCAGTTTCACTGCTTCTCTTGCTTTCAAGCATGATTAACAGCCAAGCCACAAAAGATCAATCATGTATATGAGGTTAAACACTTCACAGATTTTTGTTGTATGGCTGCTCATGCATTGCAAATTATTAACGTCGTTAAGGAGTAACTCCTGTCTCCACAGATAAATTTGGTGCTTTGTGGAAGCTAAAATCATGCCATGGGCTGTTAATGCACTGACTTCACCCAAACCCACCAGTGATAGCTTGCACTGCAGTGTTTTCCCTCTCTAAGGATGTGAGTACCTCCTGTGCCACTGTAGCAGTTTTGTCTTTGCTGCAAGAAGAGTAAGATCAGCCCTTTAACCCCAGTTATTCTTTAGGTATAAGCAGCCGTGTCAACAATATATGCTAATTAGAACAACAATAGGAATTATTCACTATGTCACATACAGTGTGCCAAGGGAAGGGAAGTGGAGGTCCTTTAGAGAGCAGAACCCTGACCAAGAGCAGGACATAGCATGCAAGATGATGGAATTATTAACATAGCAGAAGCCAATCAACTCCTACTTGTTGAGTCTACTGCACACTCAGCATCTCCAATTCATCCATAGCCTCTCCTGTCATTGGCACCCTCAATCCTGTACAGCATTATGAATAATGTATTACCTTGAGGGAAAGGAACCAACTGTCTCTGAGTTTGACAAGCTTTTTTTAGCTTCTTGTTTTGTTGCTAATTTAAGCCCGTTGCTATTTCCAATACTACACATGCACAATTTTGCAAAAGATCACCAGAATCCAGAAAGGAAGCCAGAAGCTCTGAGGCTGCATTAGGACAGGGAACTAGCTCTCCTCAGTGAGCTCTGAGCACTCAGCAGAGGTGAGGCAGAGGCCTGAGACTAGAAGAGGAAAACTCAGAAGATGTCCTAAGCTTACAATGCTGCTGCTGGGTTTCAGACTCCTTGACAGGACCGTCTGCATGAAGCATGTACACGTGACAGCTTGTGGCAGCTCAAGAATCAGAAAGCTGTCCAGCAATTCAACTTGCCCCAACAACCAGTACAGGTCTCAGACTCATCTGTAATTCAACACAGCCGTTTTGGGTGCTATTTTATTTTTCCATTCATTTTTAAATTGCCTGAGAGAAGGATCTGTTCAGAGCAAGAAATACACAATGTGAAATTGGTTATCAGAGTTTACATCTTAGTGCAGTGCTGATACTTTTAAATGCATGCAGCATGTCATGGGTTTGCACTGCTTGCTTTATACAGGAAAAAATGGAAGATGGATGTTAAATATGCCCCATCCTGCTGTTGGGCTTGGTAGGGAACACTGTAGGCAAAGGAGGAGATAACACTGTGAAATGGCCCATGCACACACATGAACAGCCATGGACTGTTAATGACTCAATCACAAGGATTTCTTCAAAACAGGCATTTCCCATACAAGACTTCCAAGGTTTTAAGAGCTTTGGTTTTCTGTTTGCAGAGGCGTGTTTCCAGGCCTCAAAACAGATTCAGATCTGAAACTGAATGTGGGAATGAGCAGAGAAGCCAAAACCACAATCACAGTTAATGACTATTGGCTCTCTGGAATTAAAAATGAAATATCCTTTGGGATCCTGCAAGAAAACCACACTTTGAGAGTCCTGGCTTGGAAGCAATTCTACCATGTAGAGGCTTTTGTCTTTGAATGGCAAATTTTACCAGAGGGATGCAGAGGAAAATTTATCCACCACCCTACCACTTCATCACTATTTCCCTTTTGCTCTGAGTTCATGATCTCTATGAACTGCATCACAGAAAAGCCTGTGTGATGGGGAGCTTCAAGCAGATGGAAAAATCTGACGCAAGATGTAGAATTAACCTAGGCATTTCTTGTTGGCAACTGTAAGAGAAAAGTTGTTGAACTACAAGATTTTGGTCTAAATGTCTACATTTGTACTCTTCACATAGGACTGTGGGTGGTGAGAAGAGAAAAAGAGCTTGGCTGGGTTGGGTTGGGACTCTGACATCAGCACCTACTGAACAGTGAAGGTGTGCCAGAGAAGTCAGACTGAAATCTAAATCTGCTAATGGCTATTTGAAAAAACTTCACTCCAGGGAACTAAGTAATGACATCAGAACTATGGATTTATTAGCTGGGAAGTGGCATTCCCCTTTCAGTGGTGAAACATGAACTTTGATCCATTTATGATTCTTACACATCTCACTGGTGTTCCCAGGGTAAAAAATGCATGCTACATCCTGTGTATGTGCAAACTAATTGCTATAGGCTAAAACTTGTCATCCTGTGCAGGAAATTCTCAGATTTGTAGTTTGGATGGAAATTCCACAACCTCAAACTTGAACAGTTTTTTTAAGTCATTTTTCAGATAGGCCATATGCTGTTTATCAAGGTAGATAAAGAAATAACTCCTCTAATCCCAAGATTGCTCTAATACCAATGGAAGAAATTTTTAACATCAGTATCCCCCTAGAAAGTGAGGGAATTGCATTAAAATAGGTTTCTGGGCTAATTCCCATGCATCTACCCTCCTCAGGAAAGGAAAAGTCACCCCTGCATAACAAGTTCAGATGTCTGTATGCTGAAGTCGGTAAAGGTTCAAGACAGTCCTTTCTCATCCAGAAAGGCTTCATGGAAAAGAATTCTGAAACACATTCAGCACAGGCAAGCAGTGCCATGCTGACTTACAGGGGCTACTGGTCGAAGGGGAGAAATTCCTGTCATTCCCTCCACAGAAAGATCCAGCTGGATAATCTCCATGTGGAGAAACGTGGTGAAAGTTATTTACTTATTTTCAAGAAGTGCCTCATGTTATGACTACTAAATCCATAAGCAAACTCATTTCTGTTCTGAATTAGAGAAATGCAGAGTATCTTATGCCTCCTTGCTGCTGTTGAGTCTTATCTTTGATTAAAGTGATTAAAGGCCCACATTCAGCTAAGCCACTTTGGCAGGGATTTTAACTAACAATCTGCAATCTCAGAACAACATCCTCCACCCCAGCATGATCCAAAGGCAGCACACCCCAACAGGAAAACTGACCACCACTACTTTTGAAAAAGAAAACCTGAGAAATAAACAATGCCTGAAAATGTTTCAGATATGCATCTTGCTCGAATTGGATTAATTGAAGACAATAACACTGTATTAATTTTCAACAGCAGAGACTTGGCTTTTTTTCCTTTTTTTTTTTTTTTTTAATTGTCTTGGACTAACAAAAATCTTGAACTGCCATTTGCATTAAACCTGGAAAAGTACTGCCTTTCCCTTTTTGGTGTGGTTTTTTTTTTTTTAATCTTAACTAGATTAAGTAGGGGAACTTCAGCCAATCCAACAATAAAGGAAGTTTCCAAATGAGCAATTATTATTAACAGAATAGATTTTCAATAATCAATCTGGACTAGGAGTACACGTCCTATTTAAAAATGTGGAAAACCAGCATCCAGAGAGTTTCCAGTGTCTGCTGGAATCCCTCAGAATAATTTTTCACAAGACCAAATTTTTAAAGAAGTTCAGGGCTTCTACTGAAAACCAGATTGGCTGATAATTTAGAGGCAAAACAAGTCCCATTGAAGAGAACTTTTCTGTTTGTCCACACATTGATCTTCTGCACTTTGTTTATATTGTCCTGAAAGGACTGGACATACAACACTGTTGGACAAATACTGAACATTATTTTATATAAGACAGTGCTCATCTAAAGCTTTAGCATAAAAACCAGGTAAAGTGATTTACCAAAGTGGGGGTTTTATTCTGTAAATAGTGATTTTTTCGTTGCCAAAAAAGTCAAGAAATACCTTCTTCCCACTTGTATAGCAATAAGGTTTGATAGGTAGAATGTATGAAATATACAGTAAGTTCTTCTGAAAAGCTATCTAAGCTCACTCAGCTTACAGTATGTGGAATGTAATTATCCAGAAAGTGAAATATGTATAAAAATAGGTAAAATTCCTACAATATTTGTATTGAGTCATAATTCCTCCTGCCAGGAAGGTTACAATAGCTCTACAGTATATGTATGAAATGCTTGTTCATAAAGTTAAAAAACATCATTACCTTACTGAAGAACACATTAAATATAGGAATGCATAATCAGAACTGACTCTCAATTCTGCTTAGCTGGTGCAAATCTACAGAGAACCATCATCCTTTCTGCACAAAACAAGACCAACCTCTAATCTGAGAGTTGGGGTTTTGTTTTGTTGTTTTGTTTGCCATAGAGGGGCCAGACTGAAGTTTATGAAAGAAATTCCTCTGGAAGTGGAAGTACATTGTTTAATATTTTTTCCCTATCTCCGCTTTGTTTACCACAGCAGTTACCCACCTTTTAAAACGATTATTGCCTGACATTACATGGAGCTTTTTACTGCCTGCTGAGAAGAAGGCAGTGGAACACCAAGAACCTCCAACTCCCCTGTCATGACCCAGTTCTGGGCTTGTGCTTTTTGGACGAGTCTTTGATCTGCAGCAGGCCTCATAGGCTGGTCTCCCGGAGGAACATGGTGCCGATGTTGTAAGACACCTTTCTCACTCTGGCAGATGCGATGGAAGGTTTCGGTGGCTTCTGACCACTTCTGACCTCCAGGAAGTAACAGATCCCAGGAATTTCCTTTGGAAAGTTTTCTGGAAGCTCTTCACGGGAACGAGGGATAAAAATAAAATTTTCTTCCTTTTTCAAAAGCCTGGAGAAAAACAAAACAGAGGGACATAAATCACTCTGAAACACATTCTAGAAATGCCTCTTTGGAAGAGGTGGATCCTATGTGCAACCAAGCAAGAAATTAGTTTACACTATTACGTAGCATATAAAGAAATTCTAAGTCAGGATCCTCAGCTGATCTATATGAACTTACCATCATTAAATTCAAGGTGCTCTGTTGACTGAGATCAGCTGAAGGGATGCCTCAAAAAAACCTTCTCTGAAAATCAGTGTCAGCATTCAGAAAGTAATGTACCAGAAAGAGAACCAAATTCATAATGAAAGTTGTCCAGAACCTATCATTTGGCTTAATTAAAACACTTTAGTTGGGTCAGTGGGGAAGAAATTAACATTTCAGAGTGATGGCTACCACCAGGCTCCCGCTGGAAGGTAGGAATGAAGGTGGCAGTGCTTGGGAGCTCTCCCAGATAAAAGCAGGGAGGTCAGTTTGTGCCCTTCTCACACTCAGTAGTACTGTTTTTCATAAATTGGGTTCAAATACAGCAAATCCGACTTCAACAGCAGAATCAAATCTGACACTATTTATCAATAGTAGCCATGGGTTTAATCTAGGCTATCTGGTTGGGTCTAAGCCATCTCCTGGCATGCCTGCTCAGCTGGTACAACACCACAGACCCAACTATGCTGCCTTCTGCCATTTGCCATCTTAGCCATGGTGGAGAAATCTCTGTCTGGTTAGACCTGAAAAGTCAGGGTATCTTTGTCAAGTATCTTCCCCAGAACTAGCTGGACTTGTAAAATAAAGAAGTAACTCTATACATTTTCTTTCTGCTTCCAGTTAATAAAGTAAATCAAGTTAGTGGTATTCAATCCCTTGCAGCATTGAAAAGAGCAGTTTTGAGACAATGGTAAATTCTGAGCACAGCTGGATATACAAAAGCATTCTTCCCCTTTTCCCTCCAATGATATTTATTCTTTCTCTCAGTCAGTTTGAAGCTCAAAAACATAACTGGGAAGAACTTTATGAGTTTCCATTGATTTTTTTAATAGGTAGATTATTTAATGTCTGTAAAGCTGATTTCTGGAAAGCAAATGAATGAATGAATCCTGTTGACAGGAGAATTTTGCAGGATTATCAGTATATGCAATGGCACTTCCTTTACAGAGTATTTTTCATGAATTTTGAATGAGACTGTGTGAGCTCATTGACATATAAAGGCATTTTCTTTCCAGCTTTTAAATAATCACTTGGTTGTAAATCCAACAAAGCTTTTGCCTTTGAACTTCTCTGGAGAACTTTATTTACCATGTGGTTTGAAAGTCCAGATTGTCAATTTTATGATCAAAATACTGCAATCTTTTCTAAACTGCATGAATGTTTGTGGAGGCCTCTACAGGGAAGCTTCTCTCTTTTCATCTCTGCAATGTTTGCAGTAAATATTTTGTATGTCCAAACTACAGGCTTAATATACTTAAATAACTCTTCACAGCTTCCCAAATTAGATTTTTGCATGTAACAGCTGAAATCTTAGAACTTTCTGAGCTAAAGCTGTAAGCTTTCACTGTAGCCATTCTTTCACATGTAGCCATGACTGACTATTCACTGTGGAGCATCTGCCCTTCCTAAAAATCAATGGTTTCTTCATCAGTCTAACATAATGTAATTTTAATAACAATTACACAAATCCAAATATTAGAAAAGGCTGGGATCTATCTGGGGTTTGATGAGAGATTTCCGGAGACAGGGAAGTTCTTTGGACACGTGGTTTATTGCTCGTGGGGACAGCCAACCTGACCAGCACTGGCTGAAGCGTGGTCCTAAGAGGCTGAACTTTCTGTTACAATCCCATTTATTCCTTTCTATGCTGAATACTCTGGTTAGCACCAACCAACCAGTACAGGGTACAAAACCTACAGAATTTACATACAGCCTATGAGAACTATTATATTACCATACTAAAAACCTGGCAAACCCACCTTTTCCCCTATCACCTGGCAGGGCCCAACTCCTTATCCCTTTGTCTGGAAAGCAATATTGTTCAATTATCAGGGGCCTGGTCTTCAGATAACTTAATCATCGTCTTCCTGCTTCACATTCTATAGCTCAAATTTTGCTTTTAACTCTATCTCTTCTACAGGTTTTACATTCTTAAAATCTTTCACCAATAAACCATCTCTGCAGGGCCTTCCTGCATCATCCTCCCTAACATCCAAAACTGTAAAATACATCTATATTCTTTGACTCAGGTCAGGGATGGCACTAAGATTAGTTGATATTTTATACTATTTCCTCATAGAAAAAAAAAGTGCAAGATATTAATTACCCATCTTATTTTCACTTGTTTTGTGAATTGTAACTCGGTTACAATTAAATGCTCCAGGCCTGATAGACAATTAGTCTTTTGAAGATTCCTCCACTGCTGTGGCTTGTTATAGACTCCACATCCCTGTATTAGATGCACTGCTTGAATCAGCCTCCAACCCTCAGAAATTGTCCAGCTGACCTTCATTGGGATAACAGTTCAGCTCTCTAGCAAGCATGGCAGGAAACCTTTGTTACCAAATATTAATGGAAGTTACTTATCTATCCTACTTTACACTTCTAAGGGGGAAAAAAAAAGGAAAAAAAAAGAAAAATATTTTCTGGCTCATAGAAAAATACTATTAAAAATATTTTCATCATTATGAAAATGACCTCTTGTTAACTTTCTCCTAAAGAACAGGTTCTTCAAATTCCTTAAATAATGTGTTGGTCCTGACACTCGGCTTCCCAGTCTGAGATCATAATTCAGAAATTGCCTCTGATTTCTTACATCTCTTTGTATATACTAAAGAAACAAATTATCTGCAATTTCCCAGCGCATATTGGTGAGGATATTTCTCTGCAAAATCTTCCCTCTTACTTTTAGGTCACTTGGGATGTTAAAAAGAAACCAATAGCAGTTGATGGCCATGGCCATTGCTAAGTGTATTGAATTTCCTTTTTATGGGTAAAGAGAAGCCAGAAGATCCCTGTGCCAAGCAGGTGAATGAACAATGCACATCCTTAGGGATGTGCGCTGAGCCGCGCCGTGGTGGAACAACCTTGGCTGCACTCCAGGTGCTGACCAAGCCACTCTGTCCCATGCAATCCATTTTTTGCACTTCCTCTCTGGTTCAGGAGAAGGTCCAGTGTAAAACCTTCTGCTCTGGGACTTCTCCTGGGTGGTGACACCCAGTGCAGGTTGGTTGCCTCACCTCATGAACCATTCTCCGAGTGCTCCTTTGTGAACAAGATAGGCTGTCAGTTGTGAAAGCCTGAAAGAACAATCTATCCTGAGAGCACAATCTTACCCTTCACCTTCAGGAAATTATGTTGCAGCTTAAACTGTATAAAAAATGTCCCCATATTGTCCCATATTCAAAGAGCTTAAGCTGAAGTTACACAACCTCCACAGTTCAGGAATATTCATATAAGAACTAGTCTGAAAATATCCCAAAGCATGTATCTTAGCTGTATTTTCTGAATCACTTCAGTGAATTTCCCTTCAGGGCACTATTGCAAAGGATATTTTTATACCAGGTTTTTCACAGGTTCGAAATTCTGTGTTCCACTCAAGTAGTTGAGTGGAATTTACACAATTTACAATTCAGAGATCAAATTGTGAGGGTCAGGATACTTAGGCATTCCTATAAATTGCCTGTAATTAGGTCTGACCTCAGCTTGCCTTCTTCCTTGATGTTTCAGGGGAGGAAGAATTTCTGAAACACTGATTTGCAGTTGATTAAATTTGACACCTTCTCCTCCTAACCTGAAATTTTCCAGAGCTTTTAAAATTCCTGTTCTGTCCCTTCGTTGGTGGGAATGCTCTTGCTTTTAGACAAAAAGAAAGAGTATCTGAGAATTATCCTATTATTTTTTATTTTTCAGTTCATTAATTTAAGAAAAAAATTCAGGAGGTCTGTGTGTGAATGAAAATTGGCATCATACTTAGTGGGAACCTCGAAGAAGGTTTTAAAAGCTGTAGCTCTTTCTTCACATAGATGAAATGATATAGTAATTGTATTTCAAACGATCTTAGCAAGAAACAGTCACATCTTCATCAGAGTGTCTATATTCAGAAAACCATAGAGTCACTGAAAATGCTGAGTTGGAAGAGACCCATCATGAATATCAAGTCCAACTCCTGGCCCTGCAGAGGACCATCCCCAGGCTTCACACCATGAGCCTGAGAGTGCTGTCCAAACACCTCTTGAGCTCTGTCAGGCTGGTGCTGTGACCACTCCCTGGGGAGCCTGTTCCAGTGCCCAAACACCCTCTGGGTGAAGAACCTTTTACTGATATCCAACCTGAACCTCTCCCAACTCAGCTTCGTGCCATTTTCTCTACTTCAGTCACCACAGAGAAGAGATCAGTGCCTGCCCCTCCTCTTCCCCTTACAAGGAAGCTGCAGACTGCAATGGGGTCTCCTCTCAGTCTCCTCTTCTCCAGGCTGAGCACACCAAGTGATTTCAGCCCCTCCTCATATGGCTTCTCCTCAAAGCCCTCCACCACCTTTGTTGCCCTCCTTTGGACACTCTCCAATACTTTAATGTCTCTCTTACACTGTGGCACCCAGAGCTGCCCCCAGCACTGGAGGTGAGGCCGCCCCAGCTCAGAGCAGAGCAGGACAATCCCCTCCCTTGCCCAGCTGGCCATGCTGTGCCTGATGCCCTCAGGACAGGGCTGGCCCTCCTGGCTGCCAGGGCACTGCTGGCTTATTAAACTTCATATGGTCCATGTGGCCCAGCCCTCTAATTTGAAGTAAGAAATGGTGATTGCTCATCTCTCCCATTTGAACTAACAGAGACTTGCTATTGCAGAATTATTTGTTGCAAAGCCCTCTGTACTGAGTGCACGTTTCCCATGACAATTCTTAATTCCCTCCATACCTACAGTTTCCCCCCCCAACTCTCAGAGATGTCAGGCTTTTGTACTTTTCACTGGATTGCTGAATCAGAGCACAAAAGCACCCACGCAGAAATAAACTTCAACGTGAATTTTCTTTAGGAAAATTGGTCTGTCTAGACCAAAACTGAACAAAAGTCCTAAGAGAAATATAATGCTCTATAACAAAGGAGAGTACGCACTGCATTCCCAAACACAGTATACACCATTGGCCAGGTCAATCTTCCATAAATGCTATCTTTCACAGGGAGAGATATCAACAAAAAAAAAAGAGATTTTTTTCTGCCCTTACTCTAAAAGTACTGTAAAACCTTTAGTTAACTGTGTTCACATCAGCCCATTAATTGGTATAATTAGGAAAATCTAATTTTAATGTCTTTCCAAACAGACTGTGAGAAGACTGTCTCCTGTTGGACTGCTGCTCCCTTCTTGTGGCAACAAGTGTTGCTTGCTTCATCAACTGGGCATCCTCTTGATAACATAAACCAGCTCATTTATTTCCATGTGAATACAGATAATAAATTATTACAGCACTCAGAAATTTTGGAAGGCTGCTCTTAAAATACGCTGTATAAACATATGAATTTGCTATTGCAAAAAAATCAATGCACTTGGTTATAAACTTTAGCAGGTTTGAATTTCTCCCTCAGTTTCTCTGCATGCTATAAACATAAGGAAACTGGGAAAAAAAAAAAAACAAACTGACTACATCTCTACCTAATTAATTGCACATTGTATTTATTCCTTTTTAAACCGTGGAAGTTAGTGTATTGGTGTTTCTTCTTCATACAGGTCGACTGTGGTAAGGTTATGAAAGGGCCAGTCATGATTTTTAATGGAAAATATTGCATACCACATGCTCAGCATGGTGAGTGTCAATCTCTGACCTTTAACACTTTTCTTCTCACCCACCTAAGCAAAAAGAATGCTGAGTTTCTGCTCCCTGTTCAGGACAACAGAGGCTCAGTGCACAGGTTTGCTACCAAAAGGCCTCGGGCTCTACACTGATGTAACAGTGCTGGCCTCAGGACCTGCCTGGATTTTTCCAGGCTTGGGCTTTTTGTAGTTTTAACAGTTGTGTAGCCAAGAGATGACTTTTGCCTCAACATGTTTTAGCTTTAGATTAGCTGTGGGAAACTGTGGGGTAACATACACTGTTAACTACTGAACAGTGATCTATCACAGCTACCCTGTGTAGAGTGAACCTTGAATAAAAGTGAACCTTGAGCAAAAATACAGTGTCACAAAGCACAGCACAGACAGACACCAAAGTCCCAAGGACCACAGTCACAAAACACAGTGACTGTGGGGGTGCAGCCTCACAGAAGCCGGTGACACTGGGAACAGAACCCAAGAAAAAACAGTGCATTTTGACTATGCTTCTAAAATTAGACTAGCAATAATTTTTTTGTGCCCCTGAATAAGTTGTATTCCCAATCTGTCCAAAACTAAATTGTCTGTCCACCAATATCTTTTGAAAAAATATAAGGTGAATTGACCAACATACAAACAAACAGTTTTTTAAAGGATGCTGAGAAATAAAACCTGAAATAATCTGAAAAGGCTCTTAGAGAGCAAGCCCATTGGTTTGACCATACAAGGCAGAAAAATATAGATGTAGAGATAGCTATAACCTGTAGGAGAAATAATACATATAAATAGATATAACCTGTAGGAAAAAGAATTTGATAAAAATAAAAATCAGTAAGGAGTTAAAGAAAAGCCTAATTTTAATTTAAAATCCTTGTAAAGAAGGAAGTATAGAAATACTTCTAAATTACATAAAACTTCTTTCATACAACTTTCTGTGAAAGAACGATTAAAAACCTACATCGGTTTTAATCAACTTTAAAGGCTGAGAAGCAATTTATGCAGTTGAACACACAATGACCTCACCCAGCTCAGTAAGGAGGTTGCCCTCTCTCCTAAATCAAGATAAAGATGTGGAACACAGGCTGTTCATCTTTACCCAAGCTCAGGTCCCAGGTGCACTGCCCAGCATGTGATAATGGAAAGTATCTGTACCCAGCACTGAGTGCCAGAAGCCCATTCTCCACAACAGAAATACATGCTGCAAAAGACTAGAGGTAGAAAGAAGAGGAAAAAAAAATTCATTCTTAAATAGGACTCACTTGACAAACAGGAACAACTATGTTTGATAACTGCTTAGAAATCCCAAAGCATTACATTGCAACACTACTAGGAAAATAGGACAAATGTGGGTATATTATATTAATATTTCATAAAAATCATTATCAAAGGCTGAAAAGAAAAAACCCTAAAAAATATTTTATTTCTCTCCTGTGCTGAAGAGTCTCATAAATCTTACTGTGCTTCCTGCCTGACTATGGAAAATAGGGTAATTCTATTCAATTTAGGATAATGTAGATGAATTAAATAAACTTATTTCCCTATTCTTTTCTGTCTATATGTTTAAACAGGTACCAGTCTGGGACTCTCAACTTCCTCTCCAGTTTCTGCATTTTTCATTGGAAGTTTTACCAATGCTATTCCAGTGATTTAATTTCACAATGCCCAGTGATTCAAAGCAAGTGGGGCTCTATGATCCTTGTGTCCAAGGGCCTGAGCCAAGAGAACAGGATATTTCAAACAGAAGTGATGTTTCCGATTCAAAAAATGCGAAGTCCAACTTTTTAAAAGGTGTTGTTTCACACATAGCAGAGTTCTGCCTAGGCAGGTGTAAGTGGAGCAAGGCTGCCCCAGGCTCACTGCTGCTGCTAAGCAACAAACATCACACCTTGTACTTACCATTTTAGACTCTGATTCTTCCTTAGACAGATTACAGGCTTGAAGAGAAGTGTCTGTAACCAATAACAGGTATTCTGAAGTGTGATTACTATTGGAATGCTGATGACACTTTATGATGTATAATCCTCATCGTAAAATGAAATCTGCTAATCATTGGACATGTTTCCAGGACCTATATGCTTTATAAAACTTGTGTCACAACTTCCATCAGGGGCCACGGTAGACACAAACATGTGATGATAAATGCCAGTAGTTTCATACAGTTGAAAATTCTGTAGTTTTTCATACTGACTGCAAAATTACCTGCTTTGGAAAACACTGATTCTTAGATAATAGAAATATTAACATCAGTATTAACAAAGTGCACAGCAGCACATAGAAGCCTTTAATAGAATATGAAGTCAAATACAAATACATTTTCAGTTTGTCATTAATCACTCTATTTATACATAATAGATATATACTCATCCAAATTATATTTGTATGTACAATTTAGGAAAAGGTCTATATGGATGCATCAGATCACTACTTTTTGATTTGGACACAACCAAGATATTATGTTAAATCTCACAGATCACTTTCAGAAACTTTGAATAATTCTGCCCCTTTGAGTATTTTGTAATTGCAGTCTCTTCTGGTCACTGTGTCAACACTTTGTCAACAATGTCATTTCTTGGCTTCTTCCCTGTTTGTTTTCAGGCTTCCAACTATGTCAGAAGGTACAAGTTTGAAATCAACTTTTCAAGTTGCCCCATGCACATTCATTTTATCTTTTCACATAATTTCCCAAGCCTGTAATATAAAATTGCTCCTAGCCTGATCACATCACTACTTTTAGACACTCATTTTGAATGATAACTGCTTCTCATTTAAACATATATTTTCTTGCCATTTCTACTTCCTTTACCTGTAACCATATGTCTAGCTCATTACTTCCACTGCAAGTTCTCTCTGAATCAAGCACTGAATTTGTTCAGCACGTTAAAAGCAGATTGTTTACAGAGTACAATAATGCAGATAAAAAATACCAATAATTCTGTATGTTTTTGTGTATTGTTTTGCAATTATATGTTACAGCATTACTACATAATCAGTCACTTTTTTACCTTTTTCCCTTTTTGAAGCAACAGTCTACATTGATAACTTTCTGCAAATTATGAAGGTCACATAAGGGTGAAAGTTCAGCCATCTTGAGCAAAATGGTCCTATTCATACTGGATTTCCAGGATTAGAGGGAAGTGAAAAAAACTGTAGACCTGTTTTTGATACGACCTGAAAGATATGCAGGGTGAGAAGATCTGACTCAAGTTTTGGTACCTGGGACTTGGTAAGAAAGCTCTCCAAGGTGACTCACATTTGACCTGCCATGGTACAACATGCCCAGAGGCAGCCAGGCAGAGATGAGACACAGGTAAAGAGATGAGACACAGGTAAAGAGATGAGACACAGGAAAGGGAAGCCATCTTCTCTGTGCCACAGTGTACTGGGAGTCAGAAAAAGGGCAGCACAAACCCACAAATTTCTAACAAGCTCCACACACAGGCCCTCAAACTGACTTTCAGAACAGCCTTTTAATCAGCATTGTGATGTAAAGAAAATACAGTAACAGAACCATAGAGTCCATGGGGTTGGAAAGGACCTTTAAAGCCCTTCTAGTCCAACCCTCTTGCAATGAACAGAAACATCTTAAAGTGTCTAGCTCACGAGTTTCTGCACTCAGGAACGCAAACATGAGCAAGCAACACCACGGCCCCAAGTGAAATCACTCCCCTGAATCACATTTGTGAAGCACTAGGATCTCTCTTCTGAAAAAGTATGGACTGCACTTTCAGAACATCTTGAAGACTATCTCAGGTTGGAGAACAGCATATTAGAAGAACTAATCCTGTTCAAAAAAAGTCCAGCTCCCTGTCACACAGCCTTGGTCACCTATTACCAGACCACAAACCACACACCAAAGGCCCTGCTGCTCTGCAATTTTTGTAACTGGAGCACAAATGGTAAACAAAATTATGGTGACTATTCAAACAAGGTTTTAGAGGGTTCTTCCTATCCCACAGTGGATGACCAAGAGCCAAAGGCTGTAGAATGCTGTGTATGGAAGGTCCCAAAACCAATTTCTTTTCAAATGATACCATGTTCCAAACATAAATTTTTTATTTAAATGAAAATGTTTTCTGTAAACAATAATAGATTGGATTTGGATTTGGGCAGATTTGGAGAATAATAGATTCTTTCTCTTGCATGTTACCAGACAAGTGTATGAATCTATTTCTGTTCACTTTATGATACAAAGCCTATTCAGTTATTATACCTCTTGTTCAATTTGTTACACCTGCTTCATTCTCAAAATATGAACTCAAGTGAATGGGCTCTTCAGAAGAATGTCACTTTATGCACTAGTTTAATTACTTTTAACTTTAATTTCTGACTGACTCATTTTAGCATAGCAGACACTTCAACACTTGGATGAAGAAATCCCATTTAAAATTTTTTTTTTACATAGATAGCTATGGAGGAAAAGAATTGAGATTCACAGTTCTGAATAGGAAAAAAAAAGAAAAAAAGTAATACTGTTTGAGCAACTGTGTACAGATTTATCACACAGTCTCAAAACCTTACTTCAGAAAATTACTTCAGATACAGAACACTGAAAGATTGAGATATCCTGCCAAAAAAACGTGAAAGCATCAGTTGTACTCTAAGCAGCAGAAATTCTAATAGTCAAACTGTCAAATTTGAACAATAAGGAACACCTTTTTTTTTTTTTTTAGGAGCTGTTCCTCATATCCAGATTTAATCAAGCCTTCTCTCCATTTGCATAATTTTTCAAAACGCTAGGGATAATGCTTTGCCATTTTCAATCTTTTTCCCTACGTTACAAGAATGCTTCTATCAAGTGTGTCTTTACAGTGCTAAAAAAGAAATTTTGTCTTCAAGAAAGCATTAATCTCTTTGTAAGCTTGGTCTTACCAGCAAAATCAGATTTCCTTCTGAGACAATGGGAGCGTGCTTTCTTTTGTGAACTGTGTTTAGCGGGTGGAACCCAAATCCCCAGTCAAAAGCTGCAATAGTGCAGAAAACTACATTGCTTTGGGAGATACCTCCCACTTCTTCTGTTACATGTTATTTTAGGCACAAATGGCTGGCTTTTCTGTTGTGCCTCCTTGCCTCCAAGGCCTGACTTCTTTGCACATTCTGCTACAGACCTGCAAACGCAAGACAGACCCCCCAAGTACCACCTCTTTCCAGCTGCCCTGCCGCCCTACCAACTTCCTGCTGAGTTCCACGTGTTGAGGACAGAGCGTGTTACAAGAGGAACTGAGAACAGGCTGAAACCAAACAGCAGGAGGGTTAAGAGGACTTACTGGTAGGTGGTGGGACTGACATTGATGCGGCGCGGGTGACTCCCTGACTCGAACTTGCTTGCGAGGGTGACGTTGTTCCCAAAGAGACAATAGCGCGGCATTCTCACACCAACGACGCCGGCCAGCACCGAACCTGAGTGAATGCCTATCCTCATCTGGAAGAAAACACGAGATCCACGTCAGGCTGCCTCTCCTGTGCCACCCATGGGAATGGCATTAGCACTCATCTACAAGCAACTCTTTCAAATAAAGAATAAACCAAAGAAGAAAGAGTGCAGTGGAAGAAAACAGGCTCTTCTATTCCTCTAGCTTAAATCAGATGCAGTTAAAAGAAAGAAGAACAAAAATATTATTATCTTTTCACTAAACCTATTTTCTTCTGTGCACATTTGCTGGAGACTGTGACAGTTAAAACAGAAATAATGAACAGAATAGGATCATCCAGAGTTACTGCAATATCAGCCATCTAATTACACAAATAAATATATTACAGAGGTTATTTTGCTACCACTTCTAACACAGGCTTTAAACTAATACCCAATTTTTCTCAAACTGGCAGGAAGAGTAGTTAAGGGGAGTGAATTAATATGTTACTTTTATCTCCTCCATATTTTTCTTCCAAACTCTTGAAGGTCTAAGGTCTTTCTCACTTTGTCAGACAGAGATACTGCAGTGGTGAGAAGTGGTGCTGAAGACTGCTGAAGACTAAGGCACCAATGATTTTAAAGGTAATTGTATCCTCCTCAAAATAAGGAGGAATAAATCCCCAGCAAATTAAAAAACCCATGTGACTATTTCAGCAATCACCCCCTGTAAACTCAGAGTCACCATCCAAGTTTCTTTCAGAGTGAATAATCAAACAGAGATTTATTCTGTGTACATTTTAGCTAACACTGGTGTTTGCCAAGAAAATATTTTTTACAGATAGGGAAGCCTTTTTCTCTTGTTAACTTTATAACAGTAAAAAATTGTAAAGAAGATATTTATATCTTCTGAGAATACTCTTGCTCATAGCAACTGGACTGCTGCAAAACACAAGGTGAAGGAAAAAGATAGCAGCTATTAAGAGGGTCTGATGGGGAATGAATGAATGACTTACCTAACTCTGTACTCAATATGCTCCTTTGACTTACTTAATTCACAGTTATTGCTTTGTGCTTTTGTCCATCAGTCCCTATTCTTTTTAAACAAAATACGTATGGACTCAAATACAAATAAATAATTTTTACTCCTTCTTTATGTAAAGAAGATGCCAGCGTTTGATAACATTGGTGTCCATTAAGTTCTAAGGACACATGGGATCCACATTATTTCACTCTCTATGGTTCTTCCCACATGCCCAAGACATTCATCATGCAGCTAAAACCTCTTCATATTTTGTTTCTCTCTCATGTGTCACAGACAATGGGTTTAGAATTCTACCTGCTATACAGTAAGCTCCTGCATAACCTAAGGACATGTTCTGCATTCAGTGTGATGCTACATACAACATTCTCACAGCCAGCCTAAAACCCTCAATCTTCACAACAATGCTGTTAATTACAGACTAGGTTGTTTGGTTTGTTTGACTGGGGGTTTTTTTTGTCTTTTTTTTTTTTTTTTAATCTGTGAATAAGTATCACTCACTTTAATTGAACTTTCAAACCTTTACTATGGTTTGGAAGGCAACCACTGAAATCTTTCAAATACCCTATTCCATGGGGCTGGGAAGCATCCACTTGGCAATCCAAACTTGGTTTGCCTGCTAACATCTGTGCAAACCCATAACACTTGGGTTATTTTGGTCATCTTTAGGAGCAATAAGATTTCCTGCTTTTGCTACAACATACATTTAAACTCCACTGTCCATTACCTATGAAAAAAGTGCTCCTGCAGTCATGAATTGGGTAAACAGCCCTTCTCCCTATAGGTGAGGTCAGTACCCACCCTCAGTGAAAGACAAAGAGCAGGAAGTCTTGCTCACACAACAGCAAGCATGCTGTCACCTTTCAATCAATAATAAACAACCTATTTACAATGTCTTGTTCTTGTGAGATAGGAGGTAAGTTAGTAATTTTGCACACAATTTTAGGAACAGAGCTAATGAAACCTATTTGTTCCACTGCTACTCTGCACATTTATTTAAAAATCACAAATTAACTGCATGCTGTGACCTCTTCCACAGTGCATTCAATCACATGTAAAGGCCAGATTGAAACTGTAAGAAAAAGTATTAGCTTTCTTTTCCTCTAAAAACACAGGGATAAGAGTATACATTAGAAAGGATGGAAAATATGACAGCAAAAAACGTACTAAGCAAACAAAATTTGCTTTTGCAAGACATGCAGTGAAAGCTGAAGCTATTGTTGGTTGTTCTGTTACTTTCATTCTTTCATTTTCATTGCTTGCTTTTTCATGGCCCCATAGTTTTTTTATCACTCAGTGCTTCAGTGACAAATGTGAGGGCTCTTCTGTACTATCTTAAGAGCTTATTAAAAAACATGTGCTCCTACAATAAAAAAGGTAGATATATTTTCACAAACACAGGTTAAACTACATAGAGAGTGTCGAAACCTGAAGTCTGAATTGGGTGGAAAAAAGTTGATGTAGGCGTTCTCAATAAACCTTAGAGATAAACTACATGAAGAATAGCTTACAATAAAGCTCCACATCTGCTTTATTATATAGCTCTCTACAAGAAAAGAGCTGCAAACACTGATGCTCTTGCCATGAGGTATTCCTTAGTGTGCCTTATTATACCAAGAATAACCATTACATTGGTCCTGTAGTACTTTTTACAGAAATATGTCTACTTAAAAGTGTCTTTGCAAGATTTTACTTCATATGTAGATATATTGTTCTTTTCCTCACTGAGTTGAAAACTGTTGTGTTAACAGCTTAAGGCTCTTTTTAACAAAGGAAAAATGTGTGATCCAATTATTAACAGGAAGGCACTTACTGGGGCACATCAACCTTTCACATTACCTTTGCAGTAAAGAAAATTGCCTAGACCGCTTAACTTAGAACATTAGTAACAACAGTTACAGTTGTCATAGTTGTTATTTGTAGCAACAGTTACAAAAATAGTTATATTTGTATACAGTTCTCGAGCTATATTGTACATGTAGCTCTTATCAGTGCTTTCTCAGAAAAGTCACCATTAAATATTAATAAAAGCATAGAAAGTGAAAATCAGGTGACAACACTAGGATGCATTTTTTTGTCTGTCTGTCTCTGTTTACTCCTTTTAATATATGTATAGTACAAATCATACACGTATTAACTGTCTTAAATGGAGCATTTTTAATAAATGCATGCTTTTCATCTGTACCAACTGCTCCTTTGTATGTCCTTAACTATTTGGCTAAAGATAAAGGGAAATACGTAGCTGAACCTGAAAGTTCAGAAGCGTTATGCACACAAATGGAAAGATGGGTCTTTGGGAACTATCATAAAGAGAAGAAAGTGGTGGGAAAAAAAAAAACAACCAGTAAATACTATTCCTGCAATAGTTAAGGAACAGTGAAGAGACCAACAAATGCTAAAGACATTTCTAAGCAGTATACTGGAAGGCACAATAGCAAAAGCAACATGAACAGGTGGGAAAAATACTGAGAGACCTGTGGGAGATCTTTTAGATAAAGAGGGACAACTTGAACTGAGGGCAATGGAAAATGAGAAAAAAAGATTAACAAATCTGATATTTGCAACAGCTGTGGTAATAGTGAAGTGAAGAAAAGCTGATGAGTCAGAGGTGCAAAAGAAAAGCAGCCTGCATCGATCAATATAATGTGAGAGGAAAGACATGGCTATGTGCAAAGCAAAAGAAGCTTCCTAAACTCATATAGAGAAAGCAGCAGTATTTTGGTATTTCTTACTGGATAAGGCACAAAGAGCAGGAATGTCTAATACCTGAGTGACCAGAAGGATAGTGATTTAGTTTAATAGTGATAAAGAACATTCATAAGGAAAGATGAGGAGCACTGGCCATCAGCTAATGGGGAAATGTGCCAGAAGTGGTGTCAATGAGAGGTGATAGCCCAGACTGGATGGCAAGGGGAAAGTCAAGAACAAACAGGAACAAGGATAAACAACACAAAAATATTTGTTCCTTTTTCTGAATTGAACATTCTGTTATTGAATTTTTCTGATGTTCCAAATCTTAGAAAAATTTTATGTTACTTCTTTACACCTCCTCATTGCCAAAGCATAATTTTCCTTTTTTGTATCTAGAAGACCTGGGGTTTTTACTTTGTTTAGTTTGTTGTTATGTTTTTGGTTGTTTTTTTTTTTTTAATCTGGTGTGCAATTTCAATTACTTATAGTTGCCTGAATGCCTGCTTAGGCACTATATTGAAAACTGCACTCTAACATCAAAATAAAGCCTATTCCAACTGAGATGAGAGTAAAGACAACACTGAAAATTCACAACCCATCTACAATTGACTTTATGGGGAAGAGACAAAAATATTTTAATAACAATAAATGAATGCAGTGGCATGCCTGAAGTAAATTTCATCATTGCTAATTTGTTTCTTAATAGCTTTTTCTGTTAATCAGTACTCTTACAATAAAAAAAAAGTCCAGTCATTTTCATTATGGTCAAAGCTCTTGAATTTTTTCTCTTTTGAAACCTTTCTAAAACATATATTCTCATTCCACTTTCCTTATTTCTCCACATAATTTTCTAGGCAAAAATTAGAATGCAAGTGGAAAGACAGTCTGAGAAGTAGCACTTGTCTACTTAAGAATGTTTTTGAAAACCTCCTCAAATCTAAAAGGTTTTGACCAATATATGTTTGCATATTGATAACAATAGAATACATTAATCTTATTTCCTTTCAGTCAAAACTGAGACATTGCATTACAAGATTTAAAAATAATCCCTTTATTAATTAGACCACAGAAAGTTGGTTCAAGCTGTAATGATTCCTGAAAGGAAAATTAAGCGGGTTTTAAATTATTCCTCAAGCTTCTTATGTGCATGGTGGTGTGCAAAAATATTTACAGTCTTGGTTATGGGCTTACAAATCTATTTTTAAAAGCATAATTCATGCTTTGTTCAGAAGAAAAGAGACTAATAGGCAACAGCATGGAGAATGGCATAAGAGTATGACTGTGAAGAATGACTTCTGAGTTGAAAAGGACTGCAAATATTTTTGCACAGCACCATGTACATAAGAAGCTTGAGGAATAATTTAAAACCCGCTTAATTTTCCTTTCAGGAATCATTACAGCTTGAACCAACTTTCTGTGGTCTAATTAATAAAGGAATAATTGGAATAATTGAAATAATTGAAAGGCAAAGTAGGAAGAATAGGATTCTGTGGGTACCTTTCTTTTTGTCTTCCAGTAAAGAGTAGCCGATACTAAAACATGCAAGCAGACTTTCCAACTCATACTAGAGGTATCCATGTAACCTGTCTTCTGATAAGCACAGGGCAAAAAACCATGCTCATTTCCAAAGTCCTCTCTCTGCAACCAGCAATTTTTAGTTCAGGGATTTCCTGAGCCAAAAGAAATTCTTTTTGTAGAGAAAAGGTGTTTGATGTTCAGTTCCTCCTCAAATATGAATTACAGTAACATTTCAGCATGCATTCTTTCTTCCCACCACACAGAAGGAAAGAAGGACCTTAATAAACAGTTCTCACGCTCTGAAAAACACACTGCCATGCTGGAAAGAGAAGTCTCAGATTGCCTCACAGGTTAACTGCATCCAGGAGGACACACAATCCATTCTCTCAGAACTGTCTGCCTTACACAGACACAGAGGAAGGAGAGAGGGCAGGCTGGGAAGTAGGTGACACAGTTTGGAAAGCAACCACGGGCAGAAGTGATCCCCCTCTCAGCCAACCTGGAGCTTTTCAAGCCTCAGTAATGTGACTGACTTACAGCTGCTCAAGACTTGGTGCTGAGCTGAGCAGAGCTCAGGGCTGGCACAAGGCAGTAGCTGCATGAAAATAGTTCCAGGCACACGGATGGCCCAAGCCAGAAAAGCAATTAAATACAATAGGAAGGATTCTGCTGGATCAGGACTTTTGGTATCAGCCTCAGTAATGTACATTGGCATCTGTACAATAACATTTCTTAGACAAAAGCACTCCTCACTTTGTGGCCTAACATACTGATTGATACTCTGTGTTTCAGTATGGACCTTCTCTCTTCTGTCCTTGCAATGTCCTTCAGAAAGGAAAAAGTCACCTCTTGCAGGGTGTCTTAGTTACTAGTCCATGACACACAGCCAGATTCTATCAAACAGAATCTGCCAAATTCTGTGTTTTCTGTTCTAATATTTTCTAGCAGCTTCTACAACAGCACTATCTCTAAATCTCAACATATGCCTTACACAGGGACATTCACTTGTAAAATGTTTCAGTGTAAAATAAACTGTCCAGAGCTCAGAGGTCTAAAATCAGGGCCACACACCGGTGAGTCAATGTGCCTTTCTGCTCCTTCAGAGGACTCCAGGTTGACAGGACTGACAGCTATGTCCTGACATATGCTTTAGTGTGTGGGTTATCTGTATTCTTAGATAGATTTATAAATATCACAGTGCCTTTCTGGAAAAGGACATATGACAGTATGGCTCACTACAGAATTGTTGCCAAGGAACAGACCTGCTCAGAGGAAAATTTAGATCACTTGAATTTCACAAGGTGTTCTATAGAACTAAACCACAGGATACATTCCCCACACCCCCCCCCTCCACCTCCCCAATTTGAACATCATTTGGAGAAATAAACATTTCTTTTCTAATCAGAATCTCCTATGTATTTTACTAAAAGAATTCTTCAACCTATCTGAAGCAAAATAGACAGCAACTTATAAAAGGACAATGAAAAATACAGTAATAAACTAAGAAAGAGTGAATGCCTTGGGATCAATAAATCCATTTTAAATAGTTATTGGGTAAAGCAATCATGTGGTTTGTGCAAAAGAGATGTAATTAAATTACAACCAATGTGATGCACATTGCATATGTACATCCCTGGGCCATGGTCTTCACATATAGTCATTTCTACTGAATGTGGGAAAAGGAGCTATGAAGCATTTCTGCATAAAGAAGCCCCAGACTTGAAGGATGAAATTACTGTTCTCTTTCCCTTGAAGTTCTTCCACTATGACCTAAGCTAGCCCTGCTTTGAATAGTGGTTGGATTAGCTAACCTCCAGAGGTTCCTTGCAGCTTCCTTTATTTCACAACTCTGTATTTCATAACCTGTGTTGAAAAATTATACACCTGTGAGTCTCCATCAGCAGTATGAGGTAGAATTAGATGAAGTAAAAACAAAAATGAAGACTCACATTAGTTTTGGGAGCTCATTAGTTCTAGCATCAAAGGAAAGTTTACACTGGGGCAAGTTATTTTTGAGCCAAATGGAATCATGTGACTTCACTATGGCATTCAGTGTCTCAGGTTAGAAGAGGATTTGGGTCATCTGTAAGGAAATTTCAGACCTGAAATTATTTACTGGAGCAGGTTCTGAGTGGAGAGGTGGGTGTTAAATGATGTAAATGAGAATTTTTAGAGCTGCTAAACAGAAAAACAAAACCTATATCCTTCCCCATGGTTCCAAAGAAGAAACATTAAAGTTGATGTGCTTCTTCATGAGCTGCTTCTCACTCACCAATAAAACATTGCATTTCATTGCTGATGGGGCATTTAATCAAAAACACCTTTTATTGTTTTCTTTAAATAGTAATTTCCACAGTAGGAATTTAATTACTATGTGAACCTGTGTGTTCAGGCACGTAAAAAAGAGCTAATCACTCACACAAGCCCACATAGCAGTGGAGGATTTTTCCCAGCCTCCCCTCCACTGACACCCAAAAAAGAAAAAAATTCATCAGAAAGTTCTTTGATCCCTAGTGTAGGAGGACATCTTTGTCTCACAGTGCCATCATATGACATACACTGAATGCATTGGGTGATACTTTAACAAGGATAAATGACACATGCTCAAAATATTTAAGGGAACAAAAAAGCTGTATGGGGGAAAAAAAAAAAGTTTGACCTAAGCATTTTAACCTCAAGAATCAACCTTTGATACTTTTGCTGTAATTTAAGGTACATTTCACCTAATTGCAACCACCTACCTAGAAGTTAGCCAGCTCATTTAAGTTAGGTTTCTAGACTCCTGCTAAACACAGGAGGTAAATAACCTCAGGGCTGCAATTCTTCGTATTGTAAAATTGGCACACAGGAGAGGCTGAATCACTCCCTCTTGAAGCTGTCTAACTCTCCTGGTGGAACAGAGAGGGACATTCAGTGGTAAGTCTAACATGGACACCTCAAACAGACAGCTGAAGAAAGGTGAGATGAATCCAACTCTCAGCCTGGCAAAGTTGGCACACTTCTATCTTTCTGTAAAACAAGCTACACTCTTGTGCATAAATCATAAAAAATACTGGTGTTGATGGACAGGACCCCATCAGAAGATCATTCTATTTGTAGAACTGCAGAAATTTCTTCAGATGTTTTAATGTAATGGACTATGAATCTAGCCTGCCATCTTTCAAATTGTAAGATGAAATGAGCTTTCAATGGCAGTCATGCTTCATCTTTTGACCACAGTACATGTTCTTATACATAGATGAAACTGATGATTGATCTGCTTTGGGAAGAGCTTGGAACCAATCAACAAGGATCACAGCAGCTTTGAAATAGAAACACTGATCTGTAACAATCTTACAGTTTTGCTGCTGTAAACAGTAGTAGGTTTACAGCAAGCTTATCCAGTCCATACAATAATGATGTATCAGACTCTTCCCAAAGGCTTCTACACTATTCATGAAACATTATGAAACAATACATTTTTAGTGTGTGGTTTCTCCTGGATGCCCCAGCTTCTTGCAATCAGCACCAAGGAAGACATCATCAAAATAAAAAATTATTAAACTCCCTGCTCCATAAGGACACTGTACACATGACCAAAAAAAAAAAAAAATCAGTGGGTCAGGTTTTGAACATGTACCTGTTCTTAAGTTGGGAAAAGCAGACAGACTGCTTCCTTCAGCACTTCTCAGTCTAACAGACAATACAGACAATTAAATTGTTCAAGAAATGAGTGGATGTGGCACTTAGTGCTATGGTCTAGTTGACAAGGTGGTGATCAGCCAAAGATTGGTTGGACTCAACAATCCAAGAGGTCTTTTCCAACATAAATGATTCTGTGTGATTCTGTGACTGTGATATAGACAAATAGCTGAAACAAATCAGTATATGCCCTCTTTTGAAACAGTAAAGCAAGGAATGACCACATGAAAGATAAAAGGCCAAGGAAACCCCAAGCAGTGTATACAGAATGCATAGAATTGCAGGCTGTAATAGCTAAAAAATAGTTTGCTTCCTTGTGAATAAACTTGAGGCACTGCTACCATTATAGAGACTTGAATACTAAACGTGCAACATAACAACCTGTTCTCATGCTCAAATAAAGGATAGATTAGCCTATAAAGTATGGGAAGTTTCCATATGACAGCTGGGACATACAGATACTTTATACCTTACAGGTTCCAGTGTTTGAACAGCTCACTGTATTAGATAATCATTAAGCACGTCACTGTAAAATGATAATGCTGCTGTGTTCCTTAGCTTGTTCATCAGTTTGATTTTAAGAACTTCAATTTCTATAGACTGAACAGACAATTATTTTTGCGAAATTTACCCAACTCGTATGCCTGGAGCAAGTCTCCACAGCTGGCAGTGGCAATTGTATACAAAGAGAAATGAGGCTCTGTGACTGCATGGATCCTATAAACAAGAGACTAAAAGACTTCACCTTGGCTATAATTGGGAAGGGGTTTATCAGTACTCCTTATTGGCCTTTGTACTTCACCATCACAAAGCTGCAGATCTTTGCAGGGAAAGTGAATTTCCTCCTAAGCGAGTTCAAAATACACATTCACATGCAAGGATTTTTCTGAAGTCTTTCAGACAGACAAATCCAGACAGTTGTGAATAACTAATTCATACAACAAAGGGAATTAGCACAAAGAGAAAGGCAGCCGGTTTGCACTGAACTGAGGATTTTAGCAAATTACCTAAGCATTTAGTGAGTCTCCTGATTCCTGTATAAACAGAATTTCAGCAAGTCAATCAAACTTTCTTGACACCAAAAAACAAACCATTCCAAAAGCTAGAATCGGAACTCAGAGTATTCTGCACAGCTCTGTTAACTTCACTGAAAATCTGGGTTAAAAAAAGGACATTTGTAAATAAAATGGTTAATGAAATGAATGAAAAATCACTCTGCAACTCATACAAAATGTAACATTTTCTATTCCTAGATTAAAGGTGGAAATCTATGAGCAATATCTGATTGTTATTGAACATCAGATGTACCATGAATAGAAAGGAGATGCTATTTCACCGTTTGTTTAAATTGCTTCAGAGAAAATACTTAACCGCAGTACAATTTTAAGACAATTCAGAATAAATTTGAATGTTCCGGTGTTTTCACGGCTAGAAAGATTCTGATCTTATTTTCAAAAAATTAGTAAATGAAGACGTGATGAGGTCAAGAATATGATAAAATCCAAACAGAGACTAATTGCTCTCAGAGGAAGGTGAATCACTTATGGGAAGGAAAGATTCCAATGTTCAGTCTAATGACTTTCCTTCATTTCATTCAATAATTTCTCCCACTGTGTCTAACACTCATCCCTCTCTCAGAGACACACTGACAAAGAACAAAGCATGGCAACACATACAGTTGTTTTTGCTTTTACATTCTATAAAAATAGCAATCTTAATGCATATATTATAATAATTCCTTTTATGTAGGTTATGCATTATGCAATTGTAAAAATTTAAGCATTAATATGCTTAGCCAATGTTATCTCTGCCCATCTTCACCAGCTTTATTAACTAATTTCTATTTCTGTAATCTACAAACATATAGACAAAAATTTAAGCATAGTTATGCTATTATTTATGTGATTAAGACCAAAAAAGAAAGCCAGAGACTTTAAATCTCAATTACCCTTGCATGCTCTTTTGAAAATGCAAAACTAACCTAGTTGGGGAGGCAGTAGAAGATGATACTATGGCATATCTATAACTTCCTTTTTTGTCACTGCTCTCCAGCCAGACTTTAATGGCACTACCTGGGTGCATTTGGCTGCTGAGGGGCACAGACTCCCAGCCCAGGATTTTGCTTACCCAGCATTCTCACTGGTTGCTTCTTTCTGGCTGTTGCTGATGGTTATGCTTTATTTCCAGTCAAATTCTTCAACCAAGAAGTGGGTAAAGTACCTCTCTTGGTGCAACCTTTGCTGACAAGTCTTTTAGCTCTTAGTCCTATTCTTTACTCTTTTCCTCCCAAATTCATGCAAAATGTGTTTTCATGAAAAGAATCTCCTTATTTTCTGGTGCCCTGTTTTTTATCAGTGTGTCTCTGAGAGGAAGACGATTGTGAAGATTAAATAATGACAATTTGATAATTTTTATTTGTATTTGACTTGAGTTGGAATTTGTGGGTAAATGCAACAAAGTAGACGAAATCTCACTCATAGTTGTGTGTAATAAATAAAATTCAGCATAACTGATTTTTATTTATTGTATTTGTCAATGATCCACAATAAACAACACACAATACAAGTAAATGGATCCTGCAAACTGAATGCATCTAGAAATGCACTCTGAATTAAAAATACCCAATTCAAGAGAGAAAGCTGGGAAGTTCTGAGTGAAGACCAAAATGAACTTGAGATAGCATGCAGTCTTGCCACATGAAAGAAGTAATTTGGGGTTATGAACATCATCTGACACCTATAGTTCCTTCCTACATAATTCTAGTCAACCTCACCAAGCCTGTTAAGTTAAAACCTAGGTACTGTCAACAGGTGTGATTTCTGAAAAGATCAAGAATCTTTTCAGAAAGGATTTGATTAGAGGGAAAGTAAAAATCTGTAAATACTTAAAGCTTGGCTAATTATTACTCAATAGGGGAAGTGTGATAATCATCTACAACCATGTGCAAACTGTAAATATCAAAGAGGGACATATGGGGACACAACTAGAAATGATACCATTTAAATGAAGACACAGGTGAATATCCAGCTTATCTAGGCCTAAACAGACTGTACTGTATGCCAGTGACAGGTTCCTGAGGTAAATGTGCATCTTTTTATTATGGCACTATTGAAACACTGGAAAACACATTGTGAGGATGTTGATAGGAAGATGGACAGGATTCATTAACATATGTGTGTCTTTTTAAACTCTAACATCATACTGCATTGAAGGACAACTAATTAAAAAGTGGTGCTGCATTTGAGGGCTTCAAATGACTGCTTCAAAGTCTGTTTTCCTGTCATCCTTAAGAACAGATGGGGTGGGAGAAATATTTTTTAATGTCCTGAAACCACTTAAAGAAACAGAATTTTGAATTTCAGTTCAAAGAGAAATTAAGTGTGCCTTGGTTCACATTTTCTTTAGAATTTCACTAGAACTAGAAAATGAAGACAGCAGCTGTATTGAACCAATTTTACTTATGCTCTAAACTCAGATCTTTAACTTCCTTTTTGTAATAATCACATGATGATCGATGATCAATGTCAACAACATACTTTGCAGTCTCAAGTACACACCATGAACAGCAAAGCAGTGTAAGCTTGACATGAAACATAAGTTTTTAGACAGTCATCCTTTCATGATTGACTGTCAGTTCTGTTAATACACTGCAATCATACCTAGTCACATTAATTTGGCATTGGTCTGTTCCTCATTACAGATGATCACAGCTAAGCTTCCTGTGGATAACTATCAAAACAAACCCTTTTACAGGAAATAATCTGGCAGCTGCACATTCAGCCTCCATGAGAATGACAGGAAGAATCACCTCACTAAAGGGCAGTAACCTCCAAAGTACAACATGGCTACATTCTATGTGGTTTTGAAGCACCTGCCCCTATTCACTCTACATTGCTTCACTTCACAAAATGGTTTGTTCTGCATCAACTAGAACCCTGCTACAGGAAATTAAAGCAGTAGCTCATTTCAAGACGTACACCAAAGTTAAGACAAACTCTTATGGGCATATCAGTTTGTAAATCAACATTTGATCTTTCAGATCCATGGAGGCATTTAGTATGAGGAACAAAATCACTCCAAGTAAAAATCTCAAAACACATTAAGTATAGATGCAAGGGCCTCAGCACAAACTCCATCAATCCACCAATCTTTTTCTGTTGCACTGATCTGCTTGAAGAGCTGGTACACTTATTGTCATGATTGACAGGGACAACAGCAAAACTACCTGTATTACTCTGACCTTTCAAACCTGTGATCATTAATTAAAAAATTTAGTTGCGAAAATTCTAATCAGTGACTGACATTTTATAACAATAAATATGTTACCAAGTAAAAAAGTTATTGCTCTCTTAGGAATGTTCTAAGGACTGAAAGGTAAAATGAAAACAAAGCCATCTTTAATTAGAGTGGTAAGGCTCATGAAATTAAGAGATTCACTTACATAAAAATGCTGTAGATGATCCTTGAATGAAATTAGTCAAAACATATTTAAGATTTCTCATTGCAAAAGTGTTTTAATCCCAGAAGCTTCCCACATTAAGGATTTGGCTTCATATACTTCAAAGCTGTAGCACGTTAAATTCCAATTACTTCATAAAAGGTAGGCAGTGTGTCTACAAAAGATACTTGCAACAAAAGACTACATTATGGTGTGTCTCAAAGCTCATTATAAAGCAGCTACCACAGTGGACTGTGGCTGATAAATCACCACAATTTTTCTTCATTTAGCGTTACTTAGAAATTGATCTTGGTTTGTAAGCAAATTCAGAGGATCCTAATTTAGTTCTAGTAATCTCCCCATGGGAAAGACGAATAATGTTCTACATTTTCCACAGACACCATTCCCTGTTGTAGAATTGTGGGAAGAGTAATGAAAACTCTTTTCCTTTTCTCTGATATAAATTAATTATTTTCTATAGAAATAAATAGAAGCTTTCTTCAAATCAGAAACCTCCAAATTCATGCAGCTGAATTTAATATGCAAATTTGAGCAAACAGAAGCAGATCTTCTCCTTTAAAGTGTGCATTTTATTAATATCCATCTAAATCACAGAACAATGTATCTCAACAGGCATGCAGACTTTTTTTACAAATTATGCTTATGTGTGAAGAACCTGCTAACAAGGAAGTACACTTTCACATTAATCACAAGGAAATGTTGCCAAGCAAACACAAGTTCTTTGTATCTCTAATTTCTCCCACACTGAGAAAGGCTATTTTTAAATTTGAAATACCTTTAAAGCTATTACCTGCACTGTACATTTCAGTGAGGCACACAGACTCCAAGCTGTGTTAAGATAAGCTTGCTCAGATCTGACCCAATATAGCCACAGAAACAGAGCACTGCTGCTAAGTCAGTCCGAGGAGGACTGTCCTGACACAAACCACAGCAGTGCTCAACACCCATTGTCACAACATGACAAATGAAGAGTAATAGCTTTCCAGCTTTCCTTGCTTCCAGCCAGCTCTGAATCTTCTGAGGTAAAAAATACATCACCTTCTGCTGAGTTCCATGTTCTGTGATGCCCTCAATAGATTGTTACGGCTGCTGGAACTAACTGGAGCAAACCTGAACAGGTAACTCTGATATTTGCCTGTCCCTTAGTTCCAGCATATCTCTGGTCATCTTTCTTTGCAGCAGATTTTTCAAAGCTGTGCATTGAGTGGATTCCTCCCTTCAGGACTGAAGGGAGGCTTTGTTGTAACCTTCAGGCACTAATTGATGGCAGCTTACTTGACAGAAGCTCCTCTTTCCTTGCTGTGCCCTCCTGGCTTTGGGTATAACGTGATGACAAACCTGACCTCTAACTCCACAGTAAGAGTCCCTTTTTCCCTCTACATATCCTCGACTTTATTTAAATGAAGTAATTCATTATACAATTAGCATACAATGAATTTTAAAATATTTTTCGTAAGAATGGTATCAGTTCTGCTCAGCCTGGAGACATCTGGAAACCTCCCCCAAAAATGATTTCTATATGTAAGTTTTGAAAATGTGCCATTTCTGTGGGGGTCATAAGTGGTGCTTCTGACGTCACCTCAGTGCAGTGCTAGAGAGTTTAAAACAGAAGGTAGCACCAAAGCACATGATTCAGCTCCCTGCTTTCCCACCCAGTTAGCCCTGTGCTGACACCCACAGCTGACAGCATGCTGCAGCAGATCTGCATTACACACAGAGCACTGCTCCAACTTGTCAGTGAACTCTCACTGACTCAAAAGATGCCTGGAGAAGGATTTGGGTCAAAGGCAGTGTAGGACAGCAGAGGGCAATGCAAGCTGGTGAGTGAGCAGTATCCTGTGGGATGCTTAGGATGCCTGGGTTTAAGGAGAACAGCAATTGGGAAGGGAAGAGGGACCTGTGGCAGCTAAGTCTGAGACACAAGATAAACACAGGCCTTCCTCAAGACATTCATGGCAAGGACAACAATACATGTTCATCCATACTAAGCCACAGTGATCTTAAATGCTGTAGCTAGCAAATCCTAAAGGCCATAAATAATATGTCTGAGCATAACCACACAGAACAAAAGAGAAATTCACTTACAGAAAATGACTTAAAAGCAAAGTTCAAGACAAGACAAAAGGAACAGGAGAGGACGAGTGTGGAGCAAGGGGACCAGTGACAGTTCAGTTTTGGTATGCTAAGCCCAGAGTGAAACATGGCAGTAACACAAAAATATGCACATCTGTTTTCCATGCACCAGTAAGAATTCCAGATGTGTCACAGTATCCATGGGAAAACTGTAATTCCTCTAATAGTACTGGCTTATAAAGGTATCAACTTCTGTTAATCCAAACTAATGAGAGAACACGAGTTATGCTGTCATTTTGGAACCTTGTCCAAATAAATTGTCAATATGCTCAGGACGTAGTTGCATCTGGATTATTCATAACATTGTCATGAGAGTCTACAACACACCAGGAGATGGGCTTGCTAACAGAGTGAATTCAAGTGAATGCTTTACATAGATGGCAACCCCATATTCACATATGCAGAGACACACATGCTACTGAGGAAGCCACAATTCCAGTTAAGATTTGCTCTTTGCTGGTGTTCTTGGAAAGGAAGCAACAGAAAAATGTATTACAGACATCTCAGAAATTTCCACAAATTTAAGTGCTTTCTACAGCTAAACCTGCTATTCAGTTCTTATGCATGCAGATTTGCTGTTCAGAGTTGGTTTTCCTATTGGCTTTTTGCTCATTTTCCATTTCTGTGGAGGAGAGAAGGAATGTATACACAGAAGAACTTTCAGGACTCTCTGGAGTCTTCAGAAGACCAAACTAAAAGCAGTCATCTGGTGCAATTTCATCATAGCTCCAAACAGAGGCATTTACAATGTAATTTTTTGGGGTTCAGATGCCCACTAAGCATACAAGAGTTTCTAAAACATGTATTTATTTCCCACTTTCCAATTTCTCAAAACAAAATTTTTTTATTCTTCTTGCAAAACATTGTTTAAAGCTTAGATTTATCTTAATATTAGTGTTTTGTGGGATGTGCACTGATGATTCTTTCTGTTAGGGTTAGCAAGAAAAACATTCAGTTTCATACACGTTGCATTTTTTAAACATCTTTTCTGAGAAACAAGACTGAAATGAAAAACAGTGACAGGCTCAAGAACAGCCATTATTCTATTTGGGGCTTAATGGTACTCCCTCATATGAAGTGTGGGACATTCACCTTTTCTAACATAAGCCACCCTCACTCCCCTTAAACACTGGCTGCTCTTAATAGCTTTTTGTCTTACCAGAAATCCTAATCTATTAAAAAAACCCATAAAACCTACTGCATTTACTGTAAAGCTTGGTTTAATATGAGCAAAATATTTCACCAAAAACAAATTAAAAAAAGGAAACCTCAGGTGGTTCTTATTACAGAACTGTCAAAACCAGCAACAAGCATGACATATACCTACCTCACACTTCTAAGTGAAGGGAAGTGGAACCCTACACTACCACTATCCAGGATGGAATGCTTACCCTCACTGAAAACCAGACTGGAAACTCTGGACTGTCTTATAAATTGCTGTTTGTAGAGTGTGGCTCCCTCTGTTTGTGAAGACATAACTGGAGAGACAGTTCTACTGCGGGAACAGCTTTCTCCATTCTGCAAAAGGTACATTTGCAAACAACCACACTGATTCTGAATGGCTCTTCATTTCTTTTTAGTCATCAACAGTCAGACCAAAAAACTTATTCAATGTGTTCACAAGGGAACAGATCTTAGCAAAATTAATCTCATCTCCTGTAAACAATAGCCTTCGTGTGTGAACAAGAGTAGGCTTTATTATTTAGCTATTTGCCATTCATTCTCATGCCTCAAAAGCTTTTCTTCAGTCCAGAGAGCATGAACATCACATAATTTAGGTACCCAATATACACAATGCAACAAATGGCAAACATCAAGGAAGAGCTCATGAAAAGCTAAAAATTCTTTGGCAAATGCTCAAAAGTAATGAAAGGTCTGAGAACAGAAGGATGTTATAGTGTCCTCAATATTTTTATGACTAGCAATTTCGTAAGCTTCCTATGAGTCTGTTGAGGAGGAAATGGCAAAGTATAAACAAACCACAAGGACAGAGTCTAGCAGTGGACTTGGCAGTTCTGGGATAATGGCTGGACTTAATGATCTTAAAGGTCTTTCCCTACCTAAACAATTCCATAATTCTATGATTCTAGTCTATAAAAATCTGTAGGGTAACCACACTGAAATAGATACCATGATCTCTGTCATAGCAGACAGAATTTTTGTTGCTTTTGTTATCTGAGCTATCCTAGCTATTCCTTCAGAAAAAAGGAGTTGACATTTAGCTGCAGAGATCTGGGACTAGGAACAGGCAATAAATTAGGTAAGAATGTAAGAACAACTGTACTGAATCTGACCAAAGGACCATCTAGTCCAGTACTGTGGCCTTGGAAGCAGACATAACAGAGAGCCCAGTATGCAATGTTTGGCACCCTGGAGACAAATGGGGTTAAATGAAGGACTCACTGAAGCTTTTGAAGATATTTTTTTTGTAGCTATGATAGAGAAAAGGTTCCAGGGAATGCCAAACAGGATGCAATCATGCTTTGTTCTCATAGAAGTTTAAGAAAAGTAAGACTGTAAATTTGAACATCAAATAGCTTCCTAAGAGATGCGAAGTTTTGTGATAAACACAAACAGAAATAAATCCCCTAAGTTTGAACTCCATGTCATCTTTAATTTTTACCTTTGAAAAAGTCATTATTCACAGTGAATGGAGACTGATATTTTGGAGTTAAAAATAATGAAACAGTCTTCATCCTGCAAAAATACCTTGTCCATGCTAAAATTAGCATGTAATGAAATTAAATTAATCAGTGTTTCAGAGGGTCTCTAATTTTCATGTTGTCTTGGTGAATATAAGCTAAGAATAACCACCATGAGCAAATTCTTCAAGACAAATAGACTTGTAACATAGAGAAGAAACTGTTCAGTCTTTCTGTATTTGTATCCCTTCCCGTATCTGTGAACTGATGGTCAGAAATTACAGTTTCTTCTCAGAAAATCCAAGTCTGAACAAAGATAGCTAAATGCAAAAGGTTTCTACTCAAGTAAAAGAACTTGAGTTCCAGCTCCCAAAGCACTGACATGTACAAATGTGTAGTTACCTAAACCAGGTTTGAAATTATCTATAAACACCGGATCCTATTTGATTAAATAAATATGCATTTTGGTCAAAAAGACATCTAAACAATGAAGCTGTTCTCTAAGTTCAAGCAACCAGTGTGCTGTGAGATGATGACATTTTCAAAATGTTGTAAGGAAGGTGCAGTAACCAAGATGGCCTATACAACCAGGTCTGTAAACTGGGAAAGAAAAAAAACCATGCACAGATGCAAACTGAAATAACAAATAAATGACAGCTCAAAGTCCTACAACCAGGGACTACAAATATAACTGTTTGAGTGTACTATATACTTTAAAGTTTGGAGTGTATAGTGGTTTTCATTGTCCTACTTGAGATGCCCCTCAGATGCCTGATTTTCAGACCAAAAAACTCAATTATTTTCTGACTATCATAACACCTTGAGATCCTAGCATTTATTAAAAAACTCACAGAAACACTTATTGGAATAACAAGGAAATATATGTGTCATTTCATATTATGTATTTCTTGCCACTGTCAGAGATCAGTCAAGGAAAAAAAGACCTCTTCAAGTCAAGATTTTGTAACAGTCTGCTTCTTTTAAGTAAATCATATTGATGTTCCCAAAGGAAATAACTCTAATTCTGCAAAATGTTGTTTGTGCCTACAGAGTGGGCACCACCTATCCAGAAATGACAGCAGTAAAACAGTAACAACATCAGTTAGTCCCTTTCCCAAAGAACAGTATGGCAGTTAAAAAATCTCCCTATTTTTAGGATTCTTTTTCTTCTGGTAAATGTTTTTTACTAATTTTTTTCATCCATTTTTTTTAAATGCAGCACAAATGGACCTACTACAAAGTAAGTTGTCACAGAAAGAAAAACAGGTATTCTAAAGAGAGATGATAGAAAAGACAAATTTTCAGAACGGCACATAGGGATTTAATTACTCGCTTTCCATTAAAATTTTTGTAAGAGGTGTCACTACTTTACAGAAAAGTGAAAACACACGCTGTTGTAAAGAACATGTTATGTCTCCCAGGTGAACATCAAACTTTAACAATGTAAACCGATCACCACATTACCTGGGCCAGAATAACTAAAAAGCTCACTCAAGTCTGGATCTGTGTGGCTGGGAGCAATCAATGACTGGAATAACATCCTTAGGGATGTGATGAAGTCCCCATCATTGGAGGTGTTCAAGCTGTCTTTGGACAGGGTGCTCAATAATGTCATCTGGGCACAAAAAGTTGGACCAGCTGATCTTCTGAGATCCTTTCCAACATTGAAGGTTGTTCTACGATTTTGTGATTTTTGATAACTTTGTTCTAATCAGTTTTTATCATTTTAGATATTAAAACAATGGCAAAAGTATTAGAATATTTAGCATATTTAAGTATTCAAATAATTATCCACGGCTTTTGCTTTGTGGCATGGAGATTTTGCAGGAAGGTAAAATGAGATCTCAGAAATACATCTCTTCCCATCTGCCTTCTCAGGTTGATTCTTTTCCTGGAATGGAGCTCCAAAGCTAAACAAAAGTCAGGTCTTCTTTCAGGCTAATGATCACTTTGACCCCTCCGAGTTCTGCCAGGTGGAGAAATCCTCGTACATTCTAATCCACTTCTCTTTATACAACTTCACCCTTTCTTTTTATTGCTGCAATCAAATAGGTCACGTGGTAGGACTGAATATCCTCAGATTATTTGTGCCTTGTTTTCCCTCCTCTTCCATTCAAAAGTAATGGTTTTGCCTCTCCTCTTTTTTAAAATAATAAAGAAAAACCAAAGTCTAATATAAATTTGGAGATTTTTATGCCAAAAAAAAACCATCAAATTATTCAACATAAAATCTCTGAAGAGGATTATTTGCATTGAATTACTTTTACCCTAGTTTAGATTTAAGGGAGGTGTTTGAACAGAAAAGGCTGTTGCAAATCCCTTGGAAGTATCGGCATTTTTTCCAAAATACTCTGTCTCATATGAAAGGAAGCTGAAATACCATGAAACACTTAGTTTATGGATTTATTTATGACAGGAAATGCATTCTTCCTTTGGGAACTAAACTATTCTGAAACTGTTGAACAATGTTGCTGAACTTGTCAGCTTCAAACAGAAGGCCAAGTATAATCCTGCAGCATCCACCCCTCATCTGAACTGTTCACTCAAATATAGCACAGTGCAATGACTCACTGTTTAGCTCAGAATGATGACAAGTTATGCCATAGGGTTTTTTAACTGGTGCTTAAAACTGCAGACTTTGACTTTTCTTCTCTGAACTGTGCATGTTGGAGAAAATGGGGGAAGCCAAGTAGCAAACTGCCATTAACAAATGCACTTTCTTCTTCTTAAACTGGCAGAGCAGATGCTGGCAGCTGGGCCTAAAAATGCTGTAACCGTGGACGCCAGAGTATTAAGCCAGGTCTGCATAAAGGTTAACATTTCTACAAGATTACCCAGTGGGGCTGAGAAAGACACTGATCTCCATGAGACAACCCACAGGCAGCTCCTCTGGGACTCAGTGCAAGTCTCTGCCTGTAATCCAGGGTCAGGAAAGAGAAGGAGAACCAAGGTGCTCTTCCTTGCAACGTGAAAAAGCGTCATTCTACTGGTGGGATAATCCCCCCAGAAAAAATCCATTAAAGGGACAAGAGAACTAATAGGTTGTGGAGAGGAGAACAATGCCCTTCAAATGTGTAACGGAAGTCATACAGTATAAAACACTGCAGGCAGCTCAGCTCTATTTCTTTTGCTTTTTGTATTTCCAGCTGCACCTTAGCCAAAACTACTCATGCAGTAGCAGACAAGGGAGAGGGGAGAAGGAGTAGATGGGATGAGGCTTTTTCTTGAATCTTTTCCTCCAGGCTGCATCTGGATGAAAGAAGAAGCTATGTTAGCATTGTCACCTAGCCCACAGGTGCATTATCCAGGAGGATGTGTTACTTTTGCATACTGTAAGGCTGCTGAAGGTATAATACTCTTCCTTTCTTCTAGGGCAGGGTCAGGCCAAAGGATGAAGTAGATTTGCCCTATTCACTGCCAAAACTTACAGTTTATTAATCACATACACTGCAACTCCAGATAAAGAAAACCATTTGGATTAGGTGACTAAACTGTTGGGACCCTTGGAAGAGAGACATAAACTGGGTATCAGTGATTTATTGGTAGTTCCAAAGCAACATACTGTCCAGTTTAGAAAAGACAATGTACATAACTGAGATTACAACAGTAAATAAATATCACCAGCACTGCACAGAATAGGCTCCCTTGTTTTCCAGCAGGCAGACCACAAAGCAGGTGCTGACAGCTCAGTCACTGAAGGGAGAGGCAGATGCTGTAGCAATGCAGCACAGGCAGCAGCTGCCTGACAGCATCTCAGCAGCTGGAAACAGACACTGGGGTAGCAACCACCTCGACAGCTCTAAAGGGCATGGCATTTCATCTCTCATCTCCCTCTGAGGCCTCTGGGATCACCTGTGCCCATTAACCCAGGGAGGGTGCAATTCAAGGCTGGCATTTTTTGGTCATGCTTACTGCGTAAAAACCAATCAAGCACTATTTTTATGCATAGTTTGTGCTGTTTCTCAGTGTATTACTGCTTATCTGCTGTGAGTCCTTGCAGGTTTGCATATTGTCGTATAATATACTTTTTTCAATTTTTGTGTAATGTCTTTCGTCTATTCTCCATCTCAGGAGAGAAGAAAAAATACTCTTGTAGTACAGTGGAAACCTGACTTTTTAATTTTTATATGACAGGAAACATATCAATGGAAGAAGAGAACATACATTTAGGACTTAGGAGAAATAAAATTTCAGCACTCCACTACCCTGGATTCCCTAGTCCAATTCTTTAAATATTCATTAATTATTTCAAATTTTATATCTCTATTATATATAAACATATAACATCATTGTACATGCTGCAATTCTAACTTTAGATATTTGTCTATTCTTCCCTTCATAAAGATGCAACAATATCAACCTTCTAAATTGCTGTATACACCACAGATTTAATTATTTATTCACCTGGTGTTTCTATTGTTATTATTGCTTATTTTTGTTGGAATAAAGAGTCAATGTACAATAATAACAACAGAAAATTTCAGCTTCAGCATGGGAGTCCTTGACTGTTTGACTGTTAACAGTCAAAGCCAGAATGTGAAGTTCTGACAGCTGCAAAAAATGTCCCAACCCAAGCCCAGGGGAAAAACTGTATCATAGGGTATCTTCCATCCTAGATAAATGAGAATGCAGAGGTCTTTTTCCTCATAAAGAACACAAGTTCAATGCTTTACCCTCTTTAAAGTTGTGGGGTCTTTTCTCCCCAGGTCATTGTCCCAGTAATGATTGGTATTTAGTACTCTGAAATAAGTTTTGATCAGTGATTTCACAAAATCTGGTAGATATGCCCAAAAATTTGTTTTTTATCATAAAGTGTTCTCAGCCAAAAAGTGTTTTCTATGGAAAATTCCCAACCAGTTCTACTACTAGCCAGACATCTGGAGTATTAGTTGGAGGCGTTTGTGTCTGGAATGGCTGCTGAACCGTGAGAGACGTCACACCGTGACCTTAAAGTTAACCCCACAACCCAGCTGCATATCCTGTGGCCCCTGCAGAGATTTAAACCTTGAAATCCTTGCTGGTTTTCCCTGGTTTAGTTTTCCTTAAGGAACAGGAAGTATGACTGAATTACAGAGGCAGGCGTTTCCATACACAGCTAGATCTACATACCGTGAGTCAAAGAGCTGTGAACATGTAGTAATCACTGTGAACAAACAAACACTGGGAAAGTTCACAAGGGAAACTACCCTGGTTTCTACTAGCATGTTTTATGTCTGCCAAACATGTTTTATCTCTGGGTCAAATACAGATGGAATGGCACTTGTGCTTCCCACTTGCCAGAGACGAAATGCCAGAGAACACATGGCATGAGAGGAGAATGGCCAGATCTAATGACAAAACCTCTTCTCAGCTGATCCTCACGTTATAGTTAGCTCCTTGCTTGTCTTTTAGGTCTCTCTCTCCCAGCAGTCATTTAAAAAAAATCTTCACAGGTTTCTAGTTTACTCAGCTTTGGCTTCCACTGGGTTGCCATTGTGAGTATCGTGCCTCTGCCTGGGCAGGCGGATCCCTATGTTGTGCAGAATCAAGTCCTCGTAGCTTTGAAAATCTACCTTTAGCATCTACTGCAGACTTTACCTAAGAATTGAAATGTGTATCACCTGAAAGAATGACCAACCCTTTGGGAAACATTCCTCTTCAGCAGACTAAATTATTGTTGTGCCCGGTGGCGAATCAGGACTCTCTGACACCAATATCAGAAGGCTTAATATGATTTATTAAGATGTCTCCATTGTTCAGAAAGCTTGGGCTATATGTGCCCCAGGTACAGAGCTTAGATGCTTACATGCTCCATGCAAGAATGCAAGAAAATGCTTACAGTTCAGTGATAACAATTGTCTACACCATTGGTTGAGAGAGAAAAGGCTCACATCCCCCATATGAGAGACAGAGCAGAAAACCACCACCTGTCCTTGAAAAAACAGCTCAGAAATATGTTTATAAAATTTTGTGCTGAGAAAATAAACTTTCCCATGAGAAAAAAAAATACTCAGCAAGTTTGCACCAAGGAAACTCATAAAATGTCCAAATAACACTAAGTGCCAGTCTAATTTTTCAGACCAGATTCTTACACAAAGTTGCTGCTGTGCACCCACTAGTCATATAAACCCCACTTTGCCTTCTTATTGCAACACATGCAGTAACACTGTCCTACAGTGAGTATAACATACTACTGTATTTGACAAAGTTCCTTCAAAATAAAAGAAGTTGCAAAAAATGGGTGTAGTTTGGGGTTTTTAAAGATCATTATTAAAATCACACAAAAGGAAGCTTTTGAGTGAAAATTACTGGAGGGCTGAGGAAACTGAATTTTCCCTCAGAAGAGTCTAACAAAACTTCCAATTTCCCACATTCCTTGGGAAATGTGCTTCAATCAGCTCCTCTCGTTTTACATTTACAAAGGCACTGGGCCAAACTGAGGAAGTGCAATCATGAACTATCCCACATCCAGGGAATCATCACCAGAGCTGACTTTGCCTCACCATCTCCCAAGCATGCTGTCAGGAAAAAGTACCAAGCTTCCCTGACAAGCAGCCCTGAATGCTCCCCAAAGCTGTTGTGATGCTCTAATGCTGGTAAACCTGTGAAACTAGAAGCTCTTGAAAGTCTCTTAATGCAAAGGTTTCTTTTGTGGAACTGTTTCTGATTTTTTCTTTCAACACAAGGATATTTCTAATTTCAGGTTCTGCAGGCTGAAGTAGGATATTATATACCTTCTGATGATACATTAGGTACAATGCCAAGTTGCTAGGAGACCACAGATGGAGCAAGGAGCATTGCAGTAAAGCAGCAGCTTTTCACACAGGGCTGATGAGAATGTCTGCATCAGCAGTCAGCCCTTCACAACTTAAAACAAACCAGACAACCTTTTGCTGCTTACATAAATACGTACATTTGGTGAGGACCATTAAAGTGTTATAAAACCAGCACACTACAACCTGAATAATAAGCAAGGCAAGAAACACTGAAAAAGATTACAGAGACAACACTTGCTGCTCTCTCTCTCATTGTTTTTGGGAATGGCCGCTTAGAAAACAAAAATCCCATTTATACAAATGTTGGAACTTCCTACTTGGGTCCTGGATCCAAGTGGCATATCACTGAAATACAAAGAGGAATACTTAACGAACCAGCAGAAGATGCTATGCGCTCCAAAATTCATTGTCCATTTCCATGTTATTTAGAAAAGTGTGTCACTCACTGTGGCCATAAGCCATTACTATCCACAGAGCCCTCTTGACTCTTCTGCGCCCTTACTCACGAGTCACAGTTCATGCTAGTTAAAATTTACTACTTGGCAAGCAGAGATTAGAGGTTTATCAAACTCAGGCTTTCATTATTTCAGTTGTCATGATCACAGGTATTTAAATAGACAACATAAACCAAAACTAATGCAGCTGCATGGCTGTAAGGTCATACATCTTAGACATGCTAAACTAAATGTTCTACCCATAAAGTTTTTTTGTCACCTATATATGGAAAGTTGAAGTATAGAAAGTCTGGATCACATCTAAAATTCAAATGGAAAAGCTGTGACTGACCAAAGTTGTGAACCTCTGTTTGAGTTCAGCTCCTTCCAGTGGGATCATCCACCCTGAGAGGTCATTAACCTGTTCACTGTTGAAGTAGGACTCACCTGACAAATATTAATTCATATATTTCATTATAAAGTAGACACTGCAAGCATGTCAGATGAATACAGACTAAATTTACTCTCTTCATTTAAGAGGGAGCTACAGTAACAAGTTCAGCCATACCTGTTCTTAAAGGCAGTGTTTGAAATTAGATGATGCAGTGTTTGAGTGCAGCCTACAAATCCAAAAATAAAATAGCTTTGGCAATGCACATCCAAAGGTTAGAAGCTTCAAGTGTGTCAAGTAGTCTATCTTGATAATAAAGAAACAACTGATTGAGTACCAGATTATGTGCCATGCAAATGCAAGGTCCCATCTAGCTCACCTGAGAATTANCAACTGATTGAGTACCAGATTATGTGCCATGCAAATGCAAGGTCCCATCTAGCTCACCTGTAGAATTTTTCTGCACTGCTCTGTTTAGAGTATTTCACAAACTAGTCATTAGAAAGTGAGCAAAAAGAAAGGTGATGTCATGTATTTGCTTCAGTTTGGGATTACAGTATTTACAGGTCTAATTCTCATGTTATGGTAACATAAATTATTTCAAATATACATGACATTTTTCTGCAGTAGCAAAACATTTTGCAATGTGTTTGGAATTGCTGTCGTAGGGCTCAACCTTTATGTTTTAGACAAGAACACCTGCACACAAGTAATCTAAATAATTGCAGTAATTTCAGCAGCTTCATGTAAATCATTTACTTTTCCTCTGCTAGTTCCCAGTTCTTATCTCTTCATGACCCTATTACATAAATCTTCATACACCACAAAAATAAGCAGATAATTTTCTCTCGGGAAATCTCATTAGTGGAAACTAGGTATGTTCTGTCATAGCAGCCCTTTGGAAAAAAAAACCTGAAAAGGAGGTCTTTCTCTTTCTTTGGGATATACACCACACACTGATTAACTAGGTAAGATTTGAAGCATGATAAAAAGTTGTCTGAGTAATAATATTCTCCAGGAATTCCATATCTGCATTGCAACCTTTCACTGAAGGTCAATGCCCTGGAGAATTCCTCTTACAGTATTATCTCTAGCTATTAAAATTAATGCAATTCCACTTTATCTAAAAAAAAATGTAGTAAAGTACGAAGCACATCCTAAACTCAAGTAACACTCACTTAAATGTAGGAGGCAATTTTAAATCAATATTTTCAGACTAAAGTCATAAAGCACTACATATAATTAGTTGTACAGAATATAAATCAAAAGAGTGCTTCCAAAGTAACATTTTATGCTGAAAGGATAAAAATGTATATCAAATTCTACATGCAGTGTCTGCAGCAAAAGTCCCTCTTTTGTACTAAGGCCTTAGCTCACTCTAAAGTAATGGGATTTTGCCTCTAGTAGAATGAGTTTAAAAAAATCACACAGGGACCTGAAGCCTCCTCCATCACTCACAGGGGAATGATCAGCCCATTTTCTGTTACAAATATTTCTCTCTAAGAGGGCAGGCTGTGTCACAACACTGACAATAGGATTTGTGGGTTATGCTATCACACTTCTCCCTCTCTTTTTCTGCAAAATAACAGTTTCCCCTTACCCTTCAAGTCACAGGCTGCTCACACAGGAGTGAGCAGGGAAGAAGTGCTGGCACAGAGGCTCCATCCTGCTCATGCATTTGTGCTGCCTCTGGCTCTGCTGGGAGTGCTGAATGCCTGAGTAGGTGTCAGCTGCATGGTGCTCTCATCAGTGAGCCATGAGCTCTGACTCAGAGCAGGGAGCATCATCTGGATACAAACCAGACCTGCTTCATACACCTGGCCACCTTCCTGAGGTCCATCACTGCTCACTGCCCACACCAGCATTGCTCTAAGGGGCAGATTTTTCATGAAGTCTACATGGTTGTACAAAGAAGTTATTTTTGTGATCACTACAATGAATACCTTCGTATTCTGTATTAGTATATTCGTATATTCGTATTCTTCATATTTGTATACTGTGTACCCTGATAATAAGCCTCATTTTACCATCTGCTAATGCACTTATTAGATAAAAATCTTATCCTAAATTCCTGTTTATGTCCTATTGTATTTTTTTTACTTGAAGTGTCGCTGCATAAGATATCCACTGCTATCACAGGGATGTACATTTCAAGAACCACAAAAAGTAAATCCTTGCATTCTGGTGAATTCAGAATTGACAAAATACGTCCATCAAAGCAACTTAGAAAATAACTATATTCCATAAACCTTCACACAGGGTAACCTAAAAGTGAAGCCATATGTTTAAGAGCACTGTCAAGCACTTAAACATGTATAGGCTTGGAGCCATGACCACTTTCCTGAGAACCTTGTTTGAGTGCATGACCACATCTTCCTTATATCCAATCTGAATTTCCTCTGATGCTGCTTTAAGACATTTTTATGCACATGGAACATTTCGTAATGGGAATCTGTGGCACAATGGGCCCCTTCATGTTTCTTTTTTTTAAGTGAAAAACTGCAAACTAACAAAAATAAGCATCACTCTACCCAATTTAACATTGTCTGGAAGGCAAAAGTCATGTCAACTGAATTTAGAAACAATAAGTATGTTTTTAACTGTGATGATCATTAACATAGCCACTGGGAAAAACTATGCATTCCTTGCCATTTGTAGGAGGACTCATGTGACAGAGTGTAGAAGCTCACAGCACAGACACCCACATTTAGGTTAAGTACATAGATTTCCCTTACGGTCAACTGAAAAAGCACACATTTGTAGGGCATGATTCATCTCATCCTAGAGTAGACATCTAAACTAGGACAAACTAAAGTAGACCTCCAAAAGTCCTTATTGCAATAGTTTACAGGGTAAATATATCTATGTGAGAGGAATCCTAATCTTAATAAACTTTAAAACAAATCAGAATATGCCTCTATGAAAGATAAGCTTTATTTTTAAGCACAACTTCCAGGTTAGGTAGAAAGGCAACAACATTCCACAATATCAACATCCCTCCTGCCCTGAAATCTATTACACCTAAAACTGAAGACAGAACAATTAAGAAATGATGATGAACTTCTCAGTACCTCTATTTTCAGTTTAAGTATGAGGAACTGACTTTTTCCTTCTGAATTCTAAAGGCGGTTTATTAGCACTTTTTGAAAATATTTGGTTATTACCAGCATTTTATTCTATACATATTTCCTCTGCAATGTCTTTATAGTCTTTCTTTTACAGGTTTTCTTATGCAGACAGTAAAAATAAGAGGAATTCTCTGAAAAATAATGAGAGATAATGAAAACAGTCACAATAGCTGAGTCTCAGAGTTAAAGATACACCTTCAAAATTTCCCTACAATTGCAGCAATGACTCAAAAGAAAGTGCAAACATGAAAAGGCTCTGGAAGACAGCTTTCCCAGCACATACCAGTGTATTTTAGCACATATTAATAGCTGTATTAGCTATTAATAACAATTAACAATAATATAATTAATAATTGTATAATTATTTTTATATATTATATTAATAATATTATAGAATTAGCGTAGCACATAGTAATTGGCTATTGTTATTGGAAAAATAAATAAAATCAATCAAAAAATATACATTTTAGTAGGATTAAATTAACATCTGTCTGAAATAGTTTTATATCAAAACTGAAAATGCTATATCTTCTGATATCTTCAGTCTTTTAATGCTTATTTTGTGTTTGGTGAATGTTTACCTGAAGCTTTAATAGAATTTTCTTCAAGCTCCATAGTCCAAGATATTTTTTCAGAATGGTATTCTTTTGAATACATTGGTATAGGACCAAAAGAAGCAGAACAGCAGAGGAACTTGAAAATGTTACAAAGGGAGATCTGGTTTTCCCCCACCTGCTACCTCCTGCACCAAAGTCGGGGACAGAAATGGCATAGCATGGGAAGGAAGTACATGAACAGTGAGAAAGAGCAGGCAGTCTACAGATTCTTCTTTTATCTGGGTTTACACCGATTTGGAAAAGAGGCCTGTGGCCCATTAAAGCTGCAGACAGTGATGCAAGTATAAATTCTCTGGCACAGAACACAAGGAAATGAATCAGTGTATCACTGACTAGCTGAGAATAAAGATCAAAGGGGTTACCTTAATAGGGCTTCCGTCTGGAGTAAGAACCTCTTCTGAAAGCTCCATCATCTTCAGTGCCATCAGGGCAATGGCTTTGGCATGACTAAGGCTTTTCTTGTGGAGCCCTGCTGCAACGCAGTACGCATCACCGATTGTTTCCACCTGCAGCAACCAGACAAACCCAGCGTTACGGGGTGATGAGGAGAGGGAACCCTGCCACCAGGGCTGCAATCAAACAGTGTTGCTTAAAACATGTCAGCAAAACATCCATAAATAAGCAATTAGACAAAAGAGCATAATTACCTGAGTCTGCAAACAGGTGCAGTGAAAACCCCACACGCAACAGCACAGTGGTTTATCACCATGATAACCAAACAAGATTGTCTAGAGCAGTGCGTGGCACCAGCTGAGATATGACAACATTCTCCCACAGCACTAACACAGAAAATTGCATTTTCCTAAATGAGAAATGGCTTGCAGCTTCATTTCATACTATCCTGGCTGAGTTTGCTGTTGAGTAAGAGTAGCGCTGCGTAATTATAATTTGTAATTAGTATTTGATATGCTAGAAAATTATATCAGGAAGAGAATTAGAAAAAGCAAAACATCACCACTCAAAACAGTGAAGACTATCTAACTTCTCATTAGTGGGTAGCTCTTCCTGGTATCATTTATGAATAGATGCTATTGCTACAGACTTTTGCCTGCATCTTTGTCCCTTATTTTCAAATAAGAATTTATGCCTCTCTCTCTACCATGCAGTCTATCTTACCCTGCATTCCCTACCTGCAGGCATGAATTTCAGCAGACTGATCCCTCTGGTCTCTTCAGGCAGGCCTTGTTGCTGTCTTATCCTGATTTGCTTTAAAAAGAGCTGGCCCCCAGGAGGAAGTGGGAGCAAAATGAATTGCAGAAGCCCTCTGGCTCTGGGTAAAGGCAGCCTGAGAAAAACCGCAGCCCTCAAGGCCTGCAGCTTTATTTACAGCATTGTGTTTTGCAGTCTGTCCCCTCACACATCTGCAACATTCTTGCACAAAATCCATTAACACAAGCCCAAACAGACCTCAAGGATTGGTTTAGGTTTTGTGACATAACTAATCTGGCTTTCACCCTGCACACAACACTACAGGAATGCCAGAAAATGCTTCAGCAAAGACTAGGGTGAGAAGAAAGCAAGCACTGCAAAAGGAATTATTCAGAGAATAAATATAGGAGATTCTTCTCTCCAAAGAGAATCTACTAAATAGTAGGCCTGGACCTTCTTGGATTAATTTCCAGTCTTGATAAAGTAGAAATAGTATCTCAATACAAATAGTACCTGAAAAAGTAAGCATTACATGTAAATGTACCCAGAGTATGAACCTAGAACAAGTTTAGCAAATATTTCCCACCACCAACCTTATCTGCTTCAAGCCTATTGTGAAGTTTGCCACTTTAACCCTTCTGGCTGATTGCGCAGGAGGCAGTAAATTTAGATAAAAAGCTGAGGGCTTCTCATGAGCTGAGACAGCTCTTAGAGCTCCTTCAGCACCCTTGAAAGCCCCTAATAGCATTTGTATATAGAACAAAACATGTAGGAGCAATCAATACTGCTGTCTGCCTGTTTACCATATCTCAGGATATCTGTCCACAAGAAGCAGACACTACCAATGCCCTTCAGTTTAGGAGTTTGTTTCTCCAAAGATAAATGGATGGGCAAGAACATTGCAATGGCTGGTGAAAAATGTAAAAACTGGGCAAAAAAGCAAACAAGCACAGTGAGAAGAAGTATCGGAAGTTAAAAAGATAGTCTGGAAGAAATAGATGTTTAAAAATGCTCTAAATTGGAAGGAAGCATTAGCAAAAATCTATTGTCATTCTTCAAAATAATGAATAAACATCAGTAGGAATAGACTCAAAAGGGTTACTACAGAAAGCGATGAGTCTATGATGTCAAATACAAAAATTAAACTCAAATTCTGCTCCTTGTTGAATGACCTAATTTCAGAACTACTTTTCCACTAAAGTTGGTTGCATAGATGTGGGATCATATACTGTTCCTGAAGTGTTCAGACAAAACTACTTATTTTGTTAGCTTTTTCACCCTTGGAAATTTCCATAGCTGTAATTTAACAGCTAAATTCCACACACTGAATGTATTAGTCCTTAAAGTGCTTGTTCCTATGGAGTCCATGTGATAGCAATACTGGAGAACCAGGGGAAGGACTACGACTGCTCAGACTGACCTGGTAGTTTAAACTGGATGTGATGAGTACTGACAGGCCTGTCTAATGATTCACCATTCTGTAACCCTGTTTTCAGTCACTTCTAGAATTTACCCAACTAAGCATTTCAGTGGAAATTTTCATTGTGAGTACCACCACCAAACTTTAACCTTGGTTCCATTCTTCAAAATCAGGTTTGACAGATCTTCCATCCACAGCTTCTCTGGGCAATTTGTGCCAGTGTCTCAACCCCTACATTGTGAAGAATTTCTTCCTTATATCAAATACAGTAACCTTTGGTTCATAACCCATGACTGTTGTCCTGTAACAATAGGCCTTGGTAAAATGTCTCTCTCCATCTTTCTTATAAGCCCAATTGATGCATCAAAGGTCACAAGAAGATCTTCTCTCTTCTAGGTGGAACTACCCAAGTCTCTCCACCTGTAATTACAGGAGAGGTGCTCCAGCCCTCTGGACATTTTTGTAGCCCTCCTCTGGAGTCATTCCAAGACTTCCATGTCCTATTTATGCTCAGGACCCCAGAGCTGGATGCAGCTCTGCAGGTGAGGTCTCATCAGAGCAGAGCAGGAATCACCTGCCTTGACCTGCCTGCCACATTGTTTTTGATGCATCCCAGAGTATGGCTGGCTGTCTCAGGCTGCAAGTACACATTGCTTGCTCATGTGTAATTTTCATCTACCAGTATTCCCAAGTCCTTCTTCAGAGGGATGGTCTCAATCCATTCATCCACCAGTCTGTACTAATACTGGGGGTTGCCCTGACCCAGATGCAGAACCTTCACTTGGCCTCGCTGAGCTTCACAGGGGTGTATGAGGACATTAAAATAGAGACTGCAACAAGAGTGATACATCAAACTTCAGAATTTCATCTTGCTGAGTGAGTCAGATCAGGGAAAAAGGGAACTTCTCTTGTCTCAGCTGAGGAGTAGCAATTGGACTAGAAATACAAAGCACTGCTTACAGCTTACTCCAAAGTATCGTCTGGGTAGGTCCTGAAACTGTGCAGACCAGAGAGCAACCTACTCCATAAATATTTAATGCCAACAGGATTAAAAGAAAAGGCAGGCACTACTCAAAGTGTCTAAAAATTGCTGCATTCAGATCTATTTGATACTCTTCAAGATGATGATATACAGCAATGAAACTCTACTCTATACCATGTGATAAACTAGATTCTGAGTTTTTGACTTTGTAATGTGACTTTTAAGATGCATTAGTATTAGTATATTTGATTTTTATATACTTCCTTGATACATATGCAGGAAAAGGTGCTTTGCTTTCAATTCTGTAAGACTGGAATGTCTTATCCTGCTTCTTTAAAAAAGTTAAATATATTCTCTCTGAATATTAAAGCCATTTTTGCATATGACTGAACAGTTTACCATTAACAAGACTTAGTATATTTTTTTCTAATTAAATTATAGTTTTTTACTGCTCCTAATAGTTCTAACTACTCACTGATTGCCTGGCCTACTGTTACCAACATTTCATCCCTTTTCACTGATTTACACTTACCAGAGCCAGCTTCACTGGAGTTTTCATTAATAGGGAATTAACACATAGCACCATAGAAGGGAAGTTGAACTTGGATTTCAAAATTAGACCAGTGTCTAAAAACTATTTAATAGAATTTTTATTCTTAACTAACAAATGAAGAATCCAAGAAACACTGCAGCTACTTAGACTGCTGTACAAAAGCCTCCTCTAAAGCCTTTTGTAACTCTCAAGTCACTGGAACTGTCCAAATGTTTTCCAGTCAGGCCCTCAACAAATCCTATATTAAAGTTAATGATTAGTTGAAGTGGTTGTGTGTACTCTACAGTTCAGGAAAACTTTCTAGACAGTTATCCTAACACTGTTGAGTACTGAAGAGTGATAATGCATGACACCTGTAGCAGGAAGCAAATATCTCCTGCTTTCAAGAAGTGGTTTTCTATATAGCCAGCTTCTGTTAGTCTGCTTTAGATGTGAACAATAATTTTTACAGAAGATGAATGCTGTAGTAATTGTCTTACAGTCACTTATCCTTAATTCATAACCATTTGAGATAGAATACGATTTGCAGATCATTTTGGTAGCAGAGAAGTCAGAATGTATTTTCTCCAATTCTAAAGTGTCCAGAGAAGAGATTAACAACCTGATCCCTGGGCAGCTCCAACAGGTCTCTTCCAACTACCAGTAGCTAAACCTTGTGTTTTCTCCTGTTATTAAACTGAGAAACTGGAAGTTCTAGCCAAATTTTGTTCCATGGATATTAAGTCAGGGTGTTGTTTCAGTGACAGTTTTTAAGGGAAGATGTGGTGCAGTGAAGTAACATCCCTGCTATGCATCCTTCATCCTGAATTCATGAATATGCACCAGTCATTACCTTTCTGAACTTCTAGAGGTAACGAAAGAACTGAAGTGTCACACTTCATTTCACAGAGTGACATACACAGGGCAGAGATACCATTTTGTAAGTGAAACCTGAAATGGCAGGCTGAAGAATTTTCACCTAAAATACACAGGAATTCAAACAGTCTAATGAGTCCTACTTAGAACCTTTTTCAAAGCACAGTTTGAAAATAAACATAAAAAATATAATTGCAGGGGTCACTCTGTGGCAATTCTAATCTGAAATTTCTACTGCAATCAGAAATATTAAATACATTGAAAGAAGTAGCTGGAGGGAGAATTGGCTCTAGTTTTAGTGCTGTCTCTCTCAGCAGGTTTCCTGTGAAAACCTAGTATATAATTTGTATTATAACTATTACAATGGAGTACTCACTACTATTTTTTTCATGTAAGAGACATAAATAAGTCTGAGTGCAGTTTGTGTGTTTTTAATGGGTTAAATTATACTCTTATCAATCAAGCTTTTTTGTTTGCAATCAAAATGAAATACATACCAAAAAATGGGTCTGAAAATTCAAAAGTTGCTGTCTTTTTTCAGGAAGAAAACCTACCTTTAACAGCATGTATTTTGCAGATCCTCACCTTCCTCTGCAGGGTACTTACGTACTATTGTTTTCATCTCCAAAATACTCACAGGGCTGCATATGTATTTATTATCTCACTCGTAAGGGTTGTAATATTTAGTACCCATCTAACCTAAAATAATTTATGTCACTGTCCCTTATACCCTGTTCAAGAGTGGATTTTTCAAAATAAATTGGAAATAAAAAGCAAGACTGCATTCCAATTAAGGATAAAGAACTACAGGATACTTCTGCTACACAGAGATGACCAGAATTTAGGATTACTTTGGAAAGCAAATATATAAGAATTGCTTATGTCAAAGGTCAACTATTTGTTCAAGGCTTCTCTTTCTCAAGAAAAGAGGAAAATATATTATGCTGCTCAAATTTTTTGTGTGTGTTTTCCACTGACATATAAGTCCTCTATATAACTGTATCATACACATGAAATTTAGATAGAATAGTTTAACCAGACTTAGATATTCTTTAGCCATGTCTTGATTTCTTACCCTTCTTTTTATAGAGTAACAGATGTTTCTTCCAAGTGAATTGAGATTCCATATGCATCAAATCCTGCTTCTGGTCTCCCCCCTTTCTGCTATTTTAATCACCAGAAATATTTATTTCTGCTTAAGTGAGTATGTGTTCATAATCACTGTAATTTTAAGTTGGCAAGGAAACTTGGAATATTAAACAATTTCTCTATGCTCCACACCCTGTTTACAGACACAGTGTACAAAGTGTATATGCTATATTTAGCTGAAGAGAAGATCATTACTAAATTGTTTCTTATCACATATGAGTAATCTGCCAATAGCCTGAAACCATCCTACTGCTGGGAGATACTCTATAAAACTTTGTTTTATAAAACTGAAATAATAATAAACAGCAGTTGCAATTATATCAGTTTCCTCTTAAAGAGCTTGAGAGTAAAGAAAACAGAAATAACGAGCAGGGAAAGGGGTAGTGAAATTGCAGTTTAATGCTCTTCTGTTCATCACTTAACTAGTCTCTCAGAGAAAACTAACTCTTCTAGTTTGTTTGTGGGTCACTTTTATTTTACCTGCACTGAAGAGCATTATTGTTCATCTTAACCTATGCATGTTTATCTTCTCTCACCACAATACAGACACAGTGTCCACGGTGCATAAAATTTGTACTGAGCAGTTAACACTTTTCAAAATACAGTATGTAAAAAAAATCTAGAATTTTGAAATATATCCATCTTTTATAACAAAATCTGTGAGGTGTTTTTCCTGATAATAACATTATTTGCACCTGCATCAACCTACAGCTGATGCCAAAATGGGGAGACAGGTCAATTGTCAACTTTCTCTAGGGCTGGGCTGCCATCCTGAGTGACATGTACAGGCAGGATTAATTGGAAGCTTATGAAATTCAGTAAGGACATCTGCAAAGTCCTGTCCCTGGGAAAGAATTTCTCTGGAACTGATACAGCCAACTTCCTGAAGAATGGCTCTTTGAGAGAGACCCTGAGGGTCTTGCTGGGCAGGAAATGTCAGATGGACCAGCAATGAGTCCTGGGAACAAAGCCAGTGACATTCTGGATGTCTGAACAGAGCCCAGGGAAGTGACAATCACCCCCTACTCAGCACTTGTTGGACTCAGATACCACATCCACTCTGGGGGTCCTCAGTGCAAGACAGAGATTGATAAACTGGATCCAACTCATTGGGGCCAGCAAGATGGTGGGGACTGGAGCACCTGGGAAAACCAGCTGGGAGAGCTGAGCTTGTCCAGACTGGAGCAGAGATGGTTTCATGGCACTTGAGGGGATAGAAGTGGGCTCTCCACAGTGGTGGAGGTGAGACAGCAAGAGGAAAAAAACTAAATCAGCATCCTTATGGATTAGGAAACAGGGAAACCTGTGAAACTTACTGACAACAAGGTCTTACTCAGATAAAAAGAAGCTTTTTAAAGCAATCAAGCATCTACAGACAGTGAAGATTTTCATAGATGCTTCAGCAAATATGGGGATAAAGAACATAATCTTTTTATTTTAGGGGGTAAATCTCAAAATGAAAATGCTACAAAGAAGCTTGCACTATGTGCCTGATATAACATAACTAGCTCAGAAGGCATATTTTACTTCTTCAAGCAGCCACATTCAGTACTATCAAGTACAGACCATTATAGTGCACTATTTTGGCAGATTATAAAGCAATCCAAGCTTTAACTATATGGCATGCCCTGTTCCCAAATACAGCTATTAATTATGTTACTAATTGTTTCAATGGGACTGAGCAATGATGAGGTATTTTGACAACAATCATCACATTCATTTATATAATTTATAGAAAGTCAAGCTTTGAATTAATCACTAAAGTGTTCTAAGGGACCCTATTGAGAGACAACAGAACATCCATGATAAGTGCTGATGGGAGTTACTCCAGTGGCACTACAACAAAAATCAAAGAAGGTAGGAAGAAATAACTTGAGTGGATGATGATTGCATGAGAGAAATTAAAATGCAGTAAAAATTCCTTTAGCCCAGTTAAAATACACTCTGTGCATTAACCATAACATGGCATCAAACTATACCATTATTAAATAACTATAAAACACATGAAAAGTAGATGACATGAGCAGGGAAGAAGAAATATTTCAGCTGCAGCTGCATCTTATGGACTGCAAGCTGCTAAGATGTAGCAGCTGTAATCTACGCAGGTGAGATTCAGTTCACCTAACCAGAAATATGTCTAATATAGCAATTTGAATATGAGCTATTCACTCTCAATTCTCTTCATAATCAATGAACTGAATGGGAACTCTTGCAGTCATCTGACCTTTCAGTCATCATTCCTTCAGAAAAAAAAAATCTCACACAAAAAAATTCACACCCTATAAAATCAAACTTTCTTCTGTTGACTGCGAGGATAAGTCTACATTATTAACTCTGTGCTAGAAGTAGCATATTTTCACTTCTATCTCAGAACTGTAGGAAAGAATTAATTAACAAGACTGTGACAAGAGGCAGAAGGGCAGATTGAACCCGGAAGGTCACACAAGCAGGTCAATTTTAGAAGAAGGACATGGCAAGTTCTGTGAAATCAAATAGCCCTTTAGGAAAGCTGATCTCTAGATTGTCAGATGAACCAGTGGAAAAACTTTCTACACTCCATAGATCAGCTTCCTTTCCAGTCTTTGAGATCAATCCATAACAGCATTTATTGGAGGTATGAACCTTATTTATTGGAGGTATGATGACCTTAACAACAAAATCAACGCCTTCTAGTGTATTATTTTGACTTGAAGTCCTGGATTTTGTTTCTTAAGGGGCAAAGTCAGAGTAAGCTCTATATGCACTCCTCAGCCTAGACTTGCCAGAGCACATCTTAGCTTCCTGCACACTCAGGCTGCATTTCCATGGTAGCATATAAATATTAAAGGAGATGGTTTAATAAGTTTCATCCCAGCATGAGGCCAAAATTCAGGATGTGAATGGACATGGCACTGGAAATTATCAGGAACTACAGTAAAGACTTATGCTTTCACAAAATATTCATTATATTAATGAATATTTTATTAATCCATATTAATCCATATTTCTAATCATAATCTGTTAATCCATATTTCATTCCATCTGCAAAACTGAACTACACAGTACCTCAAAACTATGTATTTCTTTTATGAAAGTTGAAATGTCTTCCCTCTAAAGGAATACAGTGAAATTTAGCATTAAGATGAAATTCTTGCAAGTACAGTTGTAAAGGAAACCTTTGAAGTTATAAGTATCTCCCAAAGGCCTTCCTTTCATCTGTTTTCTGTTTTAAGTTGCACAGCAGAAGAATAAGGAAAAAGGCTGTGGTATATGGCAACATGGTACTTCAGACTTATCATTTGGGCTTCATTATTCCTGTCCATGACTTCCAGTCCAACAGCAAACAGGACAGTTTTTTACTGATATGGGACAAAGACCGAAGAAAATGGAGATTCTCTCCATTTTAGTTTAAAGTCAGCAATCTCAGCAGTCATCACAGAAACAATTTATTTGATATCCATATTCTACCTCAAGATGTCATTGACATCTCCCATATTTCCTTCCACCCAAATCAATCTCACAGTATCTCCGCAGATCAGTCATAACCTTACAATATTCTTATTCATGATGGAACTCACGTTATCAAGCATCAGTCACACAAAAATGAAGCTTCAATTCAGTCTACTCATCTATACTCTTTCTACAGTAACTGAAGAGAAAAATGAATTTTCAAGGCATGACGTATTCCATCCTGGATTCTGTAAACCTCTTTTTTTCCCATTCAGTACAGCAGGATGCAAATGTGTGTATCTTTGCTTAATTGCCTGCATCCATGCCCAGACTGTCATTTGATATGCAAGACCCCTCCTGTGTTGTCACCAGCATGCTTTTCTGGGCACTGCCTGAAAATCATGTTTATGTGGGCCACAGGCTTCGTTTGTGCAAGTCTCAGAAGAATCATGGGGAGCTCTGAACCTTGGAAAATGCACCACAGTGGGCATGTTCCTGCTCTCACAGAGCACCCCAAGCCAGGCAAAAGACTCCATGAGTGTGCTGACTGCTCATGCTACGATACCATTTGTCAGCACAACAGCAAGATCCCGTTTAGCTCAAAAAGTCCTGGATCTTGCCATGCATATTTTGGCATGCAGGTCAGGGGATGTTATTAATCACTAAGCAGAGGGAGAGCAGATGTGAAGTATTTTGGGCAGTTTATGGTACAAAGACTTGAACAAGTCATTTCATCTACAACACAGATTCTAAAGAAAGAAATAACAAATAAACATGCTGGAGGGAAACCAGATAAGGTTATTCCCTGCAACATTAAGTGTGTGCGCTCTTTCTCTGGAGGTGGTGTAAGTGCAGTTCAGAAAAGCCTCTTCTGAACCTGGACTAGGTTTTCTTGATCCTGAGATAGCTTTAGATCCACATGTCTACATTGCAAAGAGTGAATACTGTCCTTTTTCAAATAAAACAAAACCTGTTTGGTTTTTTGCAGTTTGTGAATACAAATTAAGGCCTAATTCTGTTTACATTTTGAAGTTTTTGCTAAGTTTTTTCTACTGCAAAGATTTGTCAGCAAAGCTTTGAAACAGCTGAATTTTGCAACACTGTTGAAGCTTAACAATATTAGTCAGCAGTAAAGCACTATTTATAGATTTCCGAATCTCTGGTATATTACAAAAAACTTTCTGCTTCGGAAAGGATTATAAAGTTTTCAAGATAGGATCTGAGAACACACTTGTTTTCAAAGAATGTCCTTCAGTTTTTACTTAGTGTTTCACTCTCTTAGCTTCTGTCTCTAATGTTTGCAAAATCAATTCCTCGGCAGTGAAATCTTGTGCCCAAGTTTCAAGGTAACTTTGCAACACTTTTGTGACATGACATTCTGCTTTTGGAAACACTTCAGGAAAACTCCTCCCATGTGAGAAGGGATGGATTGCAGGCATCCACCTATGAAGCTCAGAATTCTGTTCTTCTTGTAAAGCTCCTTTTTTAAAAGAAGTGACTTCCTATAAAATCGAACTCCTTTCCCAGGAGCCTAATTAACAACAATTGCTCTTACCAGGCCTGAGGGCATCTTATTTTTAGTGAATGTAATGATGTTACATACTGGCAAGTTCAGGAGCATTTTGCAAGAAGAGCTACATTTGAACTCTCTCTACAGCACCTACTTAACAGTCTTAAGCACAGATCTTTCAGTATGCAATATATGGAGAAACTCTTTCATCTACACAGTAATTCAGACTGCTACTTCCTTTACGTAAGAAAAAAGACAAATAGCACTTGCCTTGTAGAATTACTACCTAGTATTGTAAAAGAGGGGTTTTTTCAGTAGTTAAAAGAGTCATGCCAGAAGAATTGCAGTCTACATGACATCAGCATCAGATTTGCACACAACAGCCATGGAATACAAAATTCATAGCGTGTATAAATGATCTCTCTCTTCTGTAGGCAAATAGGAAACTGCAATAGTCAGACCAATTCTCTCTGATGAACAGAAAACTTCCTGGCTGGCATTCTGCCTTATTGCAATGTCAAAGTGCAGAACCTTTTAACAAAATAAGAAAATATTAAAATAATTATGTATGACCCAAGACACACATTTCAGTTTAATGTGACTATCCTTCTCCCAATATAAGTGTGGTCTTAATTTGCTATAGGTATCCCCAGTATTTAAACTCCTAGTGAACCAGAACATCTTCCTCAAGGTTATACAAGCTTTAATTTATGTGTCCTGAAATTCATGTCATCTAGTTTCTATTAACTTACTCAAGTATCCTCCATGTTCACTTAAATAATTTAACAAATTAAGGTACAGTTATGCATGCTATTTGCATGAATGAAAATGTTGCATCTTGGTACACGAAAGTCCAGTCAGACTGCTTAAAAATGAAAAGAGCCAAAGCAGACAGAAAGTGAAATTAGTTTCCCCCAGTCCCTCAGAGGTACTAAAATTTAGAAGGTGGAAAAACTGGGCAGAGTAAAACAAAGGACATAGCATCAGGGAGACCTGTGTGCTGCAAGAGGGAATGCCCTTAGCCATGGCTCCTGTCTGGCCACAGTGTGTGGGCTTGCTCCTCAATTCGGAGCAGGGAGGACACCCTTCTTGGTCCTTTTCCAGTTAAAGGTCAGCTTATAGCCAGGCTTCACATACAAACTGAGAACTTGGAAAGTGCTCACAGGACCTGTAAGCTGGACACAGACTCTAAGGCTCCCATGCAACTTGAGAGAAATGGACCAAGGCAGTTACAAACAAATGTGTGCATTCCAGATGAGAGAAAAGTGAAAGGACAGAGGCTAAAAAAAGAAATAGAAGGAAATAGAAGGAATTATATACAAGTATGGTATTTCTGAAGAAGCAGAGAAGTAGTTATATACAAAAAGAGAAGTCCTAGGCTCTTTAGAGGATTCTGGGATTGCAGAAGAACATGCACAGATGTTTTAGTGCTTTGTGCAGGGCTGTATGTTTATAAAGCAAAGAATAACTCTTCTGGAGCCTGAGTGTCTGTTTGCTTCTTTTGCAGATCTCCCTGAAGACAGAAAGTGTAAATCGTCCACAAGGCTGGAGAAAAATACGTCCTTAAAGTAATGGGAAGTCTTAAAACATTCTTGAGTTCTTGGGTGATGTTACACCAGATCTGCAAAGAAAATCCATGGAACATTTTGGATTTTTTTTTTCTTAGTTTTTTTGATTTGTTTGGTTTTTTTTTTTCCCTTAACTTAACCCAAGAGCACTTCTCAGTTCCACAAAGAGATAGCTGCCCCAGCTTTGCTCTAACTTCATACTGGAATGAGACATGCCAGTGTGCCAGCAAGTCCAAGGACAGACAAAGACTTCAAGGAGGAGAAAGTGTCATAGCTGGCTCAAAAACAGGGAAAAAAGGGTTTAGGAACCCTCTGTGGTGGGATCCAAACAGAGCAGTGTGCTGAAGGCAGCTCCACCAGGCTGGGTGGCACCGCAGGGAGACCGAGCTCCTGGGCAATGGAAATTTTTTCTATTGCCCATTTTCATCTATTACACATTCAAAATCCACTGACTTGAAGCTGTCAGGAAGAAGCAATACCTAGTGCACTGGTAATCCTCAGAACTGCACCATTCTATTTTTTAAAAAAGGTATCTTACAATATTTTATGTGTATTGTATTGCTCATGTAAGAGTATCACTATCATTTTACATATCTTAATTGCATTTCCTGCATTTTGTGAATGCCTAAGCTGAAGTTTAGAATTTCAAAACCATGTATTTGCACAGAACTTAAAGGGTTAAAACTGGATCGAAAAACGGCAAAAATAGTGGCCATAGATTTTGCATGAGAACTCGAAGACTATGTTTTTTAACTTATGAAACATAAAGCTGGAAAACTTCAGAATAGTCTGAAGCTCATGACTGTGCTTATTAAAGTATTCTTTAGTCATTATAGCACTGATAGTAAGGTTGAGAACATATATTTGAGTACAAGATGTATTAATTCTCAAGACGGGGCAATGAGAATGTACTGGTATTGTCTGTAAAATTAATACAGATTTTTGCAACTTAAACTACCAGTGATATTCTTAGAAAATGGAAGTTTAAAATTACGTTCCTAAAAGCATTATATCACAACCTAAATATAAACAACGTTTTTCAGAACTGGTGAGTATCAGTCTTGAATGATTGCAGGACATTCCGGATTCCTATCATTTTTTAGTCTTGGGTCTTTACAACAGCAAACATTAAGGCTTTATACAGTGTTAGGCATATAAAATCAGAAAATAAAGCTCTAACATACTAAGTGCATCATGTTGCCAGGAATAAAACTCCAAGGAAGCTGTGAGAGAGGGTGCCAGTTTAGCCAAATCATGAAACCAGAAAAAAGCAGGAATTCACATAATGAAGTTGTGGATTCTGACTGTAAAATGAATGTACGTAATTATATTGTCTTATATAAATATACAATAAACTTTCAATCAAAATTTTTACGATGAAGATGTATAGCAAAGAAATTCTGGCAGCTGACCACAGTTCATTTTCAAAAAACATTTAGGACTGTCTGCTTAGACAAGGAAACTGGGACGTAGCACTTCACAGAAAGTGAAGCATAGTGTCAGGGAAAATCTGCAATGTCTTCAAGGACAAATTCTGCCCTATTTAGAGAAACGGCAAAGAAACTAACACCTACAGGATCAGGTCTGGTTCTGCTGTGTTTGGCTTGACACTACCCAGACAACATATACAGCCACGCAGCCAAAAAAACATGCACAATAAATGCTGCCTTTACACAGTTAAAGGGTGCAAGAAGGAAATGTTTTCAGAAAGGAAACTGAGGGGGAAAGAGCTGAGAAAGCAGGCCTAGAAAGGCAGAAGGATTCAATAAGAAACAAATATTTTAAATGAGCCAATGTCAAATATATATTACATGAAGGAGAAACAGAAGCTGTGGGAATCTTAAGCAGGGAAGATTTCAGACTGCAGGATTAAGTTTTAAATGCCAGAAGACATGGCTGCAGCATATCTAAATAGCTTATTTGATAAAGAGATGGCTTAACTGAAGCATCATTTCCCAGTACTTGGCTGATAAAAAACAGGAACTCAGATGCAGAGAAAAACAGGTCAAAAGAGTCAGGCCAACAAGTACATATTTTACCCAAAGCCACAGCTTTCAAAATGTACTGAGATATCTCTCCCATGACTTCTGCTCCTAAGTCCATGCTTCTACTTGCATGTCCACAAACACCAGCTTGCCAAGCATCTGCAGCTACACTGCAGATCTCAACTGCACTCCCTGCTTGACTTTTTCTCCTACTCCTCAACTCCAAGCCAAATATAATTATCTCTGATAGTCAGCAGCCCCAGTTTCCAAATGCATCACCAGGTCTCAGTTCTTTCACCTCCTTGTTCTTCTGTGATTATCACGAACATGTCCCTCCTAATCTCTTCACCAAGGCTATATGCCAGCAGATTCTTTCCCAGGTTTCAGTCTCTAAAACACAGATTCTTCTAGATTGCTAAAACTGTCACCCAGGCTCATAACACCGTGCATCTCAATTATGGCAATGTTCTCCCTCAGCCTGGACAAATGTAATCTGTCATTGTTGCTATCCATTCAAAATGCTGCCGTGAAATTCATTTTCTGAGCCCATCATCTGTCTGTGTCATTCTTATCTGTTCCTCCATCCATTGGATAAGCTTTCCCTACCTCATCAGTTATAGCTACTTTTGACTTCCCAGAAATTCCGAAGTCTAACTCATCACCCTTCAGCTCTCTCCAAGCATTTTCAGTCTTTATCCAAGAGCTCATTATGCATGCCCTCTACGTCTGGCTAGTTAAAAGTGAGGATCTTTGTTCTTTCTGTGCCATATTTCTCTATAAACATCCCTGTCAGAACTGCATGAGACAAATGAAAACACTATGTTCATTGCCAGATTAGAAGCAGTGAGATTCTGAATGCAAAATTCTGTAACAGTAAAGCTGGGTAAATAATTTACAGCATGGAATTTATTTATTGTCTTTTACTTAATTTTCTGTTTACAAAACGGTGAATTTGGTATTCAGATGTGCCCACCAACTAATCTTTGCAAATTATTCTTGCCATGCTGCTTAAAAACAAGCAAATTTAAAAATGTATATATTTAGGTCATATGATAAATTTCTGTAGCCTAGTTACACGAGCATATCTTTGAGGTGGGCTGGGTACAAATAGTGGTGATTAAGTATCTAAAACTCACTACCTGATAATAACTTCTAAAATCGTAATTGTTGTGGTTGTGATCATTCCTATGCATAAATAATCCTTCTTAGTGTTCTCACGGGACTCAATCAACCTTTTAACAGTCAGATCATAGAGCTTTGCATACTTTATATCCTATTCCCATGCAACCATAATTTTCAACAAAGGATATTCTGAGTGCTTCAAAACAGCTGAAATTAATCCCCTGGGAACACAGTGAGTACACCCATGTGAACACACAGCATGTGAAGCAGGGTCTCTAGGTATCCTCCTGACTCTGGGCTAGAAGTTCCTCAAGTCCTATTCTTGAAGCTGGGTCATAATCCAGTGCAACAACATTAGACTAACACAAACTGAGATCACACTCACCATCTTTTCTGACAGCACCACCACAACAGTTTTCAAATGAGGGCTGGTACTTTCCACTGCATTCATGTCCCAAGATAGCCTTTGGCTTCTGAGCATAAGTAAAACAAACCCCTAAACCAGGAGCCCAAAGTTTCTTTACAGTGTGCTTGTTTACTTTGGTAAACTGCCCTACCAACCTTTAGCTTTCAGTTCTCTCTGTGGTACATGCTGTAACATTTCAGCTATGATTATTATTTAGGTGGGTAGTAATTATTTTTCAAATCCTTTTAAAGTGCATTAAAGGCTAGAAATGAAAGGAGCAGGACACTTGTGAGACCTTTTTCTCTACTTGTGAGCCTATTAGTTTGGAAAACTGTTAGTTTGCAAATCTCAGGCATATAATAAAGTCACTATATAATTTTACAACCACATCTCTTTTCTCTTGTGCATTAATATATAAAAGGAAACTTGCTCTATTTCTTCTATCACAAAATTAAAGGCATTAACATATACAAAACAGTCTGTAGGTTTCACAGGATAATTACACTGCTAATATCTTCACTGCATATAATAAATTCTACCTCCCCTTTTTTTTGTCTCAAATACATACTGGATATCAACTCAATTTAAGAGAAGTTAAGATGAGCTCTCTAATGGGACCAACATGTGTGACATTTCCTTTGGAGCATGGCATACCAGCACCATGTCCCATTCATTACATTTACTATGCACAGACATGTGCTGTCCTCTTCCTGCTTTTCAGTGGAAGCTAAAGTTTCTTGCAATAGCTTTTTTAGTGAATGCTCTGCTCCTTATGGAAAGTTTTCGTTCTTTCAAAAGAAAGATAAATGCCTAAACCATTCAAGCCTCCCAGGAGCTGCAGCTTGGGTTAGGATTCATCACTGTGCACTTCTTCATCGTTAAGGATGCTGTGGCTGATGTGTCATCTAAAGGAAACCAGGTGATAACACAGGAGATGTATATTTCCATAAGAAAATGGGAATATGAGGCCTATATTCCCATGGGAGTACCATGATGACAGTTTCACATTGAAGCATTTGAGTTTCAATGGTCATATTTCAGACCTGGGTTTTTTTACACATCAAACAAAAAATATTACCTTCATATTTTTCTGAAGAAGGTCTGCAATTTAGGAAGAAAGCTACTGGGATTTTTTTCTCCTTTGTTTCAGTTATCTTTTGCTAGGTTAGGACTTGAGCCATTACCTTGTAGATGTCCAGGAACCCACACTGGTGGTCGAAGCGCGTGTAGAGCTCGTTGAGCATGCTGATGACCTGCATGGGCGTGCACTGGGCACAGATGGCAGTGAAGCCAACAATGTCCGAGAAGAGCATGGTCACATCATCAAACTTCCTGGCCTGAACCTGCTGCCCCTGCCACAGCTGCTGAGCCACCTCTTCAGGGAAAATAGAAATAAGAAGATCTACTGTCTTCTTTTTCTCCTCTTCCAGGGCTTGGTGTGTACATTCTAGCGTTGCCTTCAGCTTATCCATCCGTTTTTTCAAGCCATCCTGGGCCTTTGCTTGCTCTCCAACCAGTATGACATCACGAGTAGCATCATGGATAGGTATGTCTGAAAGATGGAGGCCTCGGCCCATCAGCTCATCCAGCTTGTCCACACAGGGGGAGCCCAGAAACAGTATCGAGTTTGATTCTGGCACATGAATCATTTGTCCTTTAATTTCCATCACCTGTAAAACAAACAAAAAAAAAGAGTTTAGGCAAGGGGAAAAATCAGCTTACAGGTGTGGATCCTCATTCTAATTTCTCCATCTTTTCAGCTAAAACAATTAACTGTAATCTTTTATACAGAAGCCTCTTGCACTCACCTACTCAAGTAATGAGATTCACAGTCTGCTCACCAAATTGAGTGAAAAAATAACCTAAACTGACACAAAAGTATTCCCAAATCAGATGTTGGATTTTATTTGTACCCAATTAAATAAGAAAGCAATAATATGTATTCTCAGAGTGCCGTCTAAATAATGCTCCTGGCATGTACCTGGCCTTACAAGCAAATTTCCGAGTTGTTCTTTCTCTGTTACTTAGCTATAAATTACAAAAAGCAAAAACTGTAAAGAGAAATCGCAACTGTCTGAAAGCAGGTTAGTGAAATGAAGTGCCTTCTGTTCTTTTTCAGCAAAATATCTAATACAAGTCAATTGTGGCCATTTTATAGAGGAATTAAATAAAAATAGATGTGAAAACCAGCTCTATAAAGTAACAAATGGCATGGAAATATCGTACTAGTCCTCCTGTTTCCTGTTTTCCTTCTCATACATGCAGCAGAGTTGAAGGCTGACAGTTACAATCTGCAGATTTCTTGGTAATAGAGCTTCATCCAATTTGTATTTGTGGAACAGCAGCAGGTACAGTAGGGAAGGAGCATCAGGTGGTGCATCACACTGGTTTATAGCTTTTGCATTTGCCTGTTAAATGGCTAGATGTTTTGAGTGCTGTCCAAGGGTTGATATCACTGAGGCCATGGGTTGTTACCTTTTGCTCCATGATGGCAGTCGAGCACAAAACTACCAGACTCAAATGGACATTGAAAACTAAATTAAATCAGACAAACTGTGTCTCTTTGTAAATACAGCTTACCATAGCCTCTGTCATGAAAAACAACCCCATTAATGTTTCCATTCCAGGACTGCACCAAGACCAGGGCAATACTGTGCTAGGTGATCTAAAATACCCACAGATCTTATGCTGAGGCTCTCACAGTCAATACAGGCACAACACATAAACCTTGTGCACCTCAGCACCACAATGCCCTGTACCTGTGTTTTCTATTCTACACAATCTCTTGAAATGAAAAGGCCTCCTCCAGTTACCCTTTCTTTCATCATGTAGGCATTTGCTTGCTGTCACATGATTCACTTATCATTAATCCTCCTTCCATCCATAATCCTACCAAGCAAAATAGAAAAAACTCCATCAGGGAATCCAGAGGTGTCTGTAATAATGATGTGATTTAAGTGCCAGTAGCCTAAAAGCTCCTGCTGAGGTGACAGGTAATCCTACCATGGTACTTCCATGTTTGGGGGGGATTTTAGGAAGCTTGTCTTCCTACCAGGTTTTTGTTACATCTGGTAATATGTTGTCATTGCAGACTCTATGGCAACGTGGGAATTGAGTCTATCCTGTCCCTTTTGCCCTCTGCCTTCTCTGCTAGCAACTTAACATTCAGCTTCTGATGTCAGCCAGGGAACTCAGCAATTGAAAATAAATGCAAGTCAATAAAATTGTCAAATTTTCTAATTTATGTTCCTGCACACCTACTGATATTTACATTTCTAAGCCTTGCTTCCTCAGCTTCACTCTGGGACATTTATCTCTGTGACAAAGCTAGTCAGCTAACTGCATGAGCTGATTTAATGCTCCATGGCTAAGTGTTCTTTTTCTACTTTTGAAACATGGCTCTCTGGGAAATAGGATGCTTTCTTCATGCATGCAGCCTCATGCTTTCAAAAGGGCACATGCAAAATTGTTTTAACTCTGAAGCACAAGTTGGCAAATATGAAATATATGGTAGAGCGTTTCTAAATTCCCTTCCTATTTTGTTCCCCTGTGCCGGAGAGTTTTCTGTTTGTAGGATTTCATTCTTGTGCAAAGTAAAAGTATCTCATATTATCACTTTCCTCTTCCATCTGCAGGTGAAAACAGGGTGTTTTCAGCTCAGGAGGACAGAGTGTGACCACAGACCCTGGCTGAGCCAGCCTGGCCTGGGGTTGAGCTGCTTGGCAGCTAGGCAAGGCACCTGGCTTGGAGTTGTGTTTCTCCTGTTAACCTGCTGTGAGACTAGAAGAAAATCAATGCATCCCCCTGTGCTCCCACTTCGCCTCTGTCAATCTGAGGTGCTAAACTCTTTGATGTGATCGCTGTCTGCGATAATATATTGCGCCAACCTTCCTCGGGTGGACTTTTCTCAGGAAACACTGACCGAGCAAATAATGTACTTAAACAGGCACTCTGGAGTTCTCTGCTCTGCTTTGCTTCTGGGTAACCCCAGGCAAATTATCAACCCTGACTTCTTATTTGGCCATCCAGTGTAGCAGGAACAATGCTATTGACCACCCTGTAACACACTTTGAGACTCATGTGTGAAAAGCAATAAAAGACAAACCATGCTGTAAAATGCCTAACTAATAATAACCAAGTGAGCTGAACCCCTGCTTCAACAAGGTTGAGTGTTTCCAGAGCATTTTTAGAAACTCTTGCAAAGATATTCTCCCTACACAACTGATTAGCTTCCTAACACTGTCAAAGGTTCAGTGATATTTCAACTTTATCCCCTGAATATTATTATCACTTCTTCTGCTTAACAGGAATTGTTGATGTTTCCTATCACTTCTTTCCTGTTACATTAGTGATTCTGTCATCCTGCTCTCTGTTAATGAAGGATGTTTTAGAAAATGGCCTGCCAGTCTCTTCAAGTTACTAAATTAGGGAAAAGGACAGCAAAAAAAAACCAAAAAAAAAAAAAAAAAAAAAAACAAAAAACAAAAAACCAAACCCAACAACAACAAAAACAAACAAACAAACAAAACCTGCCCCAGCTATCCCAGGGAGAAACACTCAGGTCTTGTAAAGAACAGTAGAGAAGAGTTAAGACTGCATCATTCTTCTCTGTTTTTGCAAAGCCTTTTCCTTTCCAAAGAAGTTTCAGAGATGATTCAGACACTTTCTAGCAGATTTCAGTCTGCAACTGTGATCCAGCATGACTTCCATCTCTTTTCTTTGATTTCTCTTGCTTCTTACATTCTTCTTTGTATCTTAAAATATAGCTGATATTATAGGGTATCAGGTTTGCCTGAAGCTTGCCATAGTAAGTCACACTTCTGGGCACCTCCCCAAAGCTGGACAGCTTTACACCTGGACCACAAGCCTACAGGCAATCAGGATGACATCAGCCATCTTTCTTGTAAGCAGGGAAAGATTAAAACATTTCTGTCATCAGTTGTATTTCGTTACTGCTACATTTCTTTGCCTTCCTGTCTCTTTAATTATATTCTCACTGAATAAAATGAGAGCAATTCTACCATTTTCAGAGGACATTTTCCTGATTTACAGTGGTATAAGAGAACATTTTGAAAAGAGCAATCATATCTTTTACAGTCTTATGTTGCTGTGAAATGACAGTGCAGCCTAAGCAGCTCCAGGATGAAAAACAAAAAACCCATCACTGAATTTTACTTCCACCGCAAACCCACTGCAAAGAAAGGGAGCAAACGGTTCCTGATTCTGAGGAACTCTTTCAGCCTCTGTCCCCAAAGACCCAGCTTGGAAATACTGACAGATTCTAAAGCAGCTTTTCGAGAACATGGAGGGTCTCCTGCTGAGCAGTGCACCACCAGCTACTTCATTAGGTGCACAATATCCAACCCTCTGCACACCCTCTGCAGACTCTGCATGCAAGCCACCCTAGGACCAAAACTTATGAATCAGATGCCAAATCCACTGCCCAATCTTTAAGGAAAAGCACAGGGAAAAGCTTCACTGATTGCACTGAGGGAGGATACTACTTCATAAAAAGACAGGTGTTTTGGAATAGTGCCTGAGAGAAGGTGTACACATCTCCTCAAAAACATTAAGGAAATCTTAATAAGGGATGGTATCCTTGAGAAATAACTGGAGGTTTAAAAAGGATTTTCTTTCTAATTGGCCAGACCTTTTTTGCAGCCTCTGCAATTCACAAATTTCAGTGGAGCTGCTCCTTTGATTTTGATCAGTGAATAAACCCTCCCAAGTGATTACAGCCTTCTTTTTTTAGTTTTATTTATTGGGATTAGGTTAGAAACTTACAGTGCTAGGCCACACAGGCCACACTTCCAAAAAAGAAAGCACATGCATGCTTGATTTCATACAATGAACAAATTCAGTAAGAGAAAACAAAGCTGTTTCCTTATCATGCTCACAGTTATTTAGAGGATGGAAGGACTAGGACAAAATTAGCTTGAACCTGAACACCATCAGCATCATCACTTCCAGGTACAGAGAGTGTAAGGTGACTTTCAGAAAGAAGGTCCAGCTGCTAACCTAAATTTTAAAACAACCAGACTTCTCTGAATGTCCCATAGGATACATGGCAGTATCTCAGAACATTTACAGAAAGGTATTTCACAATATTTGAGCAGTTAGGCGCTTAGGGGATTTTTTGAACACTGGACAAGGCACCAGTACACTTGCAGAAAGAAATGTAATGACTTTCTTGCTATGTTTCCATGACACATCTAGAAGGGCTGAAAGTGTGACAGAGAACACTGGAATTAAAGAAACCCCTCTTAAATTGGAAAAATGGAATTCCTAAAGCTGGAATTCAAAACAAGGGCAATAAATATGTTTAGATAGAAATGATCAAATGTCTGGAAAGCAGAGGAATGAACCAGTGACTTAACAGAAATCTAGGTAGAAACAGAAAGGAGAGGGATAACAGGGCATCATTTTGGATTCAAACAAAAACTACACAAGTTATTTCTGGGATAATTGATGCAGTGTCACTGTGGAATTCATTGCTTCAGTCAGTTTATGACTTTTTCTACAGGCAACAACAGAAACAGGTGCTTCTGGAATAAAAGTTGTGTGATCTACATGAGACACCTAAGTCATGGTCAAATGAGTCATGCCGCATGTGTAGAAATACTTACATTTCTCTGTTGTGAAGGCAGCACAAGGCTTGGACATACATGCCTGTACTGGTTAAGTCAACCTCCTATCAGAATAAACTTAATTCACAGGAATTAATGTACTGCTATGCATTGAAAGATACCTAAATGCCAATATGTTAAGTACATTAGGGGAAATACGAGTTCTCTTATTGGTCCAACAGATTTCTATTTGAAATGCTCCAAACCGCAATTCAATAAAATGAAGACTTGGTAAGCCTGTAAAGTTACTGCTGCTCTGTGGCTGGCTGACAACCAGTCTTAAGGGTCAAAGTGACCCTTAAGACAGAAAAAGGAAGAGCTATTAAAACCTCTCCAATACTCCTGCTCTGCTTGCAGAGTGGGGTAAGTCACAGCCACAGCCAGCAGAACTAGCTGTGGAGAAGGATTCAGGAAAATAAGAAAAAATCATATTCTAATGAAACCCTGATTTTCTATTCTTTTCTGTAGACAAAAATAACAAAATATCATCTTCCATTACATCCATGTTTTATTTTAAAAACAACCTAAGAGAAATACATATCATCTCCATAGAAATTGAAAATAACTTTTCAGTCAATGCCTGATACAATTGAATAAACTAGACAAGGTTTGCTCAGCACAAATCAGGATGTGCTTGGGTTCTTGTGAAATTGCAGCTCTCAGCATTTGCTTTCAAGTTTGTATTTACAGATCACTGCATTGTCAAAAGAGTATTATTCCACACAGCAGCAAGTGACTGTTAAAAATTTCTTGTTATTTATAGCAAACCCCAGAGTGTTTCATAACTTCCAATAGTCTTCAGAGCAAAGTGACCAAATGTAACATTTTCTGTATGTCATAGATACCTCACAAACTCAGACTGGCAGTAAAAATATCGTACCTTTAAGAAATCCAAAATTTTGGTGGGAATACATTCATTTTCTATCATGTAAAAGAGAGAGAAAGTGATAATGAGAGAAACAATATCCTTCAGTTGTAAACTTGGACCTCTAAAATAATTTCTTGGTATGAAAAGAGTAAATGTGGCAGATTAAAAGCAAACAAATTAGGATCAAATTAGGACAGGATCTGCTCCACAAGAATCACAGATCTGCATGACACATCAAAAGTATGGAGCCACCTGTAAGGACATGTGAAAGGGGGAAAGGGGAAGAGGTAAAGGACATGACTCTATCCTTAACACATTAGTCTGCCAAACCAACTAGATAAACAAAAGGCAACAGTGGATTCCACCTGGAAAAGGTCACGATGATTTACAGTTTATCTATTCTTGCTTCAAGACACAGAAATTGCTTTTAAGAAGGTACTCCTGACTGCTACTTGGATAAGTCCAAGATAAACCTAGCCCTGTGGAATAAAAGAATGGGAAAAAAATGGGAAAAGGATTCCTTCAAAAGAACATCTATCTTCACAAGACAGAAAAGAGTCAGAATTCAACCCCATGTGCTCCTTGGTCAGCTTCCCCTACAGATGGTCTCAAGCAGAGGAGTGGGTGAGCTCAACACAGCAGACAGGCAGAACACGGCATGGGCAGCACCAGACAGTTGCTAAAACAAGAAGAATCTCACCAGTGTTTCCAAGAGAATTTCAAAATCCCTTTAAACATCAACACACCGAGAGCAGATTGAATTTTTTTCCATTAATAAATATCTTCATATATAAAGAATGCATAGAATAAATCCCTTCATATATCTTCATCTATCATACATCTTCATATCTTAAAACATGACCTGTGTGAGTCCCAAAGGCACCATTGGCCTGACAGTCCCTGTCCAGTCTCCCAGGACACCCTGGCCCTGCCCAGGGCCCTGCACCCCACGTCAGCCCCTTGGGCTGTCAGTCCTGCCTCAGTGATGTTCTCACAGCCCTGCCCTGCCTGGCCATGGGCCCACCCAAGGGCTGAGACCCAGCCCAGTATCAGTCCTTCCCCATCCCCAACCCCAGGGAGGTGCCAGTCTGGCGCTGGGCTGCCCAACATTCCCAGTCTGGGTGCCTGGGACAGGTCCTGGCTGCCAGGGGCTGCCCCTCCACCCTGCAGACTCCCACAGCTCCCGGCACTCAGGGAGTCCTGGCCCCTGCAGTACCCTGACAGCAGCCAGAAAACATTTTACCTAAAAAACATTTTACCTAAAACACCTATCAATCAATGAGCATCTGAACAATTGTCTTGGCCATATGGTTTAGTTTTAGGCAGTCCTGTGAGTAGCAGGGAGTAGGACTTGAGAACCTTAAGGGTCTCTTTCAACTCAAGATATTCTATGACGTTGTGGTTTTCATTTTACTGCAAAATCTAGTTCATCCCCTAAGATTCCTTTCAGGTTGCATACACCTTGATTAGTATGCTAGTTTTATGTATCCACAATACGTGTCTCTGCTACTTCATTAAAAGCCAGGATACTCTGTGCAGATATTCAGCTGCCCATCTTACTCCAACAACACAGAGTTACAAATGTGCAGAATCAATGTTTAAAAAGTCTGCTTTGGTCAGGCGCAGAGGAGTGGAAACAATTCTCAGAGACATGCTCATTTGTTTAGAATCACAGAATCATAGAATGGCTTAGGCTGGAAGGGGCAGTAAAGATCATCAAGTTCCAATCCCCCCCACCATAGGCAGGGACATCTTCCTCTAGACCATCTTATTCAGGGCCCCATCCAGCCTGGCCTTGGAGAATTCCAGGGATGGGGCATCCACAGCCACTCTGGGCAACAAGCTCAAGATCTCTGAATGGTGAAAGCGGTGGTAGCAATAAACATGCTCCAAGCCACACACTTGCATTAATTTCGCATTTCAACGAAAGCAAAATGCATTTTTTGTATTTATGATCCCACTGCAGTTTAATTACAACAGCTCAATCAAAGTATAAGGGAAATTTCCCATATTTCATATTCTCTATGAAAGAGATTAATTTCCAATGAATTTTTAGTAAACATCTGGTTAAAAATAAAAGCTATATATATTTACATAATCAAATCTCTAATTATCTCATGCCTGTGAAAACCTTTATAACTGACAAATATTATGTGTCAGTTTGTTAAAGACAGATATTTTTTATTTATTTCTGCCAATGTCAACCAAGCAAGATTACAGAGGAATGTGTCAGTACACTGAAGGGAGTGGAGATGTTGCCACTTTCCACAGTGTTGTTACTTTTTGGATTAGCTCCTACTGTCTTCAGCCCAAGATTTGTGCAGGTGCATGAATCAGTCTTTCACCTAATCCTTCCACTAGCAGTCTTCACCTCCTAACAAGAGCTTCTCCCTTCAACAAGATCTGTCCCAGCTGCCTGAGATGACCTACAGGCAGAAAGTACTCTTACCCATGTGACATTTCTTGCTGGGTACTTCTCTTTCTCAGATTCAGGCTCACTTGTTTCTTTGTGGAAATTGTTTTTTAGCAGAAAAGGAGTGAAATGGTTAAATAAGTGCATATGTTTATTCATGAAAACAGTAGGCAAGGAACAGCAGAAGCAGCTTTCCCCTTTGATCCATGAGAACAGATATATATAGCACCCATTAGGAGATACGACATTTCACCACCAACCTAGGCATCTTAAAATTCCTGTGATTAAAAGATCTCTTAGCCCATGCATTAGCTAGCTTGCAGAATTTTTCACCTTTAGGACTTAGAGAATCTGACTCTTTCCCTAATTCATCTTAAGTACATAAATCTGCTTGAAACTCCTGCCGGCACCACACCAAAGAAGCTGATGGGAATTGGAGTTCTCTGTTGGTATTTTTACTTTGCTTTGATTTTTATTACCCCATATATCAAGTATTTTTGCAGCTTTGATAAAAGACTCTATCATTAGAATTTGATATTGGGATTAATCAATTCTGGTCTCTTGCTGCAGTATAAATTTTCAGAACATGAGGAGAAGAAATTTCTTCTTTTCCCAGTCCAGTCATTCTTAATGTTAGATATAATAAGAAAGAACCATTCTACCTCTCACTGAAGTCATTGTAAATATATCAAGCTGATTTTAGTGAGAACTGCACCAGGCCTTTAAAATTATATTTTCTCTATATTTCTTAAAAAGGTTGAATTTCTTTTAATGTCTTCAACATAATCCACCACATCATTAGGAGACTTTTCATCCATAACCTGCTGTAAGTAGCATATTTGAGAGGTACCAGTAAAAGACAGTCTTCACGTGGAGTCTCTTACATGCTGCAGTAATGAATTTGGGAAGAATGCATTGGCCTGGTTTAGTAGTCTCAGGTTAAGAGTGTCATTTTCCACAAAGTACTTATTTTACAACCTATCAAGAAATGAAAAGCAAATGAAAGATTAAAATGTCTTTAACTATAAAAAGAACATACTGTGAGAGGGAACAGTCAGATGTAGTGAATATTCCCATTTCTGTGCACATTAAAGTATCTGTTTAGCTTCCATTTTCTTCACTGCACCTAACTAATTTTTCCTTGATACGGTAGTAAAGAAAATGAAAAAAAAAAAAAAAAAAAAAAGTTGAAGGTGATATTTTGAAACCAAAACATGGTCAGTCTCTATTGCCTTGATTTTTCTAGCACAAATTGAAGAAAGCAGTTAAGCAAGTTGTTTCAATGACACGAGCTGACAAGAAATAAGATTTTCCCAGGGTCTTACTTGCTCCCCATTGCTGCATGGGGGCCACCAAAGCCTGGAGGGAGCGTGGTGGGATGGGGCAAATGTGAGTGTGGATGGAATGGAGAGACCCAGAAGCGATCAGTCTAAAAACACTGAGAACTGCTGCCTCACAAAGCTCTCCACTCAGCTTGCAGATTCCTGTCCCTGGATACCTCAGGGCAGCTCTGCACAGCTTCTCAGGACTGTCTGTGGGTAGGCAGATCCCAAGGCAGGCAGGAATGGCAGGGCTGCCCTAGCAGTGCTCTGCCCCAGCTGAAGCACCCTGCCAAAGTGCAGAAAATATTTGCTCAGGCACAGCACGATGCTAACACAGCCCCCTTGCTTTTGGAACATGGCCAGCGTGCCCAGGACAGGCTGAGAGCCTGAGTGGAGCTAATGAAAAGCTGTACACACATCCACAGGATCAACTCTAACCAATTTATAACCAGTGCAAATATAACCTGCAGCTAATTTGGAGATGTGAATTCCCTAAAGGGCAGAGCATCTGATGAGCCTCCCCACTTTCAGCATTTGAGTCCTACAATTCTTTTGAGTATTAAAGCCTTTAAGCCTAAAATCTGTATTTCAAAAGTCAGTTTTAAGATCTAGATGCCTTTAAATATTTCACACTTCAGATATTTACCCCCTTTGGAAGAGTCAGAAGGAGGGAAAGAGGCAGGGAATTCAAGAGTGGTTAAGCCCAGGAAGAAGCAGCAGGGAGGGTTTTAAGATTTGGTTATACTTATCATTATCCTACTCTGATTTGATTAGTAACAAACTAAACTAATTTCCCCAAGTCGAGTCTGTTTTGGCCATGGCAGTAATTGGTGAGTGATCTCTCCCTGTCCTTATCTTGACCCACAACTTTCTCTCCCCTTTGCAGCTGAGGAGGGAGCCCTGCCTAAAGCCTCCCATGAAAATGGTCCCATGAGAAGAGCCAAAAAGAAAACATTCTCTTTGTGCAAATTGTTCTACCTTATTTTCTTCAGGTTGTACCTGTAGCTCTGCAGCCTTTTCAGCTGAAACTGTGGGCTAAATTTCATTGAGCATGTGTAATACATGTGTTTTCATTAGCTGTTCTGCATTTTCATTTATTTTGGTTTACATGGCCTGTCATTGACTGATGTACTTCATTTACACACACAGGCTCTCATAAATGGTCTCTTCCTTCAAGTCAGCAACTACTTGGATTCAACAAGCAGTCAGAACCAGTGTAGCCACACACAGCTCTGTGTTATGTTAAAATTATTTTGCACTGATCCTAGATATTGATAGAGTGCTGTAATATCCTATAACATGTAGATTTATCCTACACATTTGCACTGGAAATCCTCTATTCTCTGAACATTAGCAGTTTATGTTTCTTAGTACTCAAATTAACACAAATGCAAAATCAAGGCATCTCTCCCTAGTTTTCAAATATAACTTGTAATATTTGGCTAAACATGGTGTCCTCCAGAATGCTTAATTTTTGTAATTGCATTATTTTTCATAACATTTTAATAAAGTATTAAGACTATAGAGAACAATTAAAGGAATATTAAATGTTATTGCATTATCAGGCTGATGATCCCATAAAATAAAACACTGGATGATGTACTGAGAATACAGAATATTGGCCTTCTCAAGTGTGATCAAATTATGTATTTATAAAGTTAAAATAAGTTTAAATAATTCTCTCAAATACTCTATTCTTGCACAATATTCCATAATAATAATAATAATTTATTAAAAGACAGAAATATTTAGCAGCCTTTAATCACACTGCAACAGTCTTTTGATTTAAATCAGTGGTTCACAGATCAGCTGATTTCTTAAAAATAAGAAACTATTCTTATATCTGTCAAGGAAATGAGAGAAAATGATGATGATTACCCAGCTTCAGGTAAGAAGAAATGATACAGAAAAGGAGACTGATGGTTGCCTATTTCTGTTTAAAGACAAATTTTCCCACAGGATAGTAGGCGATCTTTTGTTTAAACAAATTTTGCAATTGCTTTCAAAACACATGCCTCTCCAGAAGGGATGCTCTTGAGCTAGAGCAGTGAAAAGGCCTACTCTGAAGTAATTTGGAATTAATGGGGAGGCTGTTTTTGAGAGCAGCACACTCTAGGGCACAGGGTCACAAATAAGTGGAAAATCCCTCCTTTCCCAAATGATCAAAATACATTCACCTTTTGTTGCAGCACACAAAACATTCTAGGTCATATCTACCAATACATACAAGTACATGTTGCATCAGAGAAAATAAATGGGAAGTCTGGCACAAACAGCTGTCTGATGACGTTTGTGATTTGTCAGTCATAGCTAAACTGTGTAACCAGCCATTTTACCCAGTTTCTTCCCACACATGTTTGTGATAGGAAATAACAGCCTTTGCTCAACAGGCAAGAAAGTAAGATAGTGTTTATTAAAAGTCATTATGATGTATTAGTGACTTGTGAAAAGATGGAAAAATGAAACTTCTTTTTCCTTTCTGCTTTAGTTGATGGCCCCTCAGTCAATTGAAAACACCATTGTATTTCATACACAATAACCCAACTGAAGTATGTTAAATTATCACAGATTACCAAGGCATTTCAAATGCTTTGAAGCCCCCAGAATAAAAATCCTGAAACACTGAAATAAATGGATTAACAGCCAATTTAACTACGTAGAGATGTCCACAGCAGCTTTTTCCTATGCTCTGAAATTATATACTATTTGAACATGGATGACCATATATATAAAATATATTCTCTGCTGACTGCAAAGGTTCACAACATCTCAATGCTCACATTTCACAAAAGCAGTTCATAAGTAAAGTCAGGAGAAAAATGAAATCAAAGCTCATTCTGTAAAATGAGATTTTTATTTCATATTTCTAAATTCCAGAGATCAGCTTCCATATGCTGACTTGCTCACTTCAAATCACCAGATGCCTAAATTCTGCAAAGATCAATCAAATTTCAGGGTTTTATGTGTGCAAATCAACAACATCAGGAAAACTGTCTTGGATTCACACAAGAAGAAATTACAACAACACTGCTGTCTCACAGTGCCTTAGCATTTAATCTGTTATATCAGCACATTCTCATTACAGAACTTAAAATTTCTGATTTTTTATTAAAATCAGATCACACAAGAAATGACAAATTTTGCAGAAGCAAGATTGTTTCAAATACTATAGTCTGTAACAGAATAAATCCGCCAGAAATAAACCTAACTGAAATTCATCAGTGAAACAACTTGCAAATTATTTCTTCTGGAGTGAGACTTCAAACTGGCAATATATCTGAGCAATGTATTTTAAACATTACTGTTTTTCATAGTTGGTGACAGTTTCATATTCAAAGCTGTTGCAGCCACACAGTTCCAACACTGCTGACTTTAGAAAGCTCTTCAGTCACCCTCGAAAACAGTCCCTCCCTAAAGTAAGACTGGGAGATGCATTCTTAATAGCTACAAAATTCACTGACAGTAGCTGGTCAAAAATACCCTAGAAAAATATCTTTTTGTGTCAGAAAATGTTAATTCAAAGAAAGAAATGTATTTCACAGGTATACATTGCTTAAGGCAAAGGATAAAACAAAATATGTATCCATGTGGACTCAAATTCAAAACTCTCAATCCTACAATGAGTAAATAAAGTGATAAAATATAGAAGTTATGGTTTTATTGAAACAGGCACTTTCAATCAAAAAAGGTGGTAAGGCTGCATAACTTGAAGGAATATCTCTTACTATAAACAGATTAAGAAAATTATATTTTCAGATATATCAATACTATCAGATTGAAGTTAGGTTCAGGTTATAAATATTTGAATTATATTTTACTTAGTGATATTTAGGACAAGAAGAATATAAAAATCTCTGTCCTGATGCAAGCCAGCAGATGTCTAAAAATCCATTTCAGATGAATTCTGGGCATACCTTTCCACTGAATATTTGTTATCAAAGCTAGCTGGCATTCTGCTAACAGAGACTGATTCCTTTGCTTGGGCTACATAATGCCAAAGTGATTTTTCCCCTCTTTGTCTTCATTTTGACTTCTGTACGCCCCCCCAGGTAATATCAGACCACATTTTTCTTAGTTAGACCAGCAAACACTACATGCTGTGTTTTCTCACGCAGATGCAGCTGTGCTGTTACTCTCATTAAACAACCAATTCCACGAACAGCCTGTATTTGGCAAACAGCATCAGCTTCACACATTTACTGATTAGCCAGGCTCAATTCCTTGCACAGAAGTAATGATTTACCTATGCTTATTCATACATCAGCCTTGGAATAGAATGTGTTCTTTTCCAAAGGAGGTTAATAATGTGCTTTTCACTGGCACTGTGATAACACTGCAATTACAGCACCAGATTTGCTGGGTTAGTCTAACCTCAGGGCCTTTATTCTCCTGCCCTCTGCCTGCTGTTGACCAGCACCAGACAGTCCAGAGTGAGTCACCAGGGCTGCTGGGGTACTTTGTGCCAGGAGACATGTCTGCCTTTATGGGGGGTTTTCAACTGGTTTTGGGGGTTTGTTTGGTTTTGCTGTTGTGTCGTGGGGCTTTTATTCCTGAGAGCTACCTTAAAGAAGTCTAAGCAGCTGCTGCCTGAGGTGAGGAGGAAGAGATCAGGATTCCAAAGTAGCTTTCTAGCTAGAAAGCTAAATACCCCCACGTGGGATGCTAATGACACAGTCCCCCTGAGAGCTCAGAGTCAGCAAAAGCAGAATTTCTCTCCCATTTAAGCAGCTTTGCTGTGAGAAGTTCTAGGCTTTGTTTCAACACAGCTAATTTTTTGTGTTCTGTAATCTGTTTTTCACTTAGCCACTAATTCCTTTTGCTTTCTTATAAAAACAGATGGAAAACTCTTTGATGGGGTGACTGTCATTAGTCTTTGTTCTACAGTGGGAATAAAAAATTTTAATGCCTCCAGAGAATCTGGTTTCATCACTTTGGTTACTGAATTTTCCGGGTAATCTAGGGCCAATTTCCAAGGATCTTCTCTCTCATCATACTTACTGGTAATCAAAAACAATCTGCTATTTGTATCATCAGGAAAGAACATATTTAATCTGGAAAAGGAGCTTGCTTTCCTAACACAGTTCAGACATTATACTTGTCTCTAGCCTACTTTGATACTTGTTCTCCTTCTTCCATATCATCCAAAATAAATGGTAGCACTTAAACCTAACAAAATAAGACTAAGAACTAAATAAGAGTACAAGGCTATTTACTGTAATCTATTAACATTTGATTTTAACATTGATTTTTTTTCCCTCTTCTTTATTTCTTCTCCTTAGTAAATTGTGGATTTTGTCATTAACTTTGACTAATGATTTCAGGAAACATCATGTTCTCATTTTCAGTAGTATAAATGTAAAATAATTCCCACTGCAGTAATCCATCTTATTCCAAATGTGCACTAATATAATAAAGCAGTACTTGATTTACAGCTGCTTCCACAAATTGACAGTTTACTGGCATCAAACTTGATGCTTTTTCATTTCTTCATGCGAAAGCCAAAACAAAGAGCTTTTTTCATAGGTTTCAATTTGATTTTCCTTAGCCATTCTTAATGTTAAGCAGTCCAATAACTATACATATATTTGAGAACTCGGATATTTTACAGGTTTCTGCTACTTCTTTCTAATTCCAACCACAGAACATACAAAGTCCTTTAACTGGATGGATCAGAACCTAAAACTTGCAAGATCTGTTCAATCTATTTTATGTCTAGACAGAAATTGTGTTTTGATTTACTCTACATCAGTCTCATCTATCTCTAAAGGAATACAAGCTTCTAAAAGAAAGGTGGGTATGTGTACTAGGAAAAAAAAAGCCCCAAACCATAAACAAACAAATTAACAAAGTGAGGAAATTATCAAAATTCTCAAAAGTACCTGCTTCTGCCAGCCAAGATTGGAATTTTTAAGAGAAATACAATTATGGGATGAAAAATGTCTATCAAATATTTCACATCCAGCACCTGCCATCACACCTGCATGCCTTAGTTCTCATATCCACTTTTTTTTTAACATTGCCAAACACAACTGAGACACAACACTACCCACAGTGTCCCTTTAATGGTTTCAGGCTACCTCAAAGCTATAACTTTTTTATGATGGATCAGATTGTGATGCAATGTTACATTATTACACAAAACTACTCTGGATGATTATTTCATGCTTATATTCTTTGTAGAATCTCATTTAACTAGTTAAATGATCATAATAAGGTATATGGAAGCAAACAGTAGAAATGAAGTTCACTTCATCCTCCTTCTTCCTCCACCCACCTCATAAGGGGTGCAAAGACAGCCTTCTTGATTTACAAAAAAGGAGAAAACTTAGCAGAACAGATTACTACAGTAAATATATTGAGAGTAAATATCTTTGTGGTTCAAATTCTATAAACTGCAATGTAATTTGGGGTCAGTAACATACATTTTCAGCAGGTATGAGTGTTTGTTTTATTCTGTTTCATATGGAAGAGGAGTAGGTTCTACAAAGGAAAGAGTATATCTTATCTTTAAAAGAAATCAAAGTAAAAAATTATTCCATACAACAGAAGTTTCATCCTCATACAGCTAGGAGTCATTCCTTTCAATCTTGAATGATTCAAGACTATATTTAATTTGTTTTCCTTATCTTGCAGCATGATTCCTCATTTTCTGGAACCTATGCAACACCAAGTGTAAACAGATACACTACTGAAATGTGGTTTCTGACGCACATGTACCACCACAGAACAAATCTAAACTTGGCCTGATCATCTTTTCTTGCCATGTCTTTGCGTATCTTCCTAAAGCAGCCTCAGTAATTACTGACATCACGTGGAACAATTATGGACATTGAATCAAAACAAAAGGCAGCAGATTGCAGTAATTTTAGATGGTAATGAATCCAACATTAGATTATCAGAACCCTAATGAGAACCAAGGTGCTTTGAAATGGCATGCTGGAATCAGAATTTAGTTTTGTATTCCTTTTGTAAAGATGAGTAATTTAAACTTCGTGAATGTGTTATAATCTCTAAATGACATGGTGTGATGGCTCTCGCCTCACAAACATATCAGACAGGACACACATACTAATTTATGTTGCATGAATTCTTGTAACACATACACAGGTGAAAAACAGATAGTTAAAATATATGTACATACATCTAAATCTGCCAAAATATAAAGGAGATGCCAAACACATAAACTAATGACCCCTTTAGCTATTTTGTATATCAGAACTTATAAGAATAAAATTATCTTTTTCCCTCTTTTATTGTTTGAACATATTCCAGATTTCTAAGCACAGTCTAAGCATGGTCCCTGCTGGTTTGGAAAAACTGCAGCAAAAATAAATATGTCAAAGGCCATATAAAAAACCATGCCAAAGAAGTCTTGGCTCTAAAATGTAATAAATGAGATTGCCTGAGAGCTCCCAGATTATCAAAGCAACCACTCAAAACTGTTTTTCTATAAAGTTAAACAATATAAGGCTCCTTCTAAGATTTTGTATTAAGGCTCTCCCTCTGTATTAAGACTCTCTGTCTGGAAAAGACCCTCCCCTTCCCTGTTTTCTTGTAGCTTTATTAGAGAACATTTTTTTACCTCAACTATAACTTTTTCGAGCTAAAATCCCATTGTCAGTGCAGCTATGAGCATGTGAATTTTGTCAGATTTTGTTGCTATCTTCATAGTCTTCTCTTTCATTAACTGTGAATTGACTAACATTCAAATTATGTGTTTTCTGTTATTCTATCCATAGCACCTTGTGGGTGCTATAAATAATAAGCAGCCCCTTGTGCACTTCCTACTTTAGGATCCAATCCTTCAAACAATTCTGTCAGGAAGTTCTAGGACAGTCAAACAACAAAAAATGAGCAATGGATGGTGATACATGTCACTTTGTTGCTATTTCTAATTCTCAGGATAAAAGATTAAAAGCCTCAGCCAAATAAAAACTCTCCTTTTTTTTTGCAAGATACTGTACATTTCATATCAGTTAGACCCTATGATATATTCCATCTGTTTCCATACTGAAAAAGAAATCAATACTGAGAAAGTTTTATTGACAGCACCAATTACATAGTACATTGCCTTCTACTAACAAGAAGCATGAATCCAACTGAGATAAATCCTTCTCTCACTTATACAGATCTCTACAAAAATAAGCCCATTGAGTCAATGCAGTTAGACCAGATTTGCAGCACTGTGACTGAAAGCAGAACTCTTTGCTGTCTAGGATGAGTGAAAGGGGATTTGGCAGGAGAAAAGAAACAATCATGAAGCAAATTCCAACTTTCTTCTTACTGAAGAAGTCTCCCTGACTTCAACAGAAATAGGATAAGCCAGTGTTCAAGCTTGATCAAACTCCTCTTTTTTTTAATCTAGCAATTATTGTCATGTTGTTGAGAAAAAAAACCAGCTATTAGAAGATTATAAATGTTCAGAGGATAATTATAAAATACAATCTCTGGAGCCATAGAAAAGAACTAGTTATATTTACCTAAAATAAGTCTCTTTTAAAAAATTTACTAATGAAGAAAAATAACCGCTAAAAAAAAAAAAAGAAGCCTTTTCTGTTGGATGCTAGTATTTTTGATATTTTTCCTCTTGGCCGAACTCTTCAGGTAAATTTGTACTTAGTAGATATAATAAAGGAAAAATAAGAAATTATATCATTACTGTTAGCCAGCCATGTCCAATTTCACTTGTCATCCAGCATCAAGTGTGTGCCTCTTAAATTAAAGAAATGAAGTTAATCTGGCATACCCTTTAGCATGCCTTTTTGTCATAGGACAATGAGGAAGCCATTTATTCCATTAGTCAAGAGGTTTGAAAATCCAGTGACTGTGGCACTTGTAGCTCAAACTGAATAGCCAAATTAAGGAGCTAAAACGCTTGACAACATGGAGAATGTCTTCCAGGAGCCTGCCATTTGCAGGCCAGAGTGCCTGAAGGGACCTACATTAAAGTGTACATTCTGATCTTATTGTAAACTCCCTTGGTTGTTTTGTTGTTACTCATTTACAGAACTGAACCAGGAGGCTGTTTTTCATCAAGTTATATTTTCCCTCCTTTCTTCAAAATGTGCAGCTTCAGAAGTGAGCTACACAAAGTCAACTATCTCTGTTATCTCAATTATTACTGCTGCCTAGCCAGAAGGAACCAAGAGCCAGCTCAAAAAAAGGATTTAGACAACTTAAAGAGCACTGTAGCAAGTCCTAAACAGTGCAAGTCCTAAACAGTGCAAGGCTTCACTGTTTTTTTTACCAGAGGTGCCCCAGTGGGGTCTGCAGCAGCCAGGCTCCTGCTTGATGCTCTTCCCAGATCAGGACTGTGATTATAGTCCCCTGATCAAGGCTGGCAGAGCCCACTTTGCTCTCTCCTGGCATGTGCTGCCAGCCCACTCCCATGGGAGACTTGCTGGCACTGCTCCCGTGCCAGCCGAGGAAACCTCCCTTGGCTCTGGGATACAAGACAACAGAGAGAGATTTGGGCCAGTGCATGGGTTAGGCAATGATGCTGTTCCTGAATTCACCATTGAACCAGTTATCATGGGTGTGAGGTAAACAAAAACAAACTAAATAAATGTGCCTCTTCCCAGCTGACGCATCTAATTCTTCCCATGATTCAGCCTGTAACGACTCCCAAGCATGTCACTATTCTTCTGCTTTTGAGTCCCACCTAATTTTAAAATTTATTTCCTCAGAGCTAATGAGGACAATTCATCAAACTGGACAGCTAAAAAGGAAAATTAAAAGCCCTGGGTAACTATGCTTTTATGGTACATTTAACAAACATATTCCAGTTTTCTCCTCCAGAAGAAAACTGATATTTCTACAGAAAACAATAACCTCTGCTACTCATATCAAGCCTAAATGGCTTTTTAATGGCATTATTGCAAAAATACATTTTTTTAAATGTCACCATCATTAGGATTTGCTCTGAAAGTGAAGTATGCTGCAAATAATTCCAGTTGCTCTTCACAGAAAATGAAACGTGCCAGGTGGACAGTTTCCAAACATGCAGCAGTATTTGATTCTGTCATTAATAACTAAGACTGACTAGGAATTTAAGCTTATCATTTGTTACTCATAACAAAAATTGTATTATCTTTTCTGCAGGAAGTAATTTAAACATGTTCTGATCTGTCCAGTTGAGGAAAGAGTTAATACACCTCCTGTCTGTACCAAATATATCTTTTGAGAGGGAATAGCATTATTTTTGTTCAAATCCTTGAAATCTGGTATACTTTTGGCAGTTTATCTCTTTTCAGAGAACCATTTCAAGCATATTCCAACCTTCAAGAATGTACTTAAATCCTTAAATTTAACTGGTCTACTGATAGTAGTCAAGTATTGGGTAGCAGTACTTGACTAAAATCAATACTAGACTGAGGGAAAGCCAACTGAATCTAATGAATGGACGTTCTTCTCTTAGAAAACACATTTAAAGATCCAACATATTTTAAAAATTTCTAGAAAGCTCAGTATCTTATCACAGAATCATAGAATCATTAAGTTTGGAATAGACCTCCAAGATCCTTAAGTCTGTTGGCTGAATTATGAAACAAATGTCTTAGAAGGGGAACATACACCGTCTAATTTTAAAGGAACAGTAATGTTTTTGTATCAAAACATAGATTTATAATAGAATAAATACTTTCTTAAAACACTAAACTACTGACAACCAGGAAAAAAACAAAAGGCAACAAAAGATATAGATGATATTCAGAATCCTGCACTAGAACTGTGCTACTGTGCAGAAGTAAGATTCTGTAAACTTACAACATAGTAAATGTGGAACAAACTAATGGAGAAGAATTTTCCTTATAAAAAAACACAAACCACAAAAAAACCAAAACAACCCAAAAGAAAACCAGTCACTGTCCACTAACAGTGAATCAAAAAGGACACTTCCATAGTCATGAATATGACAAATCCCTGCTAACTACTCATTCAAATTCATGGTGAACTGTCATCATCACAAGGTGTTATTTTATGATACAATCATGTGTCTTATCATTTCACAGTGGAGCATCACTGCTTTCAGCATTGCTAATTGTATGAATTTGGGGGTTATACACAAATAATTTCTACACCTAATAAGCGTTGTGCAACAAAGCATAAAATGTGGGTATTAAGTTTACTGGCTGACACATTTGCATTAATAGCATTTGATGTGTTCTGTGGTATTGCTCTTGGCTTCTTACTGCTGATCCAAAAGAGCACAGGTCTCCCACACTTCCAGCAGCCCTACGACACCTTCTTATGTGCTGCAGGGCATCTCAGACACACTAAATTAATTCAGAGTAGAAAACTGAATTAAGCCCCAGGTCTCTGTTTTCCTGTGCACTGCCTGGGGAGATGTGTGTGCCTCAACAAGATAACTGAAAAGCCAGAATGTTTAGCAGACAGACAGACAGTCTAGAACAGTAATAGAACAGTGGTAAATCTGAGATTTAAGATTTTTCCTATTTGCAGATACTCCAACAAGTTGTTTTCAGGATTCAAAATTATCTACTCAAGGGTTTTCTTTAAAGATCAGGGTTCATTTGAACTAACTAGCTGCAACTTTCAAATTCCCCTTGGAGGCTGCACAGAAAAGAATGAATATTTTATGTAGGTCATAGCACAATAATTATGATTGAAACACTGAACTGTTTCAGTAATATTGTAGATTCAGATGCTACTTATGTATTATAGTTTTGTAATTTGTAAACTCCAGAAGCAAAGCCTGGCAGAGCTGGCTTAGAGAGCAGGCTGTTCTCTAGGAGTTTCTCTTATGAACTCCACATTCCAAAGGACAGCCAGCCCACAGCAGCAGATGAGAGCCTGTCCACAGTCAAACCCACAGAAATACAAATAATGTCAGTGCTGAGTACTCAACAGCTGCTGTTTTGCCCTCCAGGTCTGTTCCTAGTGCTCAACAGTGCTTGCTAGCATAGATACAGTCAGCTCTCGTGTCTATCTAATTCTAATCCAATGTTTATATAAAGCAAAATTCTTGAATAGTGTTGGGAGCTAATTTCATGTAGGCTAATCTGTCTAACATGCCCTGCCCCTTCTGACACGCAGTTTAGGTCTCTTGCATTATGCCAGTTCAAATTTATGCCAACTTGTTAGCATATGTATCCAGAGCTAAACTTGGAAACCAGCTATGAAATTATCATGACCCCAATTCCTCCTTGCCTAGAAACTCAAGCAGTTATCTTGCAAATAGTAAATGAATGCAGCACACTCCTGACAGACTGAATGTCACTTTACCCAGGTTTAAATGTCCATGAAGCTGAGATCTGCCAAAGCAGAGGATCAGGCCCTGAGTCATTTCTGTTTCTCAAATAATACACTGCCAGTTGCCACTAGCAGGTGCTGCTTATCTACCACAAATACATAACTGCTTCAGAAAACATTACATTTCTGTGATCACGGATTTCTATTTGTTTAACAACCTAAGACTACACATAGGATTTTCTAAACCATCCAAAATGCTCTGGAGCCATATTAAGTTTGGTCTTTATTCTAAACAGCTACTGAAAATGCTGTTGCATTGCCATTGCACTTAAGGTTTGGTCTTACTTCAAGTATCAATTTGTCACACCATGTCATGTGGTTGCAAATAATGAACGGAGTTGTTATTATGTCCTCAAAGCCAGCTAGTTCTGCAATTCCTGAATTACAATAAAATCCATTATAAAACTGGTGTTCAGTATTTAATATGTCAGCCCTTTAGCAAGGAATTGAGTTGAGACACAGCAGAGTATTTTTCCAGCCCACATACAGGTATTTTTTTCAGGAATCATCATCTATCTAAGTTTAAAAAGAATATTTATAGAACAGAAGTTATAGTCAGTCATCAGCCTCATATGCTTTTTTGGCATGGTTATGAAGTCTCAGACTTTAAACTAAGACAGTGTCACCATGCATTTCACTAAAGCAGAGTGAATATAAAATGCTCACAGCATTTTGTGCACACTTTTCTACCCCTTTCATTCGTTTGCTTCAGAGGTCATTACAGATCTGCCACTTGATTTTGCCCAGTTCCCTGTGGGAGACAATCCCATCACATAGTTAATTTTCCTAAATGGATGAATTGCCATTTTTGAAGCAGTGGTTTTTTTTTAGCACATGCTGCACACCAGTTCCACTTGCTGCAGCCCAACAGGAGACCCAGGCAAGCTTAGACATGATGGGGCTTCTTGCCACCATCACACCAACAGCACGGTAGGTCCAGATGGTAGGCAGCTTTCCAAATCACTCAGGTGAGCTTCTTTATCCTCTCACACTTCTATTTGTGGAAGGAGCAATGAATTCACAGGTCTACCACACCAATCCATGGTGTAAAACATATAAAACTCTTCCCTAAGGAGACTAAGGACATTTTCATGGAGGTAAGATGATGTCTTTATCATCATTTTCTTCATATGCTAAGGATGCTAAGAAGCTCTGATTAAAGAGGAATAGTCTGAGAAAGATGTCAGAAGAGCTGGTACTGGGAAAAAGTGGGTGTAATCACCACATAGTCACAGCCACCAGTCTGTGAAGGCACTGAGCAAGGGGGTCTGTGAGCTCTTAAGACACCAGTGTCCAGCTGAACTCAAGAGGACATTGCATTGTTTTCTTCCTGTTCTCCTAGCAACTCAGTCAGCTAAAAAGCTTCATGTTTGGCCATGTGAACTGTAGACAAGCAGAACATTTGCTCAGTTCTACACCAGTTCATTCATTATGAAATTACTGAAATAGAACTATTTCACTCCTTGATACACATGCAAGAATGCAAATAGGACGACTTTTCCAAAGTATTTCATTCTGAAGAGTGGAATCCTATTGAAAGAAACACCCAGCAAAAGGTGAGAGCATGTACAACACTTAGAAGCTTGTGGCAAAGTTTTTCATAGGAAGATAGAAAGGAAACACATCTGTTGGATAGGGTGGTACTCTGTCATTTCAGAAGCAGCATATGGGAAGGAATGGAGAACATAGAGTGACCAGCTTTTCAGAGGAGGTATATTAAGATGAAGATATTTAAAGAATTGATTGCATTTGGTTTTTCCTCAATTATCTAAAAAAAAACCACCAAAAAAAACCCCCACAGCAATATTGGGATGACAAAACTTAAGAGTTAACAACTATAAAATCAGCAGCCAGAAAGGCTGGAGGGGATCTGTAATATAGACATTAAAGGTACTGAGCTTTTAAGTTTAATGATCCTGTCATAATGAATGAGAAAGGCAACATTCAGTGAAAGAAGAAAGAGAGTTAAAAGCAGGATAGGGAATATTCTTTTTAATTAACACTGAAAAATAACCTTGTTCAACTATTGGAAAGATTCATCCAAGCAAAGGATTTTGTAATCACTAGAAAACATTTAGTCCTTTATATGGATAATAAAACATCCCAAGTTAATCCATAAAAGACTACCTTCACACCTCACACTAAGTCAGAAAAAACTCCCCACCAAATAAGTTAGTGTGCATTCCTCCTTTTAACTGCCTCCAGTTATGTCCTGCCAGTCACTGAGAGAGACAACATCCTGGGTTAAATCAGCCAGTCATATGGCACAGACAAATGAGTCAGAAATGCACGTCTTGCTGTTCTCCAGACCAGTATATTCTCCTGAAAAATGGTAATGGCAAGCTGAAAATACAAATGCCTGGCAATCTTTATGTCTCAGTAACTCAGACATGTTCAGGCATCTTCCTGGTAGAAGAGATTTAAGGCAACTTTGGCGTTAACCTCATTGGAAGGGGAGGAATCCCAGGAACCTCAGAGTGGTTTAGGACTGCCAGGAATGTAGATCTCACAACTACAGAGACTTGTGTGATAGCTGCACAACCCAAAGGGGCCCAAAGGACCCACCTCAAACTGGGCACCCCAAAACATTACTTAGCATGAGACAACAGACATTGTGTCTGGGTCTTGGGTATTTTCTAAAATCCACAATTCCACAGGAAAAGAGCAATAGAAATGGAGTCATCACCTTTGTCCTCTGCTTATTCACCTTCTTTTCTCTTCAGTATCATCTTCTAAGCCACGTTTCCTATCCCAGACAGACACAAAGCTCAGAAGCAGTGACAAAGCCACCACTGGCTCAGGTATGGGGCTCACTGAGTATCTTCAGAGAATTAAGCCATCTCAGTGAACACATCACATGGAAGTGACACATGCATACCTATGATGTTTTGTGGCTGCTGCAGGTCCTTTTGGGAGGTAGGGTGTGTGGGTGGGGGGTTGAGTGAAGAATTTTAAGTATAAATGTTCACAGGTAATCAAGCTGCCAACGCATAATGACCTGTGTCCTTACACCGTGGGAAAGTGTTTTTCTTGTAAACCCAACTTAAGCAGATGGTAAAGGCCAACATCTATTTTATTAATTACACCTGTAATGAACTGTTGAGTGTCATAAGCTAAAACCAACTAATCATTTCAAATGCATTACCCTTCACATGCTGAGAAGGTTAAAAAACAGTGACTAAAAGCTGCTCTATCTGCATCATAAGCAATATTATGAGCCTGTTTTACTACTAAAGGTGACAAACATTTCCCATTAACACATCTCGTTTTCCACTGTGCATAAATTTGTCATATTTGAACCATTCAGGCTGAAATTTTCCATTTCCAGTATCTCTCTCAGGTTGTCATGACATTAGAGAATTTGGGCCAGAAATGGGCACCAAAATGCTTTGGGCCATTAAAAAAACCCACCAAAGAAACAGAAAGGCCTCATGGTTAAAGCAAATCAAATGTAGTAGGAAATAACAGCCCTTACATTGGTGATTTCCAGTACTTTTGTGCATAAGAGCACGAATTTGAAATTTACCATCTGTATCAGGCATGTGGTCATACCATTCTGTCAACTCATCCAAATTAACAGAAGCAGAGACCCTTTAAAAACATGTTAATCAGACAGCTGGTAGCACATTTCATCAGATCTATGGCCTGTGTTGCTATTGTCTGGACAGACAATTCCAGACCCCACATACTATGTGCACTGCTGGGTGAAAACACAGCAACTGAGTGTGAAGAGAGGGCTTAACACATACTACAGTCACCCACCTTTCTGGAACAAAAGAAAAAAAAAAAAGGCAGGTAAAATGCAAACAGAATCTGTTTTATCAGAATATTTATAAGACAAAATAGATTGATATATTGATATAGAACGAGAGACAGAGAGCTAGATGTGTAGATAGATAACATAAAATCTACCTTTTCCCAAGAATCCATTTTCAGGCACATTTCTCACTTTTTGGGAGCACAGTTATCTTGTATTTGCTCAAAAGCAAGTTACTGAGCTACTTTTCTTAAAATACAGAAACACTATTCCTATTTTTGGTAGTTAACAATGCAAAGCTCCAGCTTTCAAATTTCTACCATATCATTAAAAAAAGGCACTCAGACCTGAGCAATTTATTGACAACCCTTATAAGCAAAAATCCCCCAAGTCTTACCAGCAGTATAAAGTTAAAAACTGAGAACTGTTAAGCATATTTCTGAAGATGCAGTAAGGACCTATGTGACTTTTAACTCCAATTTGCAAAGAAGTTAGGTTAATAGACTTTGTTTACAGCAAAGATCCTGCTGGTACCAAATCAATGACAATCTTTCAGAATTTTGAAAACTCTCCAGTGTTTCTGGAGATTTTCCCTATGCTCACTTATGAATCATGGAAATAATAAAAAATATCAGACTTCCACTGATTGCATAAATAAAGAAGATCTTGCCAGAGTATTTTGCTTTAAAAATAACAAATTAAAAGAAAATTTAAAATCTCAAATTGGGGTAAATACAACATAGGTGAACTTTTCCATGCAAGAAACTAAAGTACCCTGTAATAATTCCCAGGGCTACAGCATATATCTATTTAACAAGCTATGGGCAGACAAAACTGGCATGTCGCTGCGATTCACAAAATGCATACAAAGTCACAGAAATATAAGATTTGGAACCAAGTCGGGTATAGGAATGGCTACAGTAAAAATACACCATGAGGAAAGCAGCTGTAACCTACTATAACCTGTGCTGCAGGGCATGCTTTATTTCACAATAATTCTAAGGTATCACACTCAGCAAAAGCTGTCCAAGCTACTTTACATTTCCCAGGGAGTGTGCAGGTGAACTGTTAGGTTGGCATAGTGCACACCCTATAAATAATAGCTGTGCTCTTATGGAAACATTCTCATTAAGCTGATTCTTAACATCTTGCAGCTGATCCACGTACCTTTTTACCATGGCCTCTAAATTAACATAAATATGCATGAGTGCAACACTCACAGACACGAAGCCATTCACTCAAATTGTAATAAAGCCTTTGAAGCACTTTAAAAGTCAAGAACATGGCCATCTCCTGGAGCGTGCTCCTTGCATTAGAGATGTGAGGTGTTGCAGGCATAGAGCAATTATGAAAGTAAGTTCTACAGAGGTGAAGAAATATGGGCAAAGACACAGAGACAGAACAAGAACTGAAAGTTCATGCATACTGCTATTTAATTAAGAACCTCTATGAATAAAAAATGTTACTGAAAATGCTCTGTAGAAAAAAAAAATACCAGAAAGGTTAATTTCGCTCTGTTATAAAAGCAGTGTGGATGGGATGTCATGATGCCACCTTTTCTTCTGAAGGCAAAGATGACAGAGGGCAATGTAAGACACACAGAGAGGTATTTAGCTGTGTCACCATAGGAACCGTTCTGCAGAAGTGTGTAGGAGCAAAAGAGCTTGAGTGATGGCAGCATTTAGTGATGGGGGAAAAAACCAACCAACCAGTAACAAAAACCCGAAATGTAAAATCAGCTACAATGTACTGTGGCTGGAAGACAGCTGAATCTGTGTGGCGCCTGAGTAAATCAAGATTAGAATAGAAGCCTGGTTCAATTCAATGCAAAGGCGCTGCAGATGCAGAGTGAAATATGCAGTAATCACAGAAGGGAATTTTAAAGCAATCCAGAGAACTATACAATGACAAAAAAATACATATCTTCCACACATGGCAGTGGAAGCAAGCTGTGTTTCCTTGGAAACACCAAAACAAAAGTTATGTGACATTCAGTCAGCAGTATTTCCTGAGACAGAATTAGGACCTGCATTAAAAGTTTGATCTTAGTAATTCTGGTAAAAAATCAGGAACTTGTTTTTCAAATATGGAGTTAGTTTTATTCACAAATATTTGTTTTCATTATTATTTGAAAATGGGTCTACTCCGATCCTTAAGTTTTGTCGATAATTGTGACACAAATCCAATGTGGGATTTTCACCACACATTCAGAGCACATCAAATCAAGTATTTTTGGTTCTGAGCCACCCTGAACATCATAGATGTCAAATGACATGGCAAAATGTTTAAGCTAATTCTCATTAATAAAAAGCCCTACTTATGGAATGTGGCTTTCAAAAAACACAGCAGCCAGAGGACCAACATAATCGTCACACACCTAAAATAAACCACCAAGAAATGCAAACTCATGCAGTGAGTGTCAGCTTTCCATACATGCCACCTCAAACTCTGAGCTTTCAACAGGCTTACTGGGTTGGGATGGAAGAGTATTATAAACTAAGCTATGATTAAGCTGAAGGGGAGAAGGAACGTGACCATTCCCACTGGTCTCATATGTCACCTGAGTCTTTTACATTAATGAACTCTTCCTCTGCCTAGGGCATGGTCATCTGTGTTGTGCATCTTGTAAAAAGCCACCAGGACCTAGGTTACTGTGCCTTAGCAGTACCTTCAACACTCTGCACAACAAAATAACAGCAAATGCATTTAAACAGGAAGCGAATTACTCCAGCCATCAGCAGAGTAACGTATTGGAACATTCTTGCAAGTAGGAGAACTGGTGAAAAAATAAAATATGAACAATTTAAAATGGCACTTGTTCATTTTATGAAAAAATTAGCTGCAGTCACAGGAAACTGGAGCCTTTAGTGTCCTAAAAATATGCAGTTACTGGGATTATAATGAAAAACAGTCAGCACAATAAAAATTTTGTTTCGTAAAGTCAGAAGAACTGAAAAAAACCCAAAACTAATTGTTACAGAGGATGAAATGGAAAATGAAAATACCTAGAATGAAAAAAGAGTACTTAGAAAATACCTAGATTGAAAAAGGAGTAAATTACAGATTGGTGTATTAGGAAGACTAGACAGAGGTATTAAAATAGCTGAATATAGCTAAAACCATGAAGAAAAGAACTGAACATAGCTACAATCCTTTAGATAGTCTACTTACTCACCTAATAGCTGTGAGCAATTAATTTATTCTTTCCAAATTATGGCCTTGTTAGTTACAAATGGGACCAATGCCCATTTTACTAGACAGAGCTGATCTGAAACATAGCTAATGTCTCTAATGTGTCCCATCAGTCTCTAATTTGCTACAGAGTGACTCTAAAACAAAACTCTGGATCTGAAAAGGAAGTATTCTTTGTTATGAATTTTTAAAACAGCTGGTTTGATTTTTTCCTGAAAAAGAGAAATATAGTGACATTACCAAACATTAAATACAATTTAAGTCATAAAGATTTTCCTAGAAAGATTGCTGTGTGCTTTACCTCCCAGAAGGGAGGGAAAACACTTACTACATTAACTGATTATTAAAAGCAAGGTAGTACTCTAAAAATGTGAAGGGATAAGGAGGAAAACAGAGATTTTTAAAAATGTTTTCAAGGCTGTATAGCCCCTTAGATGAGGGTGACATAAATGCTGAAGAACAAAGTCCATGAATTATACATTCCTTGATTCTGGTAGAGATGTGGTTTGATCAGTTAAGTTTATTTTTTAACATTTTAGTGCGCCTAGTAAACTAATTAATTAGACTGGTACTTGGTTGCCCTACATAACAGAGAAAAAAGATGATCCTGCCTCAAACAGTGTTAAGTCCCTATTAAGTTTGAGGTTTTCTTCTCTGTCAGATATGAAGGTCAAACTTTTATCCTAAATTCCATTTCTTCCTTTGTACTCTGTCTGAAATGGATTGTGCTTCATGCAGTCATTAATTATCACTCATAAATATTCTTTATTTCATTAAAGCAATTAAAATTGAACAAAGAATTAAAGGACAGATTTTGGTTGCAGCACTGCATACTTATCCTGGTAACAGCTATAAAGCAGAATTTTTGTGTGTGCCTCTGAAACTCAACTTCACTGTGAAAAGAACACAGACCTACTTGAGGAGGAGTACATGGGAGCTACATCCTAGCAGGTCCCTTTCCATAAATCCTGGAAGGAGTTAGAATTAGCCCAGACTTTGCATCATCAGTGTAAACTGAAATTTAAACCACTTAAACCCATAAACTAAAAGGTATTTCTGTTTCCTTGTCTCCTTCATCCCCCTCAAAAGATATGATATGCTAAGAAAATTCCAAGATCAATCTAAATGTGGGTTATGGTAATTGTTTTATACTGCAGGAGTGGAAAATCTAAAAAGCAGTATATCCAGACAGTGGATTACAACCTAAACTGTAAAAGGGGCAAAAAAACCAAGATGCACACACATGCCACTCCACGAATTCAGTGCCTCAGAGCAGAGCAAGAGCAGGGCATGGCACACAGACTGCTATACTGACCAGGATTCCAGATGCCCCTTCTGGTTCTAAAGGCTTGCCCTTGCATACAAACCTCCAAACACAAAATACAGAGGCCGTTTTTGCTTTGGTTTCAAAAGATAGCCAACACAACTTTGTCATGGTTTTACTGAGTCTTTCTATTGCCTTTTCTCCTGACAGATTCAGCTCTAAAGACTCTGAAGAGCTGCCACTGCTACCCTGACTGTCCAGAATGTGTCCTGCATTGCCATGTCTTCCCCAGGCTGAAGCACTTTTCTATTTGTTACTGCTTTACGCTTGTGCTTCCTAGCATTCCAGCATTGTCTTATAACAGCTTTCTTCCTGATACTCATTTGCCATTAAATCTTACCTATTAAAAAAAACAAACAAAAAAATAAACAACTTACTGGGGTTTAATATGGTATAATTTTCTTAGATATTCTTAAGGGCTTTTAATCGGAAGAGCTTTCTGCTGTCCGTGCAGATGGATTCAGCTCAAGGTCTTTGTTGACTGGATCTGAGAAAGAACTATAAATGGTTTGGACTGTGAAAATGATATTAGGACTGCTGGTTGGCCTTGTATCAACACATAGCATGGCTTATCATGTGATGTTGTATTTAGCCAACAGTTTCATACCAAAACAAAGAAAACATTTTGTTCTTATTGGATATTTGAAATGGCCAAACACTTCAACTTTCTCAAATCCCAGTATCGTATTTATTACTATAGCTTATCTCTCCTGTGAAAGAGTCCATTAATAAACAAATAATATTTGGACAGTCACATCATAACTGAAAAAACCCACTGAAAATGTCAAATGTTATAACTACACTCTAGTCATCAAGTTATATGAGAAAAATTTAGACCTTTTAAAATATTTTTTTCCATTCCTCTCTCCCCTCCTACTTCCAGCATTGATGACTTCTTTTAGTTAAAGAGACAGTGAAACTTGTAAGTTACATAGCACAATGAGGTGGTTTGTGGGAGATAAGCCTCTCTATGGACATAAGGAACAGAAAAGAAAAATATTTCACATTAAAGCAACTCATCACACCTGCTGCCTTACAGAACAGGGAGCTTGGGTGCTGAGCTTCATCAGGGAGCCCAAAAGCATAGGGCTTTTCTCCCTCCAGTCCTGGAGCAGAAGATGGTGTGATTGCCAGATGTATAAAAAGGATTCTGAACTTTCTTTTCATACAAACCATATTTGTTCATATCTTGGTTCAGATTTGAAGATAGAGTTGTAATAGCTCTGCTCTATTTAGTCCTGTGCTGAGTCTAATATATACAGACTCTTACTGATTTACATAGAATTGCTGTACAGACTTTGAACACCTAATTTTACAAGAAAATCACACATAACGTAGACTATGTATGATTCAAGAGATCTGAATTCTCAAAAATAAGAGAGCAGAAAATTTTAAAACTCTAATTAAAAGCTATGTGGTAAAAGCATTAGGGGAAATTCCCAGCCAGTAACAGTAGCATCACAAATCAGTAATGCCAAATAAGTAATAAGGGCAATTCAAGGGCAATTCTGCCTCTCATGGGTGCTTCCTCCAAAGCCTACTGATCTGAACAAAAATCTCAGTTACTGAGAGGTAATATTATCTTTCATCTAAGAAGACTTTTAATGCAGTGCACATCAAATTGCTTTCCATGTCCTACATAAATAGGAAATAAATAAGATTTTATTTGATGGAGGAAAGAACTGTTTCATTTCACACTGGTAGGCAAACTCTTCAAAAGGAAATTTTGCAAATGCCTGACCGGACACAGGTACACAACACTGTTGCAATGTGAACTCCCAAAAATCTATGTTCACTTTTTATTTCTCAGTGTTATTCCTGATACAAGCTTATATAAATAATTATATATATGGCCTCACTACTGTTTTTACAGAAGGTGCACTGTGTTACAATGTACACGTTGGGATCAACTTAAACCCATGGTATAAACAAGGATTGCACACATAATGCTTTTCTGCATGCAAACATCCATACATGCCATATTTCAAATCGATTAAGATATAATTTTACAGTATTATATTATTAACAAATTCAGAAGTAAGAAAATACTGAATTTTTAAATATCAACAGCGGTATAGCCAAAATATGTGCTGGTGATTTTACTCATGTGTTCCTATTTACCTAGCAGAAATCTTTAAATTGAAAATGAAAACTCTTCAATGAGAAATAAAAAAAGAAACTGACCAAACTGGTACTCTTAAAAGTAAGTACATTGGTGGATTGTCAACTGAATTAAATTCCATAAGTAAAAAGATATTTCTTCCCCTCTTCTTTTCAGACTTCAGTGCCAAGTAGACAAGAAAGGCTACCATAGAACTGTTCATTCTCTCTTAAACAAAATGCAAAGTAACAGAAAATCAGACTTTCTGAATTACAATTTGTTTTTTACTTGTACAGCATGGTGGTTTGTAATTCCAACAAAAGGGTACTTGAAGGAATATATTTTTGTCTGTTTTTACCTTAGCTAAAATCATGCCTGCCTCTTTTATAGTAATTTGCACAAATCCTGTTGAATTTAGTGGAGACAGGACATTTCTTCCAACAAAAATCAGTACTTTTCAGCATTTGTGCACCAAGCTCTTGGGCAAATACAGTGTCAAGTACAAGACTCTCTCTGGCTGTCTCAGCTTATTGTTTGCCTGTGTAAGAACTCATTCGTTTCCTACAAATTTTTAGCTTTTTCCAAATCCCTACATTTCACAAAAATACATCTGTAACAAACTTATTAATAGTAAATGGGTCCCAGTAACTAGGGCACTCAGGTAAACTTTTTAAGATGTTTCTGACCCCAGTTTAAAACAAACCTTCTACTCCCACTCCTCTGGGAAAGGTTATTTTAAATCTAGATCACTTTCATGAACAAGAACAGAGAGTTATATTATTAGGTTCTTCTCACAGATCTGCAGTAGCAGATTGAGAAATATCCTTTACTGATACATTTCTTCAAAGGGAATGAACCTATAAATTAAATTAATTTCTCAGTCTTAATTCTGCTAAGGGGAAGATGGGTTTACTCATGGCATTTATAATCTGCTGTGGGGTATCAGTCCTGTTTAGCAGAATGCCTTTTTTCTGGTAATTTTATCTAACTCAAGTGGGAAAGCACCAGGCAGCCTTTAGGTAGATGACTACATACAAATACAAATGCTTGAGGAATTACACAGGAAAAGATCTGTTAAGCTTAAACACCCAAGGCATTTTTTTGTGATTCACACATCACTTCTTTCAAAGAAGTAAGCCTCATGCTTTTTAATCTATGCAGGGATCAAAAACCAACTCTTTTTTTTTCTAATTCCACAACACATTATCAAACACTGATCATCTGTACAACTTTCACTTCAGCAGACACAATTCAGAACACACATGCAGATTCTCTAAAAATGTTAATAACTCTTCAGCCTGTTAGAAAATGCAATCTGTTTTTCCTTTGCATGTAATTCCTCTCCTTCCCCAGTGATGTGCGTAAGCTCCGCTTGAGCAGCAGCCACTAACGCCGGCTGCACAATCCACTGGATAAAGCAATTAACAGAGGGAAGCTTAAGGCCATCTCTGATTCTGGCAACTAGCTATTTCTGTCACAAATTTGCATACTGCATAGCTGGGAAAAGTGTTACCAAAAAGTCTCCTTTCAGGAAAGGTCCCTCAGTAGGAAAACACTCTTGCATCTGCTTAAAGAAGACTCCTGAGTATCAGCTTCTGTGGAGAATATTCAAGGGCATAAAAACTTGCAGTGGTGTTGCCATTAATTTGGAAGACCAACTGGCACAACTATTTTCAAATTCCAGGGCTATCACAGATAAAGGGTTGAGGCTTCTCACCAGGCAAGGACCTGGAAACCCTGAAGAACCTCAGCTGTGCTTTCTTCAAGAAACAGCATATTGCCTACAGAGAGGGGACAAGGATTCCCTCTGCTCCAAACTGCTCATGAAACAGATAAACTGAAGGGAATAACAGCAAATGGGATTAGAAGGTAGTCAAATGGAGAGGTATATGTCCCAAAATACTTTTTTTAAAAACATCCAGTCTTCACAGCAATTAAGAGCCAGGGTCCTGGTTTAGAGAGCTGGTCATGGAAAGTGGAGAGTATGAACATGAGTGAAAGGGTCAGAGAAGAATACAGATGTGCTCTTTGCTTTGCATATAGTCAGGTCATTTAACTACTCATTGATACAGTTAATTTACAACATAATTTGAAAATACATTATTCTTCATCACAGCTCTTTCTTTTGAGATAAAATGGTGTTAGCTGTCTGCTAATACCAAATTTGACTGATCTGACTCAGTGATGCTCACCTGCAACAACACTGGGATGGGCTGAATGGAACAAAAGGATATCTGTAATAATTTCAAAATGCAATAGCACTTCTGCAGGACTCAGGCATGCAGCAGTGGTCCTCACTCAGCTGAGATATGGAAGATGTGTGAGGTCTGAAATGGAGCTTCCAGCTGAAAAACCAGAGCTCACACAGATGTACAACATCCCTTCCTCAATGGAATCAGTCTGGGGCAGACACTTCTGTAAGATCATTAGCTCTTAACCAGCCCCTCCCACTCTGGAAGAAATGTGGACAACTTCCATGCCCAAGGCCCCTCCTGAGGCTGCTTTCCTGGTGACACTGATTAGGCTGTTGACCTGCTGCTGGGGAAAGCTGCAGCACTGCTCAGCCAACCCCTGGCATCAGCGCGGCCGGAGCATCGCGTCACACTACCAGCCATGACTTGGCTCCTCATTCACTGGCCACATGGCACCAGTGTAGAAGCAGATGGAGCTCACCCACAAATTCTAGCAAAATACTACCCGGTGTATTTTAGAGCTCTCTGTGTGCCCAGTGCTCCTGGCCAGCCCTGCCAATGTCAGTTCAGTGTGCTGGAGCAACGGGCTAACACGTCCTTTGAAGTTTCACCCAGCAAGACTATTCCCACAGAGGCACCTTCTTTGAGTGAAGATTCAATGCCAAGAGCTTTGCTGACAGGATATTTCATAGAGAACAGTTTTATCTGTGCCACAAAAAAGCCAAGAGATTAAACTTTTCATTTCATCATCTCAAACACCTCACTCAGGTGTTGCTTCCCTTAGAAGATTGCATATTAATTCCTTGTATATTATGAATTTGCAAAATAATGCCTGCTTACTAAGGTATATTAAGATTAATAGTAACAAATATTTCCATGAAAACATCTTAAAACAGTATCTTGGATCTGCTCTATTTTCTTAGATATTCCTTCGTCAAATTCTACTTGACTTCACATGTAACTTATATCCTTACCTAGTAATCTCTCAGAGAAGCATTTGACAACTTCACTGTAAGATCTTTTAGTGAAAGGAGCCGCAGGTTTCGCCTACAAAAGCCATTTGTGGCTTAAAACAAATCCAGAAATAAACATTTGGGTGGGTGATCAATCGGTTCTTTCACCTCCTAATTTTGTAGAGCTATAGTTTGGCATAGATGCAAAACAACACGTTAGTCACTTCTGGTTATTAATTGGTGATTTTTTGGACATTTCCCATAATTAATGCTACAATCTCTACTTTTACAGTGGCTACAGAAAGAAGTCTTAAAATGTCAATCAAATTAACACATTCAAAATATGAAGGTTATACAACATTCTAAGTCACAATTTTTTGAATGGTAAAGTCTTTTTTTAGACAAAAAGGCTTTTTTTTCCCTTAAAAAAAAAGAGGATTATTTGTGATTGCATCTCTCTTAAACTAAAAAAATTCAGCAATACAGTACTGACGACATTAACGACTCCTATTTAGAAACAAAAGTCTAATTCCCAGAACATGCCATATGGACTGCTTCTGTTACCAAAAGTTCCATACTCACGGCATTTGTAGGAGCAGTCACCAAATGTATTTTCTGCACTTCATCAGCATTGTCCAAAGTTTTGGGTTGGAAGGGGCCCAAAGACTATCTAATCCCACCTAGCCTGCCATGGCAGGGACACCTTCACTAGACCAGGTTGCTCAGAGCCACACTGAACCCGGTTTTGAACACTTCTAGGGATGGAGCATCCACAGCTTCCCTGGGAAACCTGTGCCCCACCACCCTCACAGGAATAAACATCTATTCTAAGCCCATTCTCTTTTCATTCTAAACCACTCCCCCTTTTCCTATCTCTACATGCCCTTGTAAAAAGTCCCTGTCCAGCTCTTTTGTAACCCCCTTTAGGTACTGGAAGGCTGATAAAAGGTCTCACCAGAGCCTCCTCTGCTCCAGGCTGAACATCCCCAGCTCTCTCAACATCAAATGAGACTTTGTTTTCTTCTCCTTACTCAAAATAAATACCTTCCTCCAAAGTAATCCTGTTGAAGCTGGGCTGAGGATAACTAGTAAGGCAAATCAAGATGTAACATCTTACTTACCCTGAGCAAAGGAACCAGTTTTTGGTCCCACAGTAGCAGCACAATACACTTAGTTTAGAATTATAATTTGATTTCAGTTATCAGATAGGGGTCAGGAGGTCCTGACCACAGCCACTGGTACTTCTACCATTTGGTTTTATGCTGTCATTTTTGTGTTTTTACACAACTGCACACCTGAGTACACCAATACTCACAGAATGAATTGGTAACATTCTACTAAAAAAATGTCTGATTTCTGGACAGTGCAAACAGTGCATTGCTTGGATGGTTCTTCAAGTCCTGCTGGTCCAGTGTGGCACCCTGGTGTGTTCAACACATTTAGTGAGCCCCAATATAATTATATAACACCATGGGAAAAAAACAGAATTGGAGCAGTAAGCCAGTTATTTTTAAATACTGTTTATGTATTTGTTAGTGTTATTCCCATGTCCTTGGAATTCTCTGTGGAGTTCCCCATCACCCAAAATGGTTCCAAAAGCCTTTCAGGACCCTCTGATGCTGCTGAACATAGCTAGGAAACCTCTCAGATGTTTCTGCATTTTTGGCTGACAGAAAATATTCTCTGTTATTTTATGCTCCTATTCCCAGGAACAAATGCCAGAAACTGAATGTTCAAGACACAAAACAGAAGTTATTGAATAACTGAATTTGAAGCCTTCCTGAGCAAAGAGGAAATAGACTGAATCAGCAGTCCTCTGAGATGAGTGAGGAAATTTGATGTCCTTTTAATGATATGTTCCATGCTTCCTTCACATGAAAATTAAACAACACTGCTTGTCTGCACAGCACTCACATCACTGCTGTAGACAATATTTTTATAGCAATTTTTCCTTTAAAATTAAAAACTAAATACAGCTCAGTGAAGCTGAAAAATCAAAGTTCTTTCAATATGAAGTGAAAGACCTGCCAAGCACTGGTATCTTTCCCCTTGGGTCTCAGTGGAGCTGGAATTAACACAGCCTCATCTGTTCTTTTCTTGGTAGTTCCCCTTTACTGGCAGTAACAGAACTCTGAGAATACAGGAGCTCTTCATTACTTTTGCCTGACTTCTACCAGGTGCAATATCCATGGAGGCAGAAAGTACTTTCACAGGGGAGTCATCCAAAAGTCTGCACAGCAAAGGACTCTGAGCCACAGCAAGCACAGCTAAAACAATCCCCAGGCTCTGTTAATCCATTCAAACATTTCCTCTCATAGGTGCTTTTAAGGTAACCAAGCAGAAAATACAAACAGTTTTATAAAAAAAAAAATGTAACAATTCTTTTAAGTTAAACATTTAAATTTAATTAATTTAGCATTCACTGAGAAGTGTTACACTAATACAATAAATCAGCCTGTGCTGTATTGCATGAGATCAGTTTTAATATCATCCCTTTCTAAGCAAGGTTGTCCTGATGAGGAGAAGCTACTTGACAATTGAAATAATACAACACTCCTGCCAGGGGGGGAGGATAAAAAGGAGAATTTAAGGCCCTACCCCACCACTCACAGAACAAAAAACAAGCCTGCCCTGTTTCAATTTCTTCCTCTAGCCACTGGGCATGACTTCACTTTATTTTGGGACAGACCTGTCTCCCTTCAACAGCCATGGATGAGCACTTTGAAGTTATCTCAGTTTGAGTATCTTTGCCCATTAAAATAACTGCTTAAGAAATTGATTTATTAATAGACTGTTTGCAAATTTGGGGTCATTCTTCAAACTCTTCCAAACACATCACCGGCCAAATATTTTTATGCTCTAAGCTTTTATTTTATGAGTCTTCTGAGACAGTTATCTTTGCAACCTGTCAATGTAAGCCATCTTTTTTTTTTTTTTAAACACGTCAATATATTATCTGTACTGTCTCAAGCAGGATCATTTTGACCTGCATTTTCATCAGAACAGACATTTTTAAAGCTACCAGTTCAACATTTGAGGTACTGAGACATGACATGATCAGATCCTACCAATTCCAGTGTTGACAGCAATCCACTAAAGCCACTCCACGGGAATATTCCTACAAAGATGCTGTCAGATAGATACAGAAAATAATAGCTGAAATTGTTTTTATGAAGATCATACAATAACTTCACAACAGCCCCTTCTAAGAAAGGGAAAAAAGGATTAAATCTCTAAAGGGTCAAAGAAAAAGAATGTGAATGTGAAAATGAAAATTAAATACGTTTTTATTCCTGTGATAGTTGCATAAATGCTGCTCTTCCAGTGAGCCCACAGCAGAATGAGAATCATTACAGAAAGAGCTGCTGTCCAGTGTGAACAAAAAGACTGATTTCTGTTCTTAGAAAGAAAGAAAAAGAGTAAACCTGAATATATATAAAACTCACAAGGCAGACAGAAACTACATTGATCAAAATGTTGAAAATAATATTTCAATGTGTCTTCATCCAGGACCAAATTTTAAAATATTTACATCTTTCTGAGGTGTTGAAGACCAAATGTTTATTATTTGTTTGCAATCCACAAAGAGGAAAAATTTTATTCTTTTTTAAGAGGAAAATTATGTGTTAGGAATATCTTGCATGCCTGTCCTCTGCCTGTGGAAAAGAACATTTATTTGTTTTCTCAGATACTCAGTCTAAGTCCTCACTTATAAAAGCCAAAGGTTAATGACAGGAACAAATAATATAAATATTATTTTATGGTTTAAGTCATTTCACTCTCTTTAATGATGACAACATGTTGGGGGGTACTACATGCTTTTTTAAAGGAAATGTATCTTAGATATTCTAGCTGGAGAGAATGTGAATTTAAGGGAGAGAATATATCCAGTTACCCAATCACTGGTTCTGCCTGGCTGGGCTGTACACTTGAACTGTGACTCCGTCCTCAACATTGTAAAGATCTGCAAAGGAAAGGCTGATCCTTTCTGAGTGAGTGCTCTGGCCTCCTCAACCATTTCATCATTGCAAACCACCTGCTGAAACAATGATCAGCACTACTGGCATGGGCCACCTGCCTGACTGCAGCTGATCTGCTCTTACTGACACTGTCAGTCTCTTGGAAGACCCTGGAGTAGAGCAAGGTGAATATCACACGTGCTTGGCAAGAGTAAAAGGCAGCAAACCTTTACCTAGTCAAACTTATCTCCAATACTGCTCAGAGCCAGCAGAAACACTGCACCTGGCTAGGTATTAGCAAATCAGCACCTGCTTTGGAGTACTGACTTTTGCAAATCACTGTTATCTCACTCTTTCATACTACTGCTAATTATTCCTAGTGCAAAATCACCTAAGTGTTATTTCATAGTGGTATGCCCCTTCATTAGAATTTTATGACCTACAAAATCTACAATGTCTGATTCAGCGACATTCCCAGAATATAAATAGTTCAAATGCAGGTACAAGTCTCATTCAAAGTAATTTTCAGTTAAGTGCCTATTCCATCTGGGTCCATGGCCCAGCAAAACATCAGCAAAGTTTTTGTTTCATAGAGAGTCTTAAAACTTCACAGCTTTGCTTCTGTGGAAGTAAAGCATGAAAAATTCACTACAAGATGCATGCCCAGTGAGCATAAGTAAATTAATATTTAGAGTCAAACCATGCTGTCAACTACAATTTAAATTCAAAAGACTAGATATTTATGAGACATGATTGGAGGAAACAGGCTAAGGAGTCAAAAACTGGTCCAAAACTACTAAGCTACACTCAAAATCAACAAGGAACGGAATCCCATGGTCCAAATTTGAGACAAAATTTAAGGTGGAGGTAGAAAATTATAAGCTTCCTCTTTTGTATGGGCTCTTTGGCCATGCAGGACACTTCAGCAAGTGACCTGGGGTAACTCAGGCTTGCCTTCGGGCACAGAGCATGTTCCAGGAGTAGGGCTGGCAGGAGCTTTGGCAATTGCTGGGTAGAAGTGGCCTCACACCCAAAACCTGACAACACAAGCAGTGCCAGCACTTGCAGTGGCTACCCTTCAGAGCAAAAAACCCAATGTTTATGCTCAGAGGCACACCCAGGTGTTCTCACAGGCTCTGACTTCCTACCCATGCTCTTGAGAGAGCTCCTGCACAAAGCCCACTCAATCCACAGGGAGACACTCCAGCTTCTCCCCTTCTTTCTAAGTCCAGTCAGCCTCTGCAAAGACACACATCAATAAAACCTCAGCCTGACTTCATGCATTGTCAAGCTGGAGGTGCCAGGACAGGAAGGAGCAAGGCAAAGAGTGACTGAATGTGTCTGCTTTAATTCAACCATCCCAAGGAAAAGGGATTTTTACTGACAGCACACCCAATCAGATTAGATGCCATGAAAAGCACAGTCATTTAAGAACGCAGATAAGCAAATGAGGAAAAGCATGAAAATGTATTTTGAATAACTAACACTTAATTTTAGTCAGTGGAACAAAGAGGTAGGAAAAATGCATTCCTGAAAATCCAACTGAGTTGTGTCTAAGTATTCCCATCTTGTAATGCAAAAATTACTGATATGTATTTTGTTCCAGTTATGACATAGTGTAGTTTAGAAACCTATGCAAAAGTCTTGCAGCAAATAGAGAAGTATGGACATTTTCATGTCTGACCAGCTTCTTTATCAAAACATTCTAGAAATCATAAGAAGGAAGAGTTTACCATGGAGTGATATTGTTTTAATAGCCACTTCACTTGACAAAACAATTTCCAAAAAGCTTCTTTGTTTTTCAGCTAATGTAAATGACAAGGAAGTATTTTAACTTTAGATTGCTACGCTTTTTCAGTCCTACCACTGAAAAGACTTTCAAACTGGCATTTTCATTGGCCTGTCAAAGTAGAAATACTAACAATTCTGGGCCTGTTTCATGATGTTATTGGAGTTCTCCAATGCCCAACTGTTCATGAGATAAGAAAGTCACATCATCTATTGTTTCTCATAACCCACCACAATCTCTAGAAGCAGTCAAGCCAGCCAACCCAATGCATCTTGAAAACCATGGAAGTCCATGCACATTTTGACAAGCAAATGGGTGGGATATTAGCATTAGCAGAAACAGAAGACACTAATTTGATTCCAAGAGCTCCATGAGCCTACAAAGCAATGGGAGCTTGGTGTCAAAAGCTGATTGACTGTAAATAAATCAGCTCCAGTAAAAATTAGGATTCCTAGATCATAAGTGACAGATGTACCTTATGCCGGAATGACTTTCAGGCCATTTCATTTTAATTTTATTAGGAGAGAAGGAAAAACAGTTACAGAGCAAAAGAAAAACACAATATTGTGTACAGTGGGTTTTAAATTAATATGCTAGTGTCAGGACTGCTTGTTTCATTCAGTTGGTCCAGACTAAAAATACAGAAGAAGGAGATAAAGAATATCCTCAGTATAAAAAGGGGGACTGCATACTTCCAGCACTTAAAAAGCATTACTTTCTTACAGTTTCCACTGATCAACAAACACACTTGGGAAAACACACTGGGAAAGTGCCTTGCTGAAGCAAGGGGCAAGCAGGCTTTTTTGCCAGCTGTTTTACTCCATACTCAATGTCCACACCTGGCTGAAAGTTGCCAGAGGGGTCTCACATTCACAGTTTCTAATAAACAGTAGACTTTATGTCCACAGGATGCCACAGAAGCTGACAGTATGAACTTTCCCTGGTTCAAAAGGAAGCTTGGTCCTGAGGGGGCTATCCCGTGCCACATCCTGGATACCAGTGCAAGAGGATGTGCTTTAATCCTGTGAGAGCTAAGAGTGAGGAGAGTGTTTCACAGAGAACGCTGCAGACTTAAACTTTGCCTTACCTGTTTCATAAAGGGCTGTCTGCTGCTCACTGTGAGAGTCAGCACGCTGGTCTGGATGGACTTTGCATCATTGACTCACTGATATGCTGACTTGGAAGGGACCCACAAGGACCATCAAAGTCCAGCTCCTGGCCCTGCACAGGACACCCCAAACTTCACACCATGTGCCTGAGAGCATTGTCTAAATGAGCTTCTTGAGCTCTGTCAGGCTGGTGCTGTGACCACTTCCCTGGGGAGCCTGTTCCAGGGCCCAGCCACCCTCTGGGAGAAGAACCTTTCTCCAATATCCCAGCTAAACCTCCCCTGACACAGCTTCAAGCCATTAATAAATCTGAATTATACGTGGCATTTGGAATTTCCTCCAATATAAAAATTTCAGAGGGTCATTTTTGTCAAACCCAATGTTTTGTATTTTAAATGTTGTATTATTATTTATAAGGTAAACTTTTTTCCTTAATGAAAGTATTTTATGTCTAAAATTACTGAAAAAAAATTTAGCTCACATACATAAATAAAAGTAATTTTTTACCAGAAGACATTTTGCTGAACTGTTAACTGGGAAGTTATGATTTTAATAAAATATTCAAAGCAAATACATTCCATCAGGAAAAAAAGTCTGGACACCTCCAGTAATGCAGTTTTAGGTGCCAGCTTTATTCTTAGATAATTTCTAAAGCGCTCAGAGGCCTAAGTCAAAGGCCAGTGAGTAACCTTACAAAAACTGATTTATTTCAAATGTGGAAAAGGGCTGTTAGTCTGAGCCGAAGAGCAGCAATGCAAGGAAGATACAGCTGCACAGCATATGGCAGGGAACCTGAAACCCAGTTTCAGAAATGTGGGTCCACGAACTGGTGGGCACCAGAAGTGCTGGCAGGGCTCATCCTGTGAACCCATGCACAGGGGGGCTGGGGCTGGATGGAGGTCTCAGGGACAGGGGGTCCCAGCCCCACCTGCTCTCAATGTGCCCAGCACTGATGCTCACCAGGGGCACGTGAGGAGAACGTGCCAGAAGAGTGAAAGCAGGAGAGTCACTCCTCGTGTTCCCATTCAGCTAAAAATTGAAGCAGCTCCAGCCACCTCACTGTAGTGTCAAGGAGACGAGTATTTATATCGTGTCACAGATGGCCCTGTTCATTAGCACATTCTGAAAATGACTGCACTCAGGATGTACCTGGGGGGAGCCTCCAGCCCCTGTCTGGTCAGGAAATGGTGGGTGGACACCAACCTGCCCTTCATGCACAGCTCACTCCCGGGTTAGCAGCTCCCTCTGATGACACCTTCACCTCTGTGGATGGGCTTGACATGGATTTCAGAACACTCCATCTCACGAGTTCAGACTCAGCCCTCTTAATTTAATTTCTTATCCCACATGTGACTCCACCAACATTCACTGAACTTCTGGGAAGTACAGTTGTATTAACCATGTGTGAAGCCATAAGAGATCAATCCCAAATGGTTAATTGTCACCATAATTTATTGTTGCAATACATAATTGCTCCCACAGAGAGGTACAGAATGAGTTTCCTTAGAATGGTTAAATAGCAAACATTGTGACCTTATTATTTTGGGACAATATCCAAATTTTGGAAAATCTGACTGGATGCTAGCAAAGATCTCTGGTTAAACACACACAGAGAAAAAAAAATTTAGAGTGAAATATTAAAAACAACAGAATGTTTGTATAAGAAACAGAGCAACAGAGCCCTTCAACATCTGGGTAGTACCGTCCATAAGAAAAAAGCCAATAACAAGCACTTAGATGCATGGGAAAACAGGAAGCATGGTGTTGGAAATCACATTTAGAGCTAGGTGTCCATGTTCTTCAGGTGGGGAGTTCCTTTTTTTTTGCTTGGTCCCTAGAACAATGGGATCCTATAAATGCTCTGAGCTCCAAGGAACAGCTGGTGACATACCAAATTAACAAAATTTTGCTGATATATTAATGCATGAGGCTGTGCTTCTGCAAAGGTGCACATACAGCTCTGCATTAAGTGCTACCTATCACCCAGACCTCACAGGTCTTATACCAGAAATTTAGGATAGTGTTATTTATTCTAATGATTCAAATACCAGTAAATTGAAAACACAAATGAGCCTTTAAATAAACTGGACAAGCACTAAACACCCTGAAAGCCAGGGCAGGTGGGTTTTTTTCATTTTGCTTCTAGGTGTTTAGTTAGGGAAAGATCATGATTTGTGACTTACTTTCATCTGAACACAGAGCTGGTGTCAGGACTAAATGAAAACTGCTTTCTTATTTTGTCTTTCTCACTGCCAGTCTGGAAAAAATATAGGATTTATGCATTGAAATGAAAACAAACATCTTTTGAAGAGAGGCTGGAACATCCCCTGTTCACTGCAAAGCCTTTGAACTTTTTGTTCTTTTTAATGCAATAAGACATCTGAACAACTTCAACACTGCGGAAGAGTTGTCTGGGTCACATGCCTACAGCTCCCACTGAAGGTAACCAAGCCTGAAAAGTGTCAGTTATTACAGAGTCAGATTTTTTTTTTTTAATAGGTAAATTAAAGCTCTAAGTGGGATGCAATTCCACTGTGAACTGAATAGAGGTGTGTGGCACAGAAATAGGCAAATGTCTAAGTTGGTTACTGGCAACTTTTAAGCAGGGTCATGCTTACAGCCACTGATCTACCTGCCTAATATTCAACTTCCAAACAAGTGCTGGCAAATTGAAAAAAAATCCAAAATGAGTTAAATTAATGACATGAGCTATGGGAAAATAATACAGCATGCAGTTCCCAAGGCTCAGTCTATTTTTTTATCCATAAAGGACTTGAGCATGACATAAACTGCATTGCTATGTCCCTCCTCTCAAAATCTATGTAAGCAAGTCAACCACAGCCTATGAATCTGTGCAATTTCTTTTTTTTTTTTAAAGGGAATATCTAGCAAAATGCATCATATGCTGAACTTTTTTTAACTATTCACAAGCAAAAAATTTTTGAAAGTGCTTATCAAATGGGTGAGACAGAAGAAAATACCTCTTCAGATAAACTGATGTCTCTAATTCCCATGCCTGCAGCACAACAGCTCCCCTGCACCTCACCATCAGCCTTTTGCCTCTCATTCATACCTTACTCTTCAAGATACAATTTTTCTCCTAACTGCTGGCAGGCAAAAGATGTCCTTTGCTGCCATCCCCTTCCACCTACTTCTCTGGTGTTAATACTGCCTAATCTAAAATCCTGCCTCCAGCAAGCCCCACTCCTGCCACTTCTCCTAAGAGCAAGCCACAAGCATATGAAACCAACCTGTCCAGGTATGAGAATATTTTGTGTGTTTAACTTAGGGAAAAAGGCTTTGAAAGCCTCCTTCCCCCACCTAAACCTTCTTCCTCTTCTGAGTGATTTACAGCAGATTCATGGAGAGCAGAAGACAGTCAAAGGGCTGTGGCTCTGTCCTGGGAGAGGGGAAGGTTTCTGAGAGGGACAGGTGTGTTCTGCATGAAGTATGATGAAACCAGACTCTTTCAAAGGAGAAACAAGTGTGTCATAAGGTAGCTCAGAGCCAACACCTCCACTCCTTTCATGCCTTGCTTCCTTCTGGTAATTAAAGGCTAGGGTGACACTGAGGACAGATTCTGAAAAACAAACTCCCTTTTGGTTTCAAGAAGGTTGAATTACATCAACTAATACAAAATGAAAAGCACCAGTTTGTTTCTCTTGAGGGAACATGTTGTTTCCAGAGGAAAATGCACCAGACATATATGTTTTGGTGCCAAAGTATAGTGCCAAAGAGGAGCTGGAAATATTGCTGCTGTAGGAAGTAACTGTATTTTGAATCATCATAGAATCAGAATGGTCTGGGTTGGAAGGAACCTTAAAGATCATCCAGTTCCACTTAGGGCAGCAGTATTTCCAAGGCACCCAGACACAGACTTTAAAGCCTTTAAGCAAGTTTTAATATTAGCATTAAGTACAAGTACTTTGGTGCGTAAAACCCGGAACCCTACTTCACACCAAAACACTTTCCTGTAATTCAAGGATAGGCATTGAGACAAATTCCATCCAACCACTGGAGAGCTCCACAGTAGAGACATGTTCTCAGTTTACTTGGCTGAATTCATTGAACTCAACACAGGGCTTACTGGTTAAGGTAGCTCTCTCCTAAAACACTGAGGAAAGAGGCAGCATAGGAGGACAAGTGCCTATTGGAATGACTGGAACACAACAAAACTGGCTTAAGTCATACTCAGTACCACTTACAGTTCTGGTTTTCTTGAGTGCAGGGTGAGAGGTAAGAAGAAACCTATAGGAAAGCAGCATTCCAAAATAGGGAAATAAGATATAGTAAGGTAGCAGTGAGAAATGTGCAGTGAGAAACTCAGAATAAATACTTCAAGCTAGGCCCTTGCAAACAGCTTCAAAACTATTCTTATTATAATAGAGATGGAGTGAAATTAAGGATTAGACACAGGTATCTTGAAAAATTCCTCACCCTTTTATTCAAGCTGTACTATTCAATCCCACCATGCAGATTTTTCTGAATGGAAATGTCACTATTTGCTACAACTTCACAGGCAGAGCTTATAAATAATCTAGGAAAATATTCGCTTTGCTGGGGAATATCACTTAGCCCCTGTTTGCAAGGCATGAGTGGGCTTTCCAGAGTACACAGCACTTGAGCTGCTTCTCTCTGAGCAAAAAATCCTCTCCCACGACACACATATAAGCACATCCACTTCCAAATTAATATTCTTACCTTATCTTTACTTTCAGAATCAGAATCCTCAAGTTTGGTCCGGATGACAAAGGGTGTAGATAACCTCAGGAGAACTCGTTCAAATGTGGCACTGATTTTAGGAGAGACTATGTCAAAGCAGTCTTGGAATTTCAGGGTTTTATGAGTGTCACATCTGAGCTGCTTCCTAAGACCTTCTCCAAGCTGGAGAACCAGCATGTTTGGATCAAACATCAGGTGAAAGGGGAAAGCTCTGCAGAAGGTGCTGATACTAATCCTCAGGTCTAAGGGGGACTGGGAAGTTCCTGGTGGAAGTGCTTTTGTGGTATTTGCATTTTCATGTTCTTTGATAAGGAAAGTCAAACAACTGCAGTTACCTGGGTTTGTCCCCTCTGAACACAACTTATCATTGGTGACCTGTTCTACTTCTACGTCCAAGCGGTAAATCTTCTTTGCTGCTGCTTTTATCATTCCTGTCATCGCAAATCCCACAATCTGATGCGGGTGAAAATAATGAAGCATGAGATTGCCTTCAGGGAGTTCTTTGCATAGGAAAGAAGGAGATTCCAGGGTGGCCTGTCTTCCAAATGAAGTTCTAATATGCTCCAGCAAAGCATCAAAGCCATTGAAGAAGTCTTGAAGGGTCCCACCTACAGCTCGAAGAACTCTTTCATTCTCGTCAAAGCAGATATTGAAGAATTCCTCCCCAAACTTTTCTTGCATTTCCTCAAACTTCAGACCTATAGGACAATAAGACACTGATATCAGCAACATAGTACTGTGTCACATTTTCCCTTTTTCCTCTATTTGCCCAGTATTTTTCCAAAACAGTGAGAGCAACAAAAAGTTGCTCTCATTTTTCCACTAGATACCTATCCACAGGTTTCTGTGGTGGTTGGGAATAACCCTACAAGCAATTTTTTTAAGTCCTCATTATTTCAGCTTGCTGTCCCAGCCAGTTATTAGTGGGCCTGTTTCCTTTTCCTCACTGGCAGCCAGTCTCCATTACAATTTCCCAGACTTTTGCATGTCACATCCAGGCCGCTGTGTGAATGCACCGAGGCATGGCTGCATCCCTTCCATTACTGACCTGGCCACAAACGAGGTTTCCACTTTACAGCCCCTCTGTTCACTCCCTCTGAAAGCATCCAGCTCTCCCCAGGTGCTTAAAGAATAAGATACTGGGACTCAAAGTCAGATGTTTGTCTTTCCATCCACAGTGTAAAGCCCTGGAGTCAGATTACACTTTTAATAGCTGGCGAAGGGGGATTGTGAGTTTTGCAAGATTTTTTCAGCCAAAATAGTTTTTTCTCATTATAGGCAGTGGGCATTGCCACAAGATACAAAGAAGTATTTAGCTCTTTTTTGTTGCCTGCAAAGGAGAGCAAAGCCTTTTTATTTTAAGCTTTTACCTACACTCACCCATCTTTAAAAAAACGCTGCCTCTTAAGGGCAGTCTACACAGCTAGTAGATGGGACAGCGCTGTGATATCTCACAATGTCACTTCAAGGTTCTATCACATAGGTTCAAAAGGTTTTGATTTACAGAAGTGATAAGGCTGGCACTGCTGAAGGGATCAAAAAATACCAGTAATGGAAATTTGTATCAAATCCTGTTCCAGTTTGTTATTTATAGTTTTAAGGATAACCTATAAAAAATATTTTTGAGATGGTTACTAAGCATTTTCTTCTGTCTTATTTCAAGGAAGATACACTCTATTAAGTTTCAACTCTAAGATAATATAATCCCTATATCATAATAGAGTCACAAAATTAATCAGGTGTTTGTATTGTTTTAAGATGTAACAGAATGAAAAGAAGTATATATCAGCAGTCCGTGAATTACAAATATCCAGAGTTTTCAAAGGAAATTAATATGCGAATTAACAACATCGTTTCTTCACTACATTGAAATCATACAGAATTACATGTCAGTCAACTAGTCAAACACGTTTAAAATTTCTCTTGAATTTGAACAGAAATGAAGGGCAGTTATTTCTGTCTTGAGACCACAACCGGCCCTTTATTTTTATGTGTATTCAGCATGCTTTATAACATTGGTAATATCCCAGCAGATCACTGAATTTCTCATTGTTTAGACTACTTCCAGGTTTTCAATTTGGGAAGAACAGAGTGGTTAGTGACTTTTATATCTGAGTATAACAGGGGACAGAAGTCATGTTGTTTGCAGATAATAACCTTTAATAATCTCAAGGCAGTATCTGAACTGCCTATGTACACAGGCATAGTTAACATAATCAATATTCACAAGAGATTTTAGTGTTCCCCAGCTTTACAGTCTGCAATGACATATGATTAATAGCAAATTAAAATGCACAAAATTACATATATAAATATGACAAAATAAGAACATGACAAAGCATACTTTATAAAAGAAGTAATAGCAATAATTTGGGAAAGTTCATTCAAATGCCATTAGTCATAAAGAAATTTGGTCACTAAACTAGGTTATTACAAAAATATTCCCAGGATCTTTTATGACCACAGATGGTCAGCTCTGCAGCTAAGCCAAAAGAAAGTACCTCTGGTACACAATGCCCCCTAATATCCTGACTCAGAAGACTGTGTGCCAATTCCTGACTCATTACCATTACGTCTGCATAACATGGTATTGTAATATCTAACCAAAAAATGCTCACTATAACCCAGAAAGAATTAAATTCTAAGCCACACCAATAATGTCATAACCAGATAGTAATAGCAAATAGCTAAGAAATCATCATATTCATATGTATACACAAACAGATATTCATACTTTTAAATCTCACAGTTCTGTATAGTGAATCATGAGCAACTTCAGAAGTCTGTGTATAAAAGTGAGCAGTCTAACAGGGGCACCCAAGGCTGGGGATTGCAGAGGGGAACAGAGCAGCATCAGAAACCCCTGGGCTATTCATACAAATGGCCAAATACAGCCCACAAAGTCCCCCAAAAGACAGCACAGGTGAACTGCCTTTCAAGTGTATTATACAAATAGAGTGGAGCAGCTGCCTGGCGCCACTGCCTGCAAATGAGGTTTGGTTTGCAGCACTGATTGCTCCAGGACTCTGTGCTATGAGTGCAAGCCTCACCTCATTATCATCACTGGGAGCTCTATCTCAGTGTTTGGCCTGAGGTTTTGCTGACTGTCTTAGACTGGCCTTGTTGTCCACCCTGGAGAACTGGCTGTTGAGTCTGGATGCAGCATACTGACCCCAAGCAACATGAATTATACCATGTTATTCAGGTAAATGACCTGGCTCGAGGCTGTGCCACTACTTTTAAAAACATTTGAGCTCTGAATTGAGTTACACGCAGCACCAGCAGAAAATCAGATTGGCTAGAAAAATGGATATGACCAAATTCAACCAAACTGCTGGTCTATGTTAGTAATGAATTCTCTCTACAACAGCAAACAGTATGATATACTAAGAAAATTAAACTAAGTCAAGCAGTCTTCAAAACCAAAAATCATAATGTTCCCATCAAGGAAGTTTCGTCCTTAGGCTTATCAACAAAACATTAATTTTTGCATGAAGCATCATGATTATCTTTGAATTAAAAATATGTATTTAATAAATTCCCATTACACAAACACAAACAGACTGAATTTTTCTGTATTTCTCTGCAAAGCTATTGGCTTCTATGATGTCTTTGTATAAAGTTGCACAAAACATTCGATATGTATTTTTACTGAATTATTCCTGCTTCTCTTATTGAAATAAATGATGAACAGATGCTCACCTAGCACTAATTCTGTATATACTTCAGTATAACCTTTTCACTTGCTACCATATAAATTACCATAATCTTTTGCATATCTTCTGTGGATTTTCTCCCTACCCATATTTATTTCTATACATAGCTGTTGTGGCTTAAGCCCATCTGGCAAGTAAACACCACACAGCCACTTGCTCAGCCCCCCACCCCATTGGAATGGGGAGAAGAAACAAAACTTGTAGGTTGAGATAAGAACAGTTTAATAATTGAAACAAAAGGAAAATACAATAATAATAATAATAATAATAGTAATAATAATAATAATAATAATAATAATAATAGTAAATGGTAATAATGACGATAAAAGAAAAAAAAAATAAAAAGCCACACAGTAAGACAAGTGATGCCCAATGCAATTGCCCACCACCAGTGCCAGTCCCTGTCCTCATCCAGGTCACTAGGTTTATACACTGGGCATGACATTCTAATGGTGTGGAATGTCCCTTTGGCCAGTTTGGGTCTCAGCTGTGCTCTCTCCCAGCTTTCTTGTGCCCCTCCTCATTGGCAGAGCATGAGACACAAAAAACGTCCTTGGCTTAGGATAAACACTACTTAGCAACAACCAAAACATCAGTAGTTATCAACATCATTCTCATACTGTATCCAAAACACAGCAGAGTACCAGCTACTGAGGAGAAATTAACTCTATCCCAGATAAATCCAGGACAATAGCAGACTTGGAGATAGTTTTATTACATGTAGGAAAACCTTCATACTAAAAAAAAAGAATCCCAGAACTCATTGTCTCTATAGTGCATACTTTATTACATTTGGAGACTTCACGGGCTAGTTGTTATCTTTAAATATTACAGTCGGTATGATTTCCAGTTTCAACATATATGGTACTTCCTATTTTTTTCTTTTATGCTGAGAAAAGACAAACAAAATCAAAATAATCTTCTCATAACCTTCAGATTATGCATCTACATAAAAAGTCCAATCTTTTCAAACTCATCTCACATTCAGTTGTTGAACAATTGTTCAACTGTTTTTTTGTTTGATTTTGCAGTGGCATGATTCAAATTGAGTATATGAGTCAACTTCTGTTCATCAAAACTGACAATTTGCTATTCCATTCTGAAAAGTCAGCATCTCCATTTTCTTTTTTTCACTGTGGACCTCTAAGCAAAATTTTCATTCAGCTTCCCAGGAAAGAAGAAATATATTTGATATCTGTATGAGAGCCCGGCACTTCCATAATGCAGGGGCCACTGCACTCCCTCACCACCTCATGTATGACCCCAACACGGCTTCCTAATGAGCACTGGCTTGCAATTAATACGGAGGGAAAGGTCATCCTTGGTTTCACCAGGACACTCCACTAAATGGTAGCAATACAAAATAAACCAAAAATCATCCCAACACTCTCTGCTGCTCCCCAACTGAAGTAACTCATTATTTTGAGCTTCTGCTCTTTACAAACCTTCTACTAATATAGTGAATGAAGTCCCAAAAGTTCATTAGTTCTCAATTTGTTTTCCTCCTGGACTGTGTTCCTACTACTTAATCTATGTCAGGAGGATGAATCATGTCTTAACTTTAACAGTTTTTTCTTAGTAGTTTCTTTTTGTTGATTTTCCTTACAATGTCACTTTTATTCTACTCCACATTGGAGAGAAATTAAATGTGCACATTGGAAACTGAGGCAAAGCAACCACAGAATGAAAATATTGCTACAGACCTCCAGTAAAACGCACTTTTGGATCTGTGAAAAATTATTATTCTTTGAAAATGTGTCTCAAAGACATTAAGAGAAGGGATCCTATATTTGCTAGCCAGATCCAAAATTACCAAATTCTTTAAGCACAGGTTCAAAGTACAAATTAAGTATTTCAGTGAACTGGAGCAGAAATAGATGACTTCATCCTCTTCATCCTGTAATAACATGCTAGCAAAAGGTCTTCACTTTCTCTTCAGCAGTTAATGTAAACTGAAAACACACTACAAAATGTCAAGGAATTAATACAATATTTTGTACATAACAGAGGGGAGAAATTAGGTAAGAATCTGTTCCCATAAAGAAAATCATAAATCATAGGCTCTTGAGAAACAATCAGAAGATTAAAAAATGTGATGTTGATAAAAAGATCAATGTAATCCATTAGCTAGTACAGCATGTAGAAGCAGTTACAAGCCATTCCGTTTTTCCTAAAAGTAATGAAGACAATGGCTGCAGAGTGGCCAGCATCTGACTCATTTGGCATTGAAAAATACCTTTTTTTTGAGATACCATCCAGAATCTGTAAATACCAAACCTTAAGGGGCTGGAACAATTAAATATGCAATTCCAGACCTCATACTGTGAACAGAAGCAGAATTTGCCACCTTCAGTTATAGCAAATATCTCTTAAATGTTTTTGGATTATCAAATTTTTGGCATCAGTATCATCTTTTCCTTAAACAGACCTGTGGACAGAAAGACAGGTGGCAGTTCAGAATTCCAAAGAATGATTTCAGATGGTAGGGAAAGCAACATTTAGTCTCTGAATAAAAAAGGGGTTTTTTGTGTACAGACTGATGCTGAAGTTACATTAGATTAATCATTTGGCTTCTAAGTGAGCCTAGTACCCAGTATCTAATTACTGTATAAATGACTTCGAGTTTACTTCATTATGATTGTGAATTTCGATCATCCTGGGAATCCAGATAGCATTTTTTATATTACCTTTTAGTGGTTTTTATATAAACACAGTAACATCATTTTATGCCTTTACATATGGTTGTGACACAATCACATAATCTATACAACACTTCTCTTACAGTGCAGGGCCTGCATATCTTTCAAGATTTCACAGAATATAAATGAGAACTATTGTTAAAAAGAATTCCTGACACTTGTTCACCTGTAATATTTCTTTTATCCACTTTTAATGAGGTGGTTTCTTTCCTTGCCCTCTGACCAGTGACAGAAATATCATTGTAATTACTGCCTCTTGGTGAGGAGCTGATCACCAGTTCTCAACATAAATACAAAAGATTCTGCTCAAAACTGTTGACACTGGAAGCTCACATGAGATATTAAGAACAGGCAGCAGAAGGGGTTTTTGCCCCCATATAGTGCTCTCAGTAGCAGCCAATTCTGCAAGCAAAGCCAACCTATGTGAAGCAAGACTATCATGACTTTATGTCCCCCGTCACAACCTGGGAAGCTCACTTCTTATATTTGCACAGGGCTTATGAAATGAAAACTGCAGTCATTAGATTGGTAGTTCCTAAAAACTAGGCAGACCAGGTTTGTTTCATGCTAACTCTAGAGATTAAACAGTAATAAGGAATTTTTTTTTTCATTTGCTTTTTTTTCATTTAAATAAATATACGTCTTTAAATTAACGTAGGGAGCAGAACTGCATTTCCTGGAACAAATAAAATTGCAACGAAATCTAAAAACTCTTCCCACAAAATGCAAAATCATCTCTCATAACTCCTCACATATATAAAGGGCTCAACTCATCTGACTAAATACAGAAATCCAATGCTCCTTGAGTCTTCATAAGGCACCCAAGACATCTGCAGAGAACCAACATAGAGTTGCTGTATCTGCCAAGATGAGGGACCTAAGGGAGACCTACGCATTTCTGAAGGTTTGACAGAGGCCACAAGACACCTCACAGCACTTCAGATAATGACAAACACCTACATTAGCCAATGAATCATGGCCAGAATATGCTCTTTATAAATAGACTTCTACAAGATGCTATTGTACATCATAATTTCAAACCCCTCATTATCTGCTGGTAGTTCATCTGCTTTCTAACAATAAATAGCTCTGATTTGAGAAGAGTGGGATGTCTAAGGCCATTTGGTATAAACATTTGTCCTTTTCTAATTGAGATGTACTCATCTCAGTTTTGAAATCACATGAATTACGTGCTTTTTTGTTTAGATTACTTTTGTGTTGCCAGTGCACTGTAACATCTGCTAAAAGACAGGAGCCCTGTGTGCATAGCTCAGACCCTCTAGCATAAAGTATTATTAGAATCTGTTCGTATTGCCAGTCCCCTGGGCTGTGTAACATTTCCTTTTATGCCATTTGTAAACCAATAACTTTAATTATAAATCAGGCCATGTATCCTAAATTAGTTGCATCCTAATGACTAGCCGTAGTTCTTAGTGCAAAGGGAAGTGATAGATATTTATACACTTTCAATATCTAAGTGTTTACACTTCTCAGACACCTCCCAAGCAGTCAGTCTAGCAAACTTTTGTTCACCTTTTCCAAACACTACACCTGGTCTAATCTCATGATAGGCTAAGATCTGTTCTGGCACCTCCTTTTCAATTATTTTCTGCCTCTTCAAATATAGTATTAGTTTTAGTATTAGTATATCTCAGCAGTTATTTAATAGTTACGAGAATAATTCCAAATTTATTCCTCTTTAACAACAGAGTATCATAAAAGCATAGAATATTCTGAGTTGGAAGACACCTACAAGGATCATCAAAATCCAACTCCTGGCCCTGCACAGGACATCCCCAAGAATCACAGCATGTACCTGCTCACAGGACATCCCCAAGAATCACAGCATGTACATTGTCCAAGCACTTCTTGAATTCTGTCAGGTTTGGTGCTGCGACCATTTCCCAAGTGCTAAGCAGTGGAGCAATAAAAATTGAACAGCCTTCACCTCAGTGAAGCTCTCAGCCACCCTCTGGGTGAATAACATTTTCCTAACATCCAGCCTAAACATGCCCTGACACAGCATCATGCTGTTGCCTCATATAAGAGCTAAGATTTTCTTAGTTTCATAAAGGAAACACAGATCTTTAACTTTGACAAATGTACAGAGAACAAATGACTTTTACAGAATTATGCCCCTTGTACTAAATGAAGGATCAGCCCTGCAAGATATATTTAGACATGAAGTGATTTGCCCTATATAAAGCAGCCTGCAGCACATGTTCTCTTTGGTAGTGACAAGCAAATGTCACCCAGAGCAAGAACTCTCTAAAACCTTACACTAACAATGGATTCCACCTCCTCCTCGGTGTCATGGGGAAGCTGAATCCAGAAACACAATTTATCTCCCTGACAGGACAGGGCTCTGGGCCAGGATTCCATACAACTCATCACCAGGGTATTAGGGAATCCCTAGGGAATTGCCACTGCGCCATATCATCCTCCAAACAGAAGATGCCCAGGTAGACAGGCAGACAAGCAAATTCCTCACACCACTCTCTGAAGCAAAATCAAAAGAAAGAGCATTATTATTCCCTAAATTACAAATGCCTGATAGGAAAAATTCTTGGAATACACTTGAGTCCGCAGAGCTGACTTAGCCACTGACATGTACTGTGCATTTTTTAAGGAAAATTAAGTAATTGAAGCAAAATTTCAGGAGCCAAATTTTGAGACAAAAATAATTCTGTTGTATAAATTATCTGCTTGAATTTTTAAAAAATGCAGAACTTTTTTCTGTACCTTAAGCAATGAAAATTCAGATAGGTAAAATTACCTCTCCAGGCCTTTCTGCTGAAACCATGATCTGATACAAGTGTATTTGTAACTTCAGACTGTGTGACCAAGTGTTATTTATTCAGTGTATTTAACCTGGTGCTGCAGTACCTGCAATTTAGGTATTGCAGTCTAAAATACACAAATGGGCTTTCAAAGACAACATTTCTTCCATGTTGTTACAGACTGGGTATGAACAATAACTGCTGCTTTGCAGATTTTGCACAACAGCTCTTTTTGTATGACTTTACAATTTAGGTTACTTTTCATTAGTTTTACTATCAAAGTAAGAACAGATTACACAGCTCCTCAGCAAGGTGCAAAGAGGCTCCAAATAAAATACCAATGCCATTTAAAAGAGAGGTCACTGCCTTAGTGAAGCTCCTTTTCTTTTTTTTCCCCTGTGAAGGACTGAAGAGTGAAAAACAGTTCATGCTCACAAAGGCTACAGTAATTGTTTGCAGTGTCTGAAAAGAGTGTTTGGAGGAGGTGAGGTGAAGGTTGTACATTTTTTATCTGACTCGTGCGTTTGGGATGTGAGAAATATCACGTGATATATTGGAAGTATTGAATGGGGTTCAAAACGAAAATCGGGCATTTCTCTACTGCTTTGTAAAGCTCAGTAGTACAGACCTTCTTTGAATATCTGCCAAAAAAATAAACAGGGGATAGGTCACAAAGGCTTTATGTCCCAGAATAAATTCCTTACAATAGCAGTTACAAAACAACAAAAGAAGTTTTCATCTGTAATTTGCTCTTGCCAAAGTTTTAATTTGCAGCTACATGAAGGGCTTCTGATTTATTCTGGCAGCATTTAAATAAAAATGCACTCTCTAATCTTACTTGAAATCAAATTATTTTAAATCATGAGGACAAAAGCAGTCCCAAACGAGATTTGCTGTCATTACTCAAAATGCTGAATGTACAAAGGATATGAAAATGTCTTTACTTCAAGAAGGTTGAAATCTGAATAGCATTGACATATGGTTTAAAGGATTAAAAAAAATCCTGTTATCTCCATTATACAGATGGGAAATTGAGGCACAGAAAGAATAAAAACTTGCCCAAGGTCAAATAAGAAATCTCTTCAGATACAACTTTTCTCTCTAACATACCTCAATATAAGCTTATAGTCACCTAAGAAAGAAATGTGTAGTAATGTGGTAGTAATCCACATAACATACTTCATCATGAACATCTTTCTCTTATCATTATTTCTAAAATCGGTTCAAACCAACACTGTCAATCTCTTCTGAACACAGTGGAGTACTTGGCAGTGCTGCATTAACAATTGAACTTTATGATCTTAAAGATCTTTTTCAACCTAAAGGATTCTCTGTTTCTATATGCTTTTGAAGGACGCTGTAAAAGTATGCATGCACCAATTAATGAAAGCAGACTCCTTCATGAAGCTGTCTGGATTACTTTGAAAGGATCTAAAGTTAAATGATATACTCCAGCCTCAGAAGCTGTCATTGCAGAGGAAAATTGTGTGATTGATCTGGTACCATATATGGTTTACAGCATGTGAACATGATGGACGTGGGTTTCTTTAATTACAGTGGTTTAAAGCAGGGAGACTTCTCCTGATGTCTCGTATTGTCTACTGATGCCTGTTGATTACTTTTAGCCAAGCAACTCAGCAAAGAAACAAGGAGAATCAGGTCCTTGCGCTGCAGGAAGATGGTGACACACTTCAGTGCTGACTTGACAAGAGGAAAATTGCAGCATTCATACATGATAAATCACATGCATCGAGCTGAGTGAACAGCTTGCAGTCAGCACTTCCCTGTGAGCAGTGTAAGCACCAGGACTACGGTGTGAAGCATCTGCTCCCAGTCTTCCAAGCTTACCAATGATCTCAGCTTTTGCACTCTTCTGATGAATAAGGAATGCCAAATTACTTTTTCAGGGGTGGTTAGAAGATTGGAAGAGGTGAATCATGTTGGCAGTATCTAAGGTCAAAGAGCAGGAAGGTGCTTCCAAGCATCTCTAAGGAAACATTTTCTTTCAGCTCCAGACAGCAAGTGCCTCTTACTGCTCATACAAATAAACTGAGCCAGACTGGTTCACCAGTTTCTCTAGCCTTCATCACAGTCAGAATCATGCTTGCCTCCTGCCTCAGCAAAGCCAGTTGCTCTAGGTACACACCCCAGTGGTTACAGACCTCTGTCACAGAGGCAGCTCTTACCAGTCCTTATTGAACAAGAGAAATGACTGCATATGTGAGAATTAATTACACAGCCTCCATTAATTATTTACCCTTTGTGATAGGAGCTACAATTAAAATAAATAAGCTGGGTTTACTGCTCATTCCCAGTAGGAAATTCTTATCCCAGATAGGGAGAAGGATTGCTTTTAAATTTTCTCAGGGTTTTGCTCATAGTGAAGGGGGTTTTTTGCTAAGAACTCTTTCTTTAAGAGGCGAACATGTCCAAGAAAAAGTCTCTGCAACCTAATTTTCAACAAAGCCCACTTTAATAGTTCCCCAAGATAGTAATGCTTAGATGTTATCCCTATACTTTCGTCCCAGTCTGCCCCTAATAAACATGCATTGTGAGGATCCACTGAAGAAGTAGGTTGCACATTACTTGGCCATGCTGAGGTACTAGGACTAATATATTGCTTTAAAAGCACTATGAAGGTGAAAAATTATTCATAACTGTTTCATATAACGCATACTTTGTGTCATGGTGAAACAAGTACTGGATGTCTAGTCTGGCTTTTTACAATATTAATATGCACCTGATAACATGAAAAGTCTCTGCTTTGTATGAGTCCTGCTTTATCACTCATAGCACTTCTTTTAGAGAGCTAGCATGCAAATATTTTGAAATTTAAAAAAAGTTAACTAACACTGGACACATTTAGAATTTGATTTGTTCTAAATTCTCTCCATGACCACACATGTAAAATACAAAATGCCACCTCTTTCTAGCAGCAGTTAAAGGCAAGCAGAATATCCCTGACAGCACCTAGCATTTTACAGAATAAGGCACTGGATAGCAAAAAAAAAAGCATTTTGAATGTCAGTGAAACACAGTCATCTCTAAACTAGATCGTGTTTGCTGTTTCCCAGAGCACACCAAGCCTGTTTAACAGTTAGATACACAATGCATATCCTCCAAAAGTGTTTTAAGGCAGCAGGATACAATGCTAAAGACCAGAACATGAGCAGACTATCACCTCACCATATTCCCCTGACACAGAAAGTTCAAACTTATCTTCAGTTATTGTACACAGTCAGATTTCACTGTTGTGCATCTTGCCAAAGAAAATCTAAGTTTCCAGAATGTTTCATGTCTCAGGTACACCCTGCTGTTGTTTCTCAGGCCCTCTATCCACCAGGCCCACAGATGATAAAAGTGTCTGTTGTTCTGCAGAACTCCTATAAACACACCAGAGATAACCCCAAGGCCTGCACAGAGGCAAATCCACTTGCCAAAAGCCTTTGAAACTTCTCAAATCACTGGGTATTGTAAAATATTGCCTCCACTGACAATCAATTCTGGATTCTCTAAAAGGCTCAAAATGTATGTAGATAAGGAGACAAATGTAGTAACAGTGCACTGGTATGTTGATGCCTATATCCTAAATTTCTGTGGTTGAAGCAAAAATTTCTGGTTTCATTGTTGGCATTAGGATGGTCAGTAAACTTTCCTTCCAATTAAGGGAAACAAATTCCCTTGAAAAAACACATACCAAGCACATTAGCTGTACACTGGAGAATTCCTGAGACATCTTCAGTTTCTTCATTGCCAGAGCAGTCTGTATAGGAGCATCTGTTTGATATATTGTGAAAATTCTTCTCTGCATCTCTGTAACTACAGAGAAAAAAAAGACGTTATAACAACACCTTCTACAAATGCAAAGTCAACAAATGTCTTTCAGAAGTGGTGGCAAAGGATTAACATCTCACCATGATGGGCAATTTCAAGTTTCAGCTGGACAGAGTGCTGAGCCATCTTGTCTAGACTATTCTGTCAAGAAAGGTTGGACTAGATGAGCTTTGAGGTCCCTTTCCAACCTGATATTCTATGACTAAAAAAGATTTGCTACTCTCTTTTTATAAGACACATTACAGTTCATTAAGCAATCGCCATCTGATAGGACTGTACAGAAACAGGACTGAACAGCAGTTTACCATTTACATCCAGATTATGTATTGCTATTCCAAAGCATCTTTAAGAATTTGAGAGAAAAAATTAAAAGTTAAATTAAAAGCTTATCATGTAAGGCTGTGAATTGGAAAGCACAGAGCAAAACATTACCATGCACCTTTTGCTACCTCACATTAACACTTACCCAATAACTTGATGCTCAAAATATTGCAGTGTCTTTTGAAGAGTCTGCCGAATGGTCTGAGGCTATGGAAGAATAATTTTAAAAATTGTGAGATTAGGGAATTGTAGCACAGTTCAATTAACAGATCTTTTCACGCACTATTTTTCTCCAGTTTTACTCCTCTTTATCTTCTACCTACCATATGCCCATCGCAACAACAGATATGAAATATTATTATTCATTCCTTGTATCTTACCTCACCATTTAAATAAGAATTTTACAACGTGGCATAATTATTACTGCTTATAAGGCTATTTGCACATAGCAAAGGAGCCACTTCACTCTCAAAAACAGCTCTCAAAAACTATCACCCACCAACTATCTCACTAAATTAAAATAATTAATTTGAAATAGTCTGCAAGAAAATGCCATTATTTTGTGATGAAAGTATCACCAGGAAAAGGCATTGAGTTTTTAAACTCTATATGCTCCCTAGAGCATTTTCTAATAAAGAATATCATAAAGATGCAATTTATTTTGGCTTCTTTTCCTGACAAGCTATAACTCTTCAGTCATCTTTCAGATTACCAGGAAAGTCAAGTTCATCAAAAGAAAATCATGACATGCTTCAAGCATTTCTATGCTATTTCACTTTAATAGGTGTTCATCAAATTACATATGTGCATAATTGTCTTTTTTTGCATTATTACCACTACTACAGTGGTCACCAAAATACTTGTGTATATAAATGTTTATTTTCTTACTATTACTGCTGCTGAGGCTATTATTATTTTGAATGAATTCATGAGAGATCTTTGGGCAAATAAAGGACATGTGATATCCATGTAATTTTCTCTCTTGAATTTTCCAAGTTACTTATGGCAAAATGTTATTCCTCAAAAATTACTAGTTTGTATCAAATCTGAGGTTCTTCACCTGTCTATTTTGACCTGGTGCCAGAAGTCAGAGAGAGATCTCACAAATGAGATTTAAAAGCTTTTCTTCTGTATCAAAAGCACACATGGACATTTTGATCAGACTCACAACAACACACACTGAAATTTTAGACATGTTTGGTCTTTTCCTGCCTTTTAGAGTAGACATGTAATTATTTTAGAAAGTAATAGTCAAAATGCTCCTTAATTAGAAGAATTTCATTCTAAAACCACAATCACCTTTGAAAGTGTCAAATTTTGCTTACCAACCTACAGATTCAGCAGTTCAAGAGCTGAGCTTCCTGCCTTGCTCAAACTCTTGCTCAGGAGTTTTCAGAAGGAGTCATCTGTCCTGATGACAGCAGGAAGTAAAAACTCTATACTAGGCTACACTAGGTTTGTACAACTGCAAGAAACTTATTTTCTAATACCAAACAATAAGAAATTGTCTACACTTCTGAATTAGAAAATTAATTTAATTAAATTAAATTGTAAAAAAATTAAAATTGAAATGCATGCATTCAACAAGAGCATAAGAGGGCTTTAAGGAAAGATGGAGACAAACTCTGGCAGGGCCTGTTGCAGTAAGACAAGGGCAATGGTTTAAAACTAGAAGAGGATAGAATTAGACTAGATATAAGAAAGAAGATTTTTATAGCAACAGTGGTGAAACATTGGAAGAGAAGTGGTAGGTGACCCATTCCTGGTAACATTTAGGTTGGATGGGGCTCTCTCTGGGCAACCTGATGTAGCTGAAAATGTCCCTGCTCAGTCCAGGGAGGCTGGACCCGAGGACCTCTAAAGATCCCTTCCGACCCAAACTATTCTGTGACCCTATGAACAAAAAAAAAAGCTCAGCACAGATGCAAACCTTGGAAGAGGTTTTTCTTGTTAACTCTGTATCAGATAATCGCTTTCCTTCTCTGCAGGAGCTAAGTTACTTGTGCCAAAAGGCTTTAAAAGTTTTGTGTTCTCTTGTAAAGCACAATGGAAGCACCGTAGGAGTGAAACCATCACATATCCAAAAAAAATCTCCTTCTCAGTGGTACAGCAGGTGTTGAAGTCCTTAGGCCTAATGGGCTGCAAATATATTTAATGGCATGTTCTCACAGAGACTCAGAAGCTTTCCTGTGCTCAGCAGGCAGAAAAATCCACTCTTTACATACAGAAGAGATGCATTTTCTCACACCAGCAACAAAGCAAAGCAGAATAGCTTTAAGCAAAGACGTGAGAGCTGCCACTTTCCATCTCCATACAGCATTTCCCTCAGCCCCACTCCCTGCACACAGAACATCAGTACTCCACCAGCAACTCCGACTGAAATTGGGAATAATAGAAATGTTTGACTGCTAAACTAAAATCTCCATTCTGGTTATCCCAAAGTGCTTTAACAGCAAGCACATGGCATGCAGCAATGCTTGAATCATAGCAGAGAGGAAGAAAAACAGCTTTTTGTCTTCTCAAGAAGTTTTGCAACTTAAAACACCTAAGCAATCATCCACAGATTGTCTGTCCTTCGCATGCCTGGCACACATACTGCACTCCTAAACCAGGGAAAAATCATTCTGACTCCCTCAAGATTTGACAATACAAGCAATCTCCTAGTCCTGAACCTATTTTATTGGTAAACATCCCTTCTCCTGCAGTGCTGAATGAAAAAAAAAAAAATCCCATGTGAACTTTCTGTCCTGAAAGCCAAATCAGTTACCTAGCTGTTGTCAGACAATTCTAAACAACCCCACGAACTCACACAACTCTTATCGAATCTTAGAACCTAAGTACAGACAAAAATAAGATTTACTATTAAAACACGGGTCATAAACAGAGCTCGATATAATGTCTCAGAGCCAGAATGAAAACTGATCCAAGGAGTCACAAAGTCTTTCTTCATCTCTGACAGGAATTATTATGGCATGTTGCTGTGCATCGTTGAAGAGTCACTATGCTCACCTTCTCAGTTTGCTGTATTTCATCACTGGTGAGTGTCATTTTGCTACAAATGTAATTCTGTAACCAGGGCCATGTCTAAACAAAACAGTGAGAAGAGATATGGCACCTATTTACAGCTGCCTACAAGGGCAGTTTGGTGCTCTGCTTCTTCCACTATCGGTGATGCATTGCCCATGAGACAGAGAATGAGCACGAAAACATTTCCACCTCTTTTCTGTATCCAGTAACCAGATTGGATGGAGGCAAAATAGCTAAACCTTCTTCTAGCAGCATGGCTCATGTGACCTCTCCCAGAAGCAAACTTCTACCACTCAAGAAGGTAAAAGACAACCTTTAACCATGCACCTCCTCCACTGCAATGCCATTTAGGTGCTCAGTGCCACTTATTTACTGAAAAGATTGTAAAGCTTCATGGCTACTTAAAATTAAGGGATTTAATGTCAATGTAAGCCCGTGACTATTACCTAAACAATTAAATGTCAGCAATTCCTTTTGATGATGATGATTGACCAATATTTATATGCATCACAATAGGAGTAGTCAAGTCTATTCCTGTGCCTAAGGACAAATCAAACTAAAAACAATTATTTTTATTCCTAACTGTAAATTAATCCAAGGATGGCTATACCAGATCACTTCCAAGCTCCATATGGAATGATGATATATAAGGTATAAGGGAACACTGGAGATACTCAGACTGATCTCTTGCATGGCAAAGAATAGAGGACTTCCCTAAAATAAGTGAATTCAGACATCAGGCCATGGCTAACCCTAATGTGTCAGAATAATTCATAAAAAATGACTGAATCAATGAGTCATATAGGTTTGAAAGAACCTCTGGAGGTCTTCTAGACCAACATCCTACTCAATTTGAGTTAAATCTGGTTGCTCAGGTCATTCTTCAAACAAGTTTTAAGTGTCTCCAAGGATGACAACCTCTCTGGGAAACCTGTGCCAGCATCTGAACACTCTCATGACATCTCATTTCTTTCCATAATTCTGATTTTAAACTCCCATCTTTCAGCTTTTTTGCTTCTCATCCTTCTTCCACTCTGTACCCCCATGGAAAGCCTGGCTCCATCTTCCCTACACACCCTGCTCAGTTTAGCTGTAGACTGTATCTTTCTGCTCACCTTTTCTTCAGAGAATGAAAGAAATAAGCATCCTTCCCCAACAATCATAATTTAAAGCCCCCTTCACAAGTTTGTGCAGCCAATTAGGGACGACCTCAGCTCACTTTGTCAGATTCTTGCTCAGCAACAAGTCCTTGCTCCTCAGAGCACACACCATGTCCACGGAGATCGCAGCCCTGCCAGCAACACCACCGACACAGCTACAGGCTGCCTGCACCAACCAGATGTGCCCGCACCAACCAGATGTGCCCGCACCAACCAGATGTGCCTGCACCAACCAGATGTGCCCGCACCAACCAGATGTGCCTGCACCAACCAGATGTGCCTGCACCAAGCAGAGCGTTCCCCCCTCCACCAGCAGGACTGAGGAGACCCCAGCTGGGACCCACACCCTTCACTTGCACTCAGAGCTGCACAGTCACTCCTGACACTCCCAAGGTCTCCCCTGGCTGCATCACAGGTGACAGTCTGTGACAAAACCACAATCCAGGAGACAAACAAGCTTCAGCAGCCTCCTTGCACCGCTGGCGTGCGAGCTCTTGGCAAGCACGGCAGGCTGGCACGTGGGGGCTTCTGTCTCCTCAGGAGAGAGCTTCTGATACCTACCAACCTCCTCTTCTGGAACCTTCCAACAGCTGAGGCTCTGCTGGATCTGCTGCCCCATCCAAAGGGAGGCAGATCATCTCTCCCACTTCTTCACAGGGCATTTTACCTTCTCTGTACCTACTGAGTCACAGGTGGAACAGGGGCCTTAGTTATGCTGTCAGCAGTAACCAACCTCCAGCCTTCTCCATCTTGAAAGTTTCCACCCTTGACTCTCAAAGCTTATCTCTATTTTTCTCTCCTTCCTTTTGCCATGGAGCTCAGGTTCTTGGCTCTGCAGGGCCCGTGGAAATACCTGTCCATCCTCTCTAATGTGTACAGCCTGCTCACTACCTACAACAGCTCTTCCCCTTGGTACCTCACTGCTCTGTGACCAGTGCCCGGCTTTTGGCACACCTGGCAGCAATCCCGGCATGGCAGCCCTGCCACGACAGCCACTGTCACTCTGCCAGCCACCACTGTTTACAAGACGCACTCCTAGAGAAATGTGCCCTTCCTGCTAGGTCTCATCCTGCTCTCCAGCAGTGCAAAACTGGTTCAAGTCCTGAAGTCAGAGGAGTAATAGTTCCTCAAAAACTCCTTTTATGACTAACTGGAGAAAATCTTTATGAAGGCATTTGTCTAAATGAACTAGAAATATTCATGGTTTTTAAACTCAGACAACTTCTTTGGAAAAAGGATTTTAGTTTCAACTGTGGGGCTTCTTTCTTTTTCTAAGTTTAGTGTTCTCTTCTTGCAGCTTCATTGCCTTGGTTTTCAAGGCAAAGGGGAAAGAACTTCCACTTTAACTGCATCCCTTCTTACAAATGTCTTTCCTAAGGCAATCAAACAAATTTTCCAATCTTCTCAGAGGACAGAGATTTTAGCCTATTCTCTACCCATTTTCTGTTGCCTCTGAAATGTCTTTCATTAGACTGCAACACCTTTGGAAATAAACAGTAGGGCTCATCTGCCCAACTGCAGGCTCCCTCAGATTCATTTAATCCTCTGGTTGGCATCTAATATGTGCCTGAGGACTCAGTCTTTATAAACACCCATTTCTTTCTTTTGTCTAGAAGAGACATTGATTGATTGCTATAGACTTTGACATCTTAAAATGCTTAAGTAAGGACAGACAAACCGCACACTGAGGTGACAGAACAGCACACAGTATCCCAGATGACTCAGTCTAAATTTACATAAATGCAGTTTCAAATTCTCCATGCCTTTTCTTTTGCATCCTAAGATACCTAGATGGAATCAGGGAAGAAAGGGGCTGTATAGAAAGCTGCCAAGAGAGCAGCCAGGTACACAGACAGTTCCTCCTTAACCCTAACAAAGATTTTTCCTTGGAAAAGCTAAGTGGCTCCTAGCTGAGCTTCAGAAGGGCTCCAGCAGTCATGCTGCTGAAAACTTGAGTGCTTAAAATTTTAGACGTGGAAGTTGTGACACTGAAGAGCATAACAGGCTCTGCTAGAAACCACTTTGCTGCTATCAGAATGTCTTCAAGAATGTCCACTCAGGGGTCAGGGGGCTCCCCTGCACTGTTGTGCCCTGGGGAGTTGGGAAGTCCTTCCCAGAGGCATGCAGGGGAGCCCATGGACCTCAGCCAAATCAGCACTGTTACACTGAAAAGTTTTAAATGCTTCAAATTGCAAGTGTTCCGTCACAAACTCAGCAGATGTGTATGATTTTAATTGCCAGATTCACTGCTGGTGATCATTCATTAATGAAAAACATTTCCTTTTTCATATTTCAAAACCAATTTTAGTCAAGTCTTTGTGCTTAGGTGATTGCAGATCTCTAAGCACACATGAGCAGGTGTGCATCTGGCCCATCTGAAAGAAGATAAATGGCAAAACAGTCATTTTCAGTCTGGGTATTTTTAATATTTACCCCATGATCATGTAAGCAGTGAAAAACTGTTCCCTCCCCGTCCTTCTGGTCAGCAAAATATTGAATTAAAGAGGTTGTAAATAAAGAATCAAGGCTCCAGCTGAAGACAAACATTTATCAACACTCCGAAGTGCCAGGAGTGGAGAGATAAACATTGAAATTGCTGCAGCTAGGGAAAAGCAGAACTGAAAAAGAAAAAGAAGGTCCTTTGGCATCCAGCAATGTTCTGATGATGCAGAAAGGAGGAAGATTCCCTAGCAAGTCCTGAACAGCCAACACAACCCTCCAAGTCCCATTCCCAATAGCTGAAGAATGGAATGAAAGGGAACAGACAGAAATCAGAAATGGAGAAACAGAGTCACAACATAAGCAATCATCTGAAATTTAAAAAAATAAATACTCTTTAGGGGTTTAATAGTGCCTTTAAAAATATAATCAGGAAAAAAATACAGATTTGCTCTCTGGAATCTGAACATTTTAAGGTGCACTCATTTTTTAACTGCTTCTATTTGAGCTAAAAATATATCTTCTTCATGAAGACCAGGTTCCCAATTCCAGAGGTTTGTACTTTAGATAAAAGCACCCCCTGCTTGCAGACCTCCATGACTAGCAGCAGATTCGGTATCAAGGGAGGAAGATGCATAATCCCCAGGAGTGGACTGTCTGGGGATCCAGGGCAGGGTGACTGACAGCTGGAGGCAAAACAAGCTGCCTGCATCGGCTCACGATGATCCAGACGGGACCGTGCGAGGGGGCAGCGCCCGAGCTCAGGGCGACGGGCAGATCAACCTGAGACCTTTCTGCTCCTCAGCTCACACAAACAGGGTCCTCTTCACAGAGAAATGCTTGTGCACATCAGAGAATTGCCTTAATTCAATCAACATTGAGATTAAGAATTTTGCCCAACACTATTTCACGGCAACAATGCAAACACTGTGAAGAAATAAAGCAGAGCTAAATAATGATTGGAAATTGTAAGTTCTGCATCCCCAGCTGCCTTTCAGCTAGAAGAATCACAGACATTACGAATGGAAATTGCCTATTAGATCATCTAGCCTAACTCCTTGACAGTGAAGGATAAATATCTCAGGGTGCTATCCCTTATAACACCAGCTGTGATCACTTTGTTAATCTCTGAATTTCAGCCTGGTCTGGAATGCACAGAAGAACTGTTCTGTGCTGCAGAGAGAATGTGTTCAGGAGGTAAGAATATAATAGGTGATCTATTGCTAATGCTACCTGTTCATCTTTTAATGCAACTGATATCTACTACATAAAATCATCAGTGCTACTCCAGCAGACTGATAGGAAATGAAAAGCTTTATATGCCGGTCCTTTTTAAGGATTTTATTCTGCTGAGATAGAAGAAGAACCAATTTCCCCAGTGTAACTGGACCTAATTTCATATGCAGCACTGCATAGGTATTTATCCCTTTGAAACCTATGGACAAACCACAGATGTTTTTCATCTTCATTCTGAACCTTAATTTGAGAGCTGGCAAAGAGACACATGTAGAAAGAATCTGGATAAAAGACAGAATAATTTCTTTTACTCGGAGCACTTCATAGCAGCACAAGAGGTAGAAGGCAAGAGAAGGCTTTCCTCTGTATTAACATTATGCATTTTATCAGAGTACAACCAACTGCTGTGAGGTGGTAACTGGCTCTGATCAAACAGTTTCAAATGAAGGACATTCACGCTCGTTTTGATGCAGCCATGAGGGCTCACTGCTTTTGTAGGGGCATATATTAATGATCATGACATTCTCGTCTCCATTACGTCTTTCTCTACTTGCACCTGCACACTCTGGCCAGGGGAGAGAAGCACAAAGCAATTTAGATCAATTGTGTGGGATCACCACCAGTGCTGGCACGCTCTGCTCTGTCAGCCAGCAGGTCAGATCTGCCCGTGGGCAAGCCTATTCCCCCAGCAGGGATATGCTGGCTCTTCCAGGCAGCAAACGTGTCTGCAACGGTGAGTGCTCCAAGACACGTTTTCCCCAAGCACTCCAGGGAAGTTCAGCTTCAGCCTGGAACCGCACAAACATTAAGAAAGCCAATATTACTATGACTGGTCTAAGCATTAGATGTCAGATACTTACGCTCAATAAAATTTCATCAAGGTCAATACAACGCTGCAGGCCCTTGGGCGCAGATAATTTTTTAGCATTTTATTTGCTGAAGCTGAATTTTCTTTGCATCAGATGTTAAACTGCTGAACAAGACAAACAACTAAAACCCACTGTGATGCTCATATTGATGACATTTTCCTGAATGCTCCTGTTTAAGACATCACAGCTCTATTTCAGGCTCTGAAATAACAGATTGATTGACTACAGACTGCTTGTGTGATCTTCTGTATAACTTTTGTCTATGTTAAGTTGAAAGATACTTGGCAAAAGTCTGGTTTTATTATACTTCCAAAAAAAAAAAATCATTCTGTTTGCCTGCTGAAATGAGAAACTAAAAGTTTCTCATAGAATGTGCCTCTCTTCACCATTCTCATGTTTCACACCCACATTCTTCAGAAGGATGTTACTCATATAAAAAGCTTATCCAGCCCAGGCTACCAAGTGAATAAGCTCATCACAGCACTGATACGGGTATCATTTGACATTACCTTATTTCATTCAGGCAAAAGTCATTTCTACAACAGCAGAGCTTAGCTATACACAATGTGTTAATGGAAGTCATTAAGAGCTCAGAATACTTGTGTAAATTTTTTCCAAAATCTTACGCAAAAATCAATTTGCTACCTCTCCTGCTAGTAGCAGAAACTTGTTAAGGGAGTAGAAGTAAAAAGCTAGTAAAAGGAGTAGTATTCATGGACACTAAGTGGTATAGGTTTGTGATGGAGCCACGTTTGATATAAGCTGCTACACTGCAACTTCTCTGCCAAAACCCCACCTCCGCTCACTGGAGGATTCACTTGCAATTAAGCAATTTGAAGTTACAGTAATTCTGTGACATAAGTCATAGCCTACACACTAACATAAATGAGTGCCTTTCCATTCAGTTTTCTTCCACTGGCAGGAAAAAGGCTATATTCAAAAAGACAGTTCTTAAATTCAAACTATTTGGTGGCAGCCAGTAGCACCTTCCTAAATAACACTGAAAAAAAGTGTTCTTACTTTAATGTGTTTTGAACTGGGCCGTTAAAGAATAGCAGAAGTAATTCTAAATGAACAGAAAAGTATAACAGAAGTGATTTTCACTTAGCAGTTTTATAAGTGATGCGTTACATTGGCCTTTCGGAAAATAAAATGAAATGGAAGTGTTAGTCAGTTTAATGCTGTGTTATGCTGTAATCAGAAAGATCAGTGCAGTGCTTAGGGGTACAGAGACTCCTCTGAATGCATGCCCAGTCACTCTCAGCTCCTTTAGGGATAGCCTATGCCTCTTTGATGGGAACAGAGCACTTGACTTTTCAAATCAGTGACAAATTATGTTCTTTTGATTTTGATTCTATTTTCTGCCTGGTACTGGATACAAGTCAAGATAAAACTGGAGCAAATGTGAAAATTGCTACAAGGAACTAGAATTCAGTAACTAAACTGCACTTTTAAAGAATCAAGCTATGTCAACTGGTGCCAGAATACCATTCCCCTGTAGCAGAGCTCTTAAGGGCAGAAAATATTATTTTGATAATGAACAGCATATAGTATCATGTTCTCTACTTATAATTAATTAAAATTTGTCTTTGTGGGTATAAAATTCATCCTTTAAAATGGAACGCACTAACAAAGCTGGAATCAAAAGGAGAAAGTATCACTAAATTTGCTTGTGATATGCATATAATTACCAAGTTATTTCTTAAAAACAAGGTCATAAATCAATGTCCCTATTAAGTTCCCAACATTTTATTGTTTATCTCCAATAAACTGAACCCAGCCTGGTGACAAGGGCAACTGTTTGTTTTGAGAGCAGCTGGATCTGGCTCCAGATTTCTCTGATCAGAGTGCATAACCAAAGACCATTCAACAGCGGCTCAGATGAAGGAGGACAGAGGGACATCTGTGTTCTGTCAGGAACAGGATTTAGGAACATGTTAGAATGGATAGGAGCTGCCTTCACAATTACTCAGCCTTCTGGGAACATCACAGGGATCAAAGGCTGCGAGAGGGCAGAGACAGACATGGGGCAATATGCAGGGAGCACTGTTGCCAGGATCTCATGAGCTGATGGAGCCCAAGAGCTGTGTGCAAAGCCTGGGGTTTATAGCACCGGGCAGCTGAGTTTGGTCCCACCACCCACCATCTGCACACTCAGGTGCTGAGCACAGCTCCCCGACCCCAGGGGCTGCGGCACCGGGCTGTGCCTCCACCCTTGGGATGTCAGGGCATTTGGCTAGGCAGCAAACTGGCATTGGGGGAGGCAGCAGGGCAGCAACTCGATGAGCTGTTCAGTACCTGCACAGGTAGTTTGCTGAGTGCAGCTGTGACAGAAGAGCTGCCTCTCCTTGCACCGCTGCTGCTCTGCCTCCCTGCCCAGTGCACCCTGCTCCCCAGAACAGCCTACTCATGAACGGGATGTGCATGGAGGTCTCATCACGACACACTTTTCCCCAAAATACACAGCTGTTTTGGTGGGAGGTGAGCCCTACCATCCTCCTCGTTCTGGTGCTAAAAAAAGGGAAAGTTTTCAGTGAGTACATTCCAGATGAACAGTAGCAATCCTTCACCCATCCAGGCACGTCGGGGAATGTTTACGAACCCACAAGAACATAAATGTACCTGTGCTGGTTGAGGATCAGATCCTTACATCCTCTACTATAACTACTGCAGGAAAAAATCTCAAGTAATCAGTATAAGAGAAAAGGTGGAATATCATGCCTGCTGGAAAGTGCTAGAAGCTGTTGTCTGGGAGCAAGGGGAATGGGGGGGATTCAATGCTGCAACACAGCAGGCAAGGTTCACTTCTTGGTATCTTCCCACAGTTCCACAAAAAGTAATGTTTGTGCAAAGTCATACTTAGCTAAAACTGAGACCAAGACTTCAAGTGATAAAACATGCAGTAACTTATTTTTGCTATATTTTCGTGTAATATCTCGAATACCTCATTACTGCATTTCATTCTACAGAATCCCGCAGAACTGACAGTACAGCTGTACTAACTCATGAATTAATTGCACAGGAGATACATTTCATATACATTTTTGCACTCCACTCCTAACATAAAGCCTGTTTGCACAGCCTTCTTGCTGCTCTGCCCTACGGACACCCCTCTTGGGTGCCCAGCACTCTTTTGCCCTTGGATGCTCCTTCCTGCTCTGTTCAAGGCTCTCCAAATGCCCAGAGAGCTCTCAGTAGCTCCTGCTACCACTGAGAACTCTCTGCATGGTACAATAGTATTAAACAGACACACAGAATTTTTCTTCAGTGAAAACACAAAACAATATTTTATTGATTACTTCAATCCTAGTCATTGCTGAAGGAAAGCACAAGACCATGGCTAAGTATAAATATCAGGAACCTGTAGCATCCTTCAACTTTGAAAGCTGGGATAAGGACAAATAACTGCTGCACTGATGTTTGAAGAGACAACATTAAACCTTGCAGGCTAGGTATATAGTATATACAGCTGTATGTACATAAATATGTTTATATACTTAACAGAGACCCCTATCTATAGTATTATGGAATGAAGATCTATCTACAGCTATAAAAAAGTATTAGAGCTTTTTGTTTAGAAAGAACATCTGTCAGTGCTCCCTTCAGACTTGCCTTCTAATTTAACAAACAACATAAATGAATCCTATTAAACCAATTTTATAGGCAAAGTGGGTGGGTTTTTTACTTCTAATTAAAGTTATTCCTGATTTATGTTGGTAGATGTGAAAAAATAATCAGATCCAAAGTGTTAGACATATGGCAACTTGACTTGTTGCATAAAGGCATATATTCAGTATCACAGAACTCAGTAAGAAAGCACCAAAATAACAAAGCATCTCAACAGTGGTTTCTCTGAGTGAAAAATGAAAAGGCAGGGGAGCTGGTTCTTTTCTTAAACCAAGACTAGGACAACAAGACTTCTTTGACTTAATGACATTAATTTATGCCGAAATGTGTAAGATGGGAATGAAGCTGTAGTTACGATGCCAAGATAAAAAGGGAAAATTTAAGTAATGCGTATCACATTTAAATTTTTAAATAACCTATTTTCTGGCAGCAAGAGTTGCTATAATTACCTCCCAAGGAAACCATGAAAGCTGTTGTTTGGGACATCAAAACTAAGTTAGATGAAATTTTTGCATTCTTAAACAAAATTTCTCTTCGAGCAGGGAAGAAAGAGGACTTGGATCTATCAGAGTTTCATTCATGCCTTTTAATTCAAGGAATGTGTTTATTTAGAAAATGAATTCAACAACTTATCTGTAAAACTGTAATTGTCTTTTACAGCAACATAATACAGGAGGTAACAGTCAAAGCTTAGAAAACACAAATACTAAGGTTATCTCAAAATACTGCACTGAACTACTTCAAATATTTGGGGTAACATATGCTCTAATTATACCATTGCATTACTATCAAATTAAATAGCTTCTCTTTTTTTAAAATATACTATAACAAGACAGGTCACCTGAAATATCATCTATTAATATCAGCACTACAAGACCAGATTCCCAGTGGAGGGGGAAAAAATCAATGGGAAAGAGAAGTCTTAACTGCAACTGGATGACTATTAGCTATTTAATGCACTGAAACTTCTCCCATTAAACAGCTCGTCTACTCCTGTCCAGCACCTAACCTCCAAACAGAAAAGAGTCTATCAAAACCAATGCCAACTGAGAGTTGATGGTGATAAGACTCATAAGGAATTTCCAGATCTGCCTAATGATATGAAAAAAGATGTTCTGATGCCACAATAGCAGATACAGTTGTTCTGCAGATTAAGACTACTTGTTGCCATTAATGTCTTATGCTTTAATACATTAAACTATCTCAGAGACCAAACAAACATTCAGTTGCAGCTGAAACTCTAGGAGGAAATTTTAGCAGTGATCACAGATCTATGTACAGGAGCATAGCAAAATCATAACAAAAAGGCTGGAGAAAAACCTTTTTTTTACAGTAATCTATGAGAACTCTTAAGACACTGATTTCAGTCTTACAAAATGATATCAGCATATGTTACAGGCTCTACCTAAATTCACTCCTGATGTTAATAGCATACAGACAATGGGTCCCTAACTCTCAACTAGAGGTCCAGCCAACCATTAAGTCGTAGATTTCAAAGTCTACTTTAAAGAAACTGATCTGTCAGTAACGTCTGCGCATCCAGGAGGCACAGGGAAATCTGTTGCTGAAATATTTCCGAACGCACAGCCGGAACTTAGTTTTGTTTTACCCTATTTAGTACAGAGAAGCCCTACAAATGCAAGAAGTTCACATCCCCTCACTGTTCAGGAACAACGTGCACGCCATGCATCATACAGATGTAACTTTTTAAATATATTTTTAAAAATAAAAAAAAAAAAAACGTTACTAGTACCAGTGATAACCACTTTATTACTTTGTTTTCATTCAGAAAGGGACTCCGCAGAAACCATAAAGCCAGCCAAAGCGGCAGCTGCGCCTAAGCGTGACTTCCGACCCGATTTCCAGCACCGGGCTGCCGGGAGCTGTACTCCCGCAGGTTTGGGGGGCTGGCAGCCGGCACGGAGCGGGCACGAAGAAGCGGCGGGCTCCGGCGACCCCGCGGGAGCACCCGTGAGAGGGGCGCGGGCACCGCCGGCTCTTTCCCGACAGGGAGCGGACCCCGCGGGGCAGCGGCGGGGCTGTGCCGGGCGCGGCGCGGGGGGCCGGGCGCGGGGCACTCACCGCGGGGGCCGTCAGGCGGCGGATGCTCTCGCCCAGCGAGTCCAGGTTGACCCGCCGGCGGCGCGGAGCGCGGCGTGCC